>SJYT01032750.1:79200-126752 GCA_006410635.1 Cephalophus harveyi
AATTAAAAGACGCTTGCTCCTTAGAAGAAAAGCTATGATAAACATAGACAGCATATTAAAAAGCAGAGACATCACTTTGCCAACAAAGGTCCGTCTAGTCAAAGCTATGGTTTTTCCAGTGGTCATGTATGGATGTGAAAGCTGGACCATAAAGAAGGCTGAGCACCAAAGAACTGATGCTTTTGAACTGCGGTACTGGAGAAGACTCTTGAGAATCCCTTGGACTGCATGAGACCAAACCAGTCAGTCCTAAAGGAAATCAACCCTGAATATTCATTGGAAGGAATCAACTCAATGGACAGGAGTTTGACCAAATTCCGAGAGACAGTAAAGGATAGGGAAGCCTGGCATGTAGCAGTTCATGGGGTCGCAAAGAGTTGGACACAACTGAGCCACTGATCAACAAAATAATTTTAGAATATATAATATGGGATTAAGCATATTATTTTGTTGTCATTTCTCTTTACTCTTCTTTAGACTCTCTTTCTGTCTTTGATATCATTCAAGTGTTTTAGGGCAAAGGCCTTGCAAATACATACTTTAATCTCTGAGATAGTAAGAAAGAGGATAATGATTGTTTTTGAATCTAGTATCATCATGAATTTATAAATATTTACATTGTTGTTAGAGATAATTGGGGAGTCAATAATGTATTAGAACCTTCTGTTTGACATCCAAATATCTCTTGAGATATTTACAATAAGCAAGAATGATGAGACCTTAACTAATTCTAATAAATGAGTCACACATTAGAGGAACGGTTTACTTCTGCCTTTGGAACTGTTCCTGAGGGAAGTGCAGGGACTTATAGATGGCTCTTTCTAATGTGAATTTAAATATATATTTTTTGAACGTTCACTAGTTAAGTCTTGTAAAATTCTGAAGAGCCAGGACATCTCTCATTTATATGTGAAGGAATTGAACATGTGGGCATCTAGGGTTTAAGACATCTAGACAAAGAAGATGGTCTCTGGGGCTTCCCTGGTGGTCCAGTGGCTAAGACTCTGCACTCTCAATGCAGCGGGTCCCGATTCCATCCCTAGTCAGGGAACTAGATCATGCATGCCACAACTAAGACCCAGCACAGTCAAATAAATAAGCAAATATTAAAAAAGAAGAAGAAGACTGTCTCTGATTTGTTGACTATTTTCCAGGACCACACAGTCTACATGACAGCACTTAGCAAGTCACTCTATTACTGTGCCAAACCAGGGAAAATGCAAGATGGTTCCTAGTTATTTGTTTCAGATGGTTAAGGCTAGTAAGGTATCTGGATGCAGTAAAATTCTGTGATCATGTAAAGATGTATCGTGTTATATATAATATTATCATTTTTAAGAGTTAGAAATATCATTCTACTTCAATGCTCACTTAGCTCTCTAAAAAGGCCAAATAGACATTTCTAAAAACTACCCAAAAAGAAGATTAAAAACTTTAAGTTTGACTTTTTTTGAAGGACAAATATACATATCATCCAGAACACAGACCTGCATATTATAAGGTAATGGACAAGGTTATTCTGATCTTTGTCCCCATGGTTTAATTAATGATAGAAGAGTATTGGCCTAGAATACTTGTTAGATGCAGTATGACATTTTACACTTTTATCTATCACGTTTATGTTGGGTACCAAGAGAAAAGCGTTCTGTTCAAAATTCTGTTTTTCATTAAGCTGATGAGAGAGGTCTTGCTGGGGTCTATCAACTGGAACATTTAACAGAAAACCAAAAACTTTTCTTTGTAAATTCACCAAACATGTACTCAAAGTGTTACCTTAAAGGACCCCTGCCCGTGGTATCCAGCATTTTAGACAAGAGTTTGTGAGCTCTGGCCACCACATGGCTTATAAACAAAAAATTGTGAGTCTTTGGGACACTGAGGTCATGAGCTGATAATGAGCCAGGGAGACCCCTGTTGCTGGGAGACAGGCAAGGAGGACTTGTGTTCCTGAGCTATCAGGATGTCCTTGCTTGACGAAGGGTAGATTCAGAGGAAAAGTGCTGGAGAAATAAGAGGATAAGATCACAAGAGAGGATGAATGGAGTTGTTTACAAGGCCCATGTGCCTGCCTGTCCTTCTGTGTTTTTGCTTTAAAAATTTATTTAACAAGTTTGGTTTAACTAAACCGTGAGTTATCTGGAGTGGTTTTGTTTTACATGTGCTTGGAACTTATATTAACAATCTTTCTATGCCTCTTCTTGGAAAACTCATGGAAAAGAGGGATCACCTTAATTTCACTTGGTGTGTCTGGGGAAATCAAATAGTTTTTATACAGTTCACTTTAACTAACTATAACATTTTATAGGATCCTAGGATTAATTTCAGAGAAGGCAATGGCACCCTACTCCAGCACTCTTGCCTGGAAAATCCCAGGGACAGAGGAGCCTGGTAGGCTGCAGTCCATGGGGTTGCTGAGTCAGACACAACTGAGCGACTTCACTTTCGCTTTTCACTTTCATGCCTTGGAGAAGGAAATGGCAACCTACTCCAGTGTTCTTGCCTGGAGAATCCCAGGGACAGGGGAGCCTGGTGGACTTCCGTCTATGGGGTACCATACAGAGTTGGACACGACTGAAGCGGCTTAACAGCAGCAGCAGGATTAATTTCAAGATTTGTGACACAACTGTCTTTGTGCTGATGTTGATTTGGGTTAACATATTTCCTTGTAGAAAGGAGGTTTTGATGAGCTGGGTGTTTGGCAAATAGAAAGAATTGGAGACAGTCACTTGCCCCAGAGAGTTAGGAATTCACTCTCTATCTTCACTTTCATCTGTCTGGGATTACTTTGTCTCTTGGCAGTGCTGCAGCTGAGTGAATCTTAGAGGCACATGCCTAGCTCTTCATTCCATATAAGTTTCTGTCTCACCCTCTTCACCAGCAAAAACTCAAAGAAAGAAACCTATTTCTTTATTACTTATTTCTCTTCTGTAATAAAATATATATTAGTCCTGGGTCCTATTCTTTCTCATCCAGGTATTATACAGGGAAATGATAGCATTAAATAAATATTGAATGAAGGATTTCCAATAAGGTACTGATGGACTAGCAATGGATTGGCAACTTATATTTCTAGACTTTTAAAATTTCAATAGGACTGTATGAGATACAATGTTTTACTCTAAAGACATAAGTGTGCTTTAGCAATAGAAATGTAGCCAAAAAATTACTTAAGGCAGGTACCTAGACACCTAGGAACTGAAAATAGTACTAAGCATACTCCAGTGTTCTTGCCTGGAGAATCCCAGGGACAGGGGAGCCTGGTGGACTTCCGTCTATGGGGTACCATACAGAGTTGGACACGACTGAAGCGGCTTAACAGCAGCAGCAGGATTAATTTCAAGATTTGTGACACAACTGTCTTTGTGCTGATGTTGATTTGGGTTAACATATTTCCTTGTAGAAAGGAGGTTTTGATGAGCTGGGTGTTTGGCAAATAGAAAGAATTGGAGACAGTCACTTGCCCCAGAGAGTTAGGAATTCACTCTCTATCTTCACTTTCATCTGTCTGGGATTACTTTGTCTCTTGGCAGTGCTGCAGCTGAGTGAATCTTAGAGGCACATGCCTAGCTCTTCATTCCATATAAGTTCTGTCTCACCCTCTTCACCAGCAAAAACTCAAAGAAAGAAACCTATTTCTTTATTACTTATTTCTCTTCTGTAATAAAATATATATTAGTCCTGGGTCCTATTCTTTCTCATCCAGGTATTATACAGGGAAATGATAGCATTAAATAAATATTGAATGAAGGATTTCCAATAAGGTACTGATGGACTAGCAATGGATTGGCAACTTATATTTCTAGACTTTTAAAATTTCAATAGGACTGTATGAGATACAATGTTTTACTCTAAAGACATAAGTGTGCTTTAGCAATAGAAATGTAGCCAAAAAATTACTTAAGGCAGGTACCTAGACACCTAGGAACTGAAAATAGTACTAAGCAGAGACCATAAGGAAGGCTGAGCTCCGAAAAATTGATACTTTCGAACTGTGGTGCTGGAAAAGACTTCTGAGAGTCTCTTTGTCAGCAAGGAGATCAAACCAGTCCATCCTAAATGAAATCAACCCTGAGTATTTATTGGAAGGACTGATACTGAAGTTGAAGCTCCAATATTTTGGCCACCTGATGTGAAGAGCTGACTCACTGGAAAATAACCTAATGCTGGGAAAGACTGAGGGCAGGAGAAGAATCCTGCAACAGAGGATAAGATGACTGGATGGCATCATTGACTCAATGGACATGAGTTTGAGCAAACTCCAGGAGATAGTGAAGGACAGGGAAGCCTGGTATGCTGCACTCCATGGGGTCACAAAGAGTCAGACACACTTAGCAACTGAACAAGAACAGAGGCCATGAGGTCCCATTACCATGTTTTTCTAGCACCAGGTTGGATCTGTGTTCAAGGCCAAGTTCATCATATAGGGTGATAGGTCTATTCAAGCTGTTAAGTTTGAAGTCATCGAAATGGAATATGATGTTGGTCATTATCATGCTCCTCCCAGGCATTAGGGACCTTCCTGCTTTATTCCTGAGTGTCTATCCTTACATTGAATACGCTGACTCTCTATCCTAATGGGGGAATTAGCAGGATAATCAGCATAATTGACCCATTCCAATCCTGGGCATCCTGTCCCAAGGGGGATCTAGGAAACAATACTCTATTAAAACTGGTGTTTAGTTATCATTCAGACTGATAGTGTGGAGCTAGGCAAAAAACAGAGTGTCCAAACATGGCAGCACATGATTCCAACAGTAGGCAAGAAGAAATAGTTTTAAACTTAAAAGTAAGTCTAAAATTTCAAGGCATGGAAGAAAGGAAGATATCTTTGTACAAAGTCCGATTCAAGTCTAGGATCTGAAGAAGCTAGGGATCAGGCCAAAGAGGAGCCATGGAGGGAACATAGGAGAGATCTGGGATGGCAGACGCCTAAAAGAAGTGAGACGGACTCAGTAATGAGCAGGCTGGGTGAAAGGGGGAAGTCACCGTGGGCCCTAGAGAAAAGACAGAGACCCAAGTGTGGAGATACCTGACTATGCCAAAGCCTGTGACTGTGTGGATCACAATAAACTGTGGAAAATTCTGAGAGAGATGGGAATACCAGACCACCTGACCTGCCTCTTGAGAAACCTGTATGCAGGTCAGGAAGCAACAGTTAGAACTGGACATGGAACAACAGACTGGTTCCAAATAGGAAAAGGAGTACGTCAAGGCTGCATATTGTCACCCTGCTTATTTAACTTATATGCAGAGTACATCATGAGAAACGCTGGGCTGAAGGAAGCACAAGCTGGAATCAAGATTGCTGGGAGAAATATCAATAACCTCAGATATGCAGAGGACACCACCCTTATGGCAGTAAGTGAAGAAGAACTAAAGAGCCTCTTGATAAAAGTGAAAGAGGAGAGTGAAAAAATTGGCTTAAAGCTCAACATTCAGAAAACTAAGATCATAGCATCTGGTCCCATCACTTCATGGCAAATAGATGGGGAAAGAGTGGCTGACTTTATTTTTCTGGACTCCAAAATTGCAGCAGATGGTGATTGCAGCCATGAAATTAAAAGACGCTTACTCCTTGGAAGGAAAGTTATGACCAACCTAGATAGCATATTGAAAAGCAGAGACATTACTTTACCAACAAAGGTCCATCTGGTCAAGGCTATGGTTTTTCCAGTGGTCATGTATGGATGCGAGAGTTGGACTATAAAGAAAGCTGAGCACTGAAGAATTGACACTTTTGAACTGTGGTGTCGGAGAAGACTCTTGAGAGTCCCTTGGACTGCAAGGAGATCTAGCCAGTCCATCCTAAAGGACATCAGTCCTGGGTGTTCATTGGAAGGACTGATGTTGAAGCTGAAATTCCAGTACTTTGGCCACCTGATGCGAAGAGCTGACTCATTGGAAAAGACCCTAATGCTGGGAAAGATTGAGGGCAGGAGGAGAAAGGGACAACAGAGGATGAGATGATTGGATGGCATCACTGACTCAATGGACATGGGTTTGGGTGGACTCCAGGAGCTGGTGATGGGCAGGGAGGCCTGGCGTGCTGTGGTTCATGGGGTCTCAAAGAGTCGGACATGACTGAGTGACTGAACTGAACTGAACTGAACTATCAAATTTAGGATGGGATCAGCAAGATACATTAGACACTGGTTAACAACCACTCACCTCTCCTAAAAGTTTTTGTTGTTCAGTCGCTAAGTTGTGTCTGACTCTTTACGGCCCCATGGGCTGCAACACACCAGGCTTCCCTGTCCTTCAGTATCTCCTGGAGTTTGCTCAAACTAATGTCCATTGAGTCAATGATGCCATCCAACCATTTTGTGCTCTGTCGCCCCCTCTTCCTCATCTCCGTAAGATTGGTGATACTAGAATTTGGAAGTGTGTGTATGTGTGGGTGGGGTGGGATCAGTTAGATAATCTCAGTTTCCATGTTAAAAACAAGGGACAGTGGATATGGTAGGAATGGGGCCAACCTTTTCTGGATCCAAAGGCATCCATTTTGGGGTTAGGCTTCAGCGTCCTTGTGGCTCAAATGTTAAAGAATCTGCCTGCAATGCTGGAGAGCTGGGTTCAATCCCTGGGTCAGGAAAACCCCTGAAGAAGGGAACGGCAACCCCCTCCAGTATCCTTGCCTGGAAAATCCTTTGGACAGAGGAACCTGGTGGGCTACAGTCCATGAGGTCACAAAGAGTCAGACACAACTGAGCAACTACCACTTTCACTTTTACTTTTCTGTCCCCTGTGTCCAGCTTCTGAGATAGTCTGGCTTGGCAGTATTCCAGAAAACATACCCAGTGGTAGGACACGGATTCTCTGCTACGGGCTTTCTCTTATAAGCCAGGTTTCTGATCTTCAGTCCCCTGAGCACCTTCCCTGGACTGTAGGTCTAAAGGACTTTATGAAGCCTAGAAAGATTGACCTTATCAGAAAAATCTGCCTTCTATAATTCAGGCAGGAGGTGTGTCAGATGGAGCTTTTTCCAAGTTGGTCCAGTCTGCCTGAAGAGAGGTGGATCCTCTGAGGCAGAAAGGGTCTGGGGAATCAGCAGTGAGTTGCCTTGGTTTCCAAGAAATGTCTCCACCCTTCAGTTGGTTCTGAAAATAGTCTGTTTCACTTGAAAAGGGAATGCATGCTGAGTTCTCTTCTCAGCTTATAAATTATGCTGTATTAACACTGGCAACAGTTTCATTTTCACTGTGTAAACACGAGGCGGCACAGAGTGGGAAGGGCCGGCTGCCAGGACCCGGCAGAGACGCGTGAGCAGAGATTTGAATGCTGGATGGTGTTCATGCTAACGTGAAGGGTGGGTTTCCCAACACCTGTCTCCAGCACTCAGGCCTTTTATTAAAATTATGAACGCTTTTGCCACCTAGGTTGGTTTAGTACGAGGTGAAGCACATGGTCAAATAAATGCTATGGTTCAAATAGCCTTAAAAAGGGGGGGCTTTTCTCAAAAATGTCCACTGTCTGGTCAGTGAATCTGTGATTCTATTGGAGATTCATCTATAGGGGGTTATGATGTAACATCTTATTTTATTATTTTTTTAATAAAGTACTTTCTTAGTTTTATTTTTTAAATATTTATTTATTTGGCTCTGTTGGGTCTTAGTTGAGGCATGCCAGATCTTCATTGTGGCATGTGGGGTCAGTAGTTTTGGGACACAGGCTTAGCTGTTTCACGGCACACAGGACCTCAGTTCCCCAACCAGAGATTGAACCTCCATCCCCTGCAGTGCAAGGTAGATTCCCAACCACTGGACCACCAGGGAAGTCCTGTGATGTAAAATCTTAAAAACTCTCTCTTCCACCATAAATACAATAGGGGTAGAATCACATATTTATTTCACTAACCCTTTTATTGAGCCAGATCTTCTGTTGTAGGCAAGGCACGTTGTGCATGCTTGCATGCTAAGTCACTTCAGTTGTATCTGATTTTTTACAATCCCATGGACTATAGCCCACCAGGTTTTTCTGTCCATGGAATGTCCCAGCAAGAATACTGGAGTGGGTTGCCATTTCCTTCTGCAGGGGATCTTCCTGACCCAGGGACTGCATCTTTATCCCCTGCACTGCCCACATCTCCTGGACTGCACATGGATTCCTTACTGCTGAGCCACCAAGGAAGCCCAAGGCACCTTGGTCCCACCTGAAATCTCTATTGCCATTACTGGCCACAAAGAACTAATTCATCAATGATTCCAGTCAACCATCATGACAAGCGCAACACAGGGTGACTAACAGCGTATGAAGACTGAGGCACAGGAACGGCAAGATCCATACCCGAAGAGCACAGACCTAGGGAGGATCTGACCAAGGCCATCCTCGGGAGGCCCGAGGATGAAGCGAGAGCAATGATGGATTGAAGGCAAGGAGTGAAGTGTCACAGGGAGGAAAAGAAAACACAAGGTGTAACAATGGGAGACATTTTCATACAGTTTTGTTTTAGAGATCATTCATAAAGTCGTACACTATGGAGCTAGGCGGCCCCTTTGAAACAAAGTAGGACTTTCTGAACATGAAAACTCAGTATATTAAAATCCATAAAAAGTTAAATTTCCTATTTAGAACTAGAAAAGTAGAAACAGTTAATGTCTATCTGAAATGTGAAGTGTTTTAGAAGCTTCTGTAGGGCAGTGTTTTTGTTTTTTATTTTTAATCCCTTTGTATTAAAAGAGAATGTATCAGTCATAATGGGTCCTGCTCTGTGTATGCTCAGTTGCTTCAGGAGTGTCTGATTCTTTGCAATTCCAAGCTCCTCTGTCCATAGAATTTTCCAGGCAGGAATACTGGAGTGGGTAGCCATTCCCTTCTTCAGGGAATCTTCCCAGCTCAGGGATCACACCTGGGTCTCCTGCATTGCAGGTGGATTCCTTACTGTCAGAGCCGCCGGGAAGACCCTGCTGTAGTAACTGAAGATCCAGCTCAACAGACAGGCTTAAATGGCAAGGACATTATGACCTTATGCAAGAAGGCTTCCAGATGTCACAGTGAGCTTTCGGCTTGTGTTAGTCACTCAATCGTGTCTGACTCTTTGCGACCCCATGGACTATAATAGCCCACCAGGCTCCTCTGTCTAAGGGATCTGAGCAAGAATACTAGAGTGAGTTGCCATTCCCTTCTCCAAGAGATCTTCCCAACCCTAGGATTGAACCTAGGTCTCCTGCATTGCAGGCAGATTCTTTACCATCTGAGCCACTAGGGAAATCCTTAGGGTTAGTTGAGTCAGTTGTTTAATAATTTGGTAAAGCATGTCAGTGTTGTTTAATCCCAGAGTTGATCCCCCCAGTAGTCATGAGATGGCTAGTATAGACCCAGGCTACAACTTCTCCTTGTTCACAGCTGATGACAGAAAGAATTTCTCTCCTGATGTGGGATTAATTTCATTCCCTTTGGTCTCAGTGAGCCACCCAGGTTCACATACCTACAGAGATGGGCATCTGCTGATTGGTTTCTGCCTGAGGTCCCAAACCGATTCATGAAGGGACTTTGAGATTATGTGATTGGCTGGAGGACTTATCCGGAACTAGAATCAGTTTCTCATAGTGCAGAATGAGCGACCTGGAGAAAATGGGAAGAATGGTTTAGGAAGTCAGGCACGATGTCCACAATCTGATTAGCGACGCCTCTGTGACTGAGATGGGAGTGGAAGGCACGGTCACCCCTCATCCCTTGCTCACCTCTGCCTCTCATTCCTTTTTAGCCTTCAAACACTACTTGTACTTTCCAGGAACTTCTAGGATTCCAGTTTGAAACCACTGTCAGAGTAAGGGCCACACCAACGCATAAGATCAAGCAGGTGAAGACAGTAGTTGTCTTCTCCAAAAGTTTAGAAATTCTGAGCTTATATCAAAGCCTCTTGTGCCACATGTTCCTGTGCCTTTAGTCTGTCATATAAATCCTTCCTCATCTGTGCAAGGAGAAGTAACCCGGAATACTGGGTAACAAGTCCCTGGCCAAAACAAAAGACAATAAAACTGAACAACACAAAATCTCATAATTAAAAATTTCTTTAAAAACAAAAAGAATAAAGGCATCTCAAATAGACTCTTATCTACATCCAAGAATATTCTATCCTTCCATGTATGTTATTGGGAAGAGTTTTGTTTGTTAATGTTTCAATTTGCCAAAGGAATTTAAAGAAGAAAAACTATTTGGATGTAAATTTTGATACACCTGTTAGAAAACAGTTCTGTTTGGAAACCATGTTTTAGAAATACAGGCATGTTCTCAGCATCCTGGCAACTGCACTGAGCACCAGCTAAACTCACAGGAATCATCAAGGCTAACCTGGGAGAGGCCACGCAGGAGCCCTGTGTTGATACTAGGGCTGGTTAGTTTTGGCTATTAACTGCCAAAGTGGGTATCCTGTATGAAAATTCCTTTTTAAAAAAGAAACTTCTTGAGAAATCTCTCAGCAAGTGTTCTGGTTGACCGCTAGAATGAATTAACTTCTAGTCTATTTTAACATCATAATTCCGTGCTGTTATTCTCCCACCTATGTAACCTATTTTAGGGACCTAACACTAGCGTCTGCCCCAGTTGCATGTTCTGATCAGAACTCACTGCAGCTCATTTGTCTCTTTGCTCTCAAATGCCTTTCATGCTCTTTTCCCCATATTCCTGGAGCTGACCCCTGCATCAGCATTTCCAGACCTCTTGGCCAACTCGTTTCCAGGTAAGTCCTAACAACAGGAGGCCCTAGTCCCATGCACGGAGGAGCCTGGTGGGCTGCAGTCCATGGGGTCGCTAAGAGTCGGACACAACTGAGCGACTTTACTTTCACTTTTCACTTCCATGCATTGGAGAAGGAAATGGCAACCCACTCCAGTGTTCTTGCCTGGAGAATCCCAGGGCCGGGGGAGCCTGGTGGGCTGCACAGAGTCTATGGGGTAGCACAGAGTCGGACACAACTGAAGCGACTTAGCAGCAGCAGCAGCAGCAGATTGGAGGATCAGAGGGAAGAGGGCTTCAGCTTATTTCCTTATTTCTCTTTGCCATGTCCGGTCTCCTCTGTATCTTTTCAGTGGCTTCAGCTCCCACTAGTCAGTTCCTCCCTGCATGTTGCCAGCCCCCACCAGACAGACATGCTACAGTTTCAGCTCCCACCAGCTGAACCCTTTGGATGCAAGATCTGACATACTTGGTTGAATAATTAGCTTGATTTCTTCGAATTCAGGTTTTATAAGAGCACTCATGGATCTCAGTTGCAATATCCCAATTCACATGTGTGGGCAGCTGCAGTCAGCCCTCAGGTCCCAGTGACACCACCCCTTCTCAAGGTTCCTCCAGGCCTATGGGTGGTAGTTAGTTACTCACTATGGTTGGTGCTCACCTTCCTTCCTTAGCTGCTCCTTCGCTCTTCTAAAGAACATTGAAAACATTTTCCACTATTACATTCCTCCTCTTGAATTATCTGGCATAGGTTATTTTCTTAGCTGGAACTTAATTAATACTGTGGGGAAATAGTTGGGTTTTTTTGACAGGAAGTTATTTTGATATACCCATCATGCCAACCATATAGAATTACAAATGATAATAACATTCTTTGAGAGTAGAATCATCTTATGCTAAATCAACTCCTGTCTTTCTTTGTTTAAATTTTCTATTGCAGACTATGTCTTATATCGATGCTTGTCCACATGTTTGAACAGTGAGGACTTGAAGTCCTAAGTGTATCAGATAAGTATGAAGTCTCTCAATAAGGCCGAAACCAAAGAGTGGGTTGAGTCCCTTGGGGGCCTTCGGCTAAGCACCTTTGTCTTTCAAATTTCATGTTAAATGTTTCAAGTGCTTTTCAATATCAAGGATGCTAGAAGAATCTTTTGAGTTTAACTTAAAGTTGATAGAGTCAAATAAAGAAGCTATGTTGAAAATTGACACCTACCTCCCATGCTTTCCACTTAGAACACTGGTGCACACTAAAAGGCATACCTAACTTGTAGTTTTGGACCAAACATCAGTTGAACTAAAGGGGAGAGCAGGGAGTTAGTGCTGGTTGAGTAAGCCTGAAGCTTTGGTTAAAAATTCCCAGAGGGGTCTCAAATCAAATTACATGTAAGCAGAAGCAGACATCCCTAGCAGGACTTGAAGCACTCTGGGGTCCGCCACCTTGAACACGAAGGTGGGATGGCTCAGTGCTTGTCTGTGTTAATTACCACTTAAATCATTGGGTAGGATTAGCAGACTATGCATAACTCTGGTGGGTCTTCATTTGCACATGATGACTTTGATCTTTCCCATAGCAAATGCTAAAGTATATTATGAGAAAAGAAAATATCCATGATTACATTTTTAAAAAATAGCAGACAGAATGGCTATAATTTCTTTAGAGAAGAAGTTCAAGTTTTCCGTTTCGCTTTTAAGAAGGACTTGGGAGAAGATTACATTAGACAATTTTGCATCGTGCTGCCGACAGAAAAACAAGCCAGGGTTGGTAGAGTGTGAAGAAGATTCCCCGCCCCCCAACTCCTTGCTCAAAGGAAAAAAAAAAAAACACATAAAGCAAATTAAACAGAAACATAAGCAGTCACTCTCTTCCACACCCCTACAAAATAACAAAGAAAAATCTGTATTTTGTTTTTCAACGTATAGTAGAGAGAGGTTTTTTTTTTTTTTTAGTGTGCTTTCAAGTCCTCAGGGACTTTATAATTTATCAAGAAAGACACATTCTTCCTAATGAAAGGTTACTGACCTTCATGAATGTGACAGTTCAATTACAGCCCATTCATATGCAGAGCAGTGTTGATAAAGGATTTGGGAAATGTGACTAGCATAGCAAAAAAAGAAAAATGTCTAGGAAATTATTATTAGTTAAAAAAAAATTTTTTTTTAATTGTGAAGCAAGAATAATAAATAAGATTGGCTCAGGTAGTGGACCCTTTTCTTCTGGGCCCCAGCAGCCCATTAGATTTGCTTCAGTGGGCATGCTGGCTCTTTCTTCATCCTTCCTAATATTTCTGCCTTTTTAATCCTCTGAGCCACTAAACCTAACAAATCGGCAGGCCCTTGGGGTTCTGAAATGCTGGGTTTCAATTTTTTTTTTTTCCTTTTTCCTTTGACTGGCAGGACAAGGTGGAACGTGTCTTAATGTTATTTTAAGTGCTTGACTACTATTTAGATGCCGAAAGGGACTGGAGAGTTATAGGAGGGAGTGTTACATACCCTCAGCCACCCACATCCAGGCACTCAAGCCCCAGTTCACAGGAGGCAGGCCCCTCCAGAGGGGAGGAATAGTTAAGCCAGAGCCTGGCTAGACTCGCTGGAGCCAGCCTCCGCCAAACTTGGGTGACACCTGTGAGCGGCTGTTTGCTGAGCTCCTCCAGGTGTGGGAAAGAAAATCCAACTGCCACTCTGTAAATCAGCCCAGAATGGTCCTCTGCCAGGGGTCTCTGGAAGATCCCAGAAGGAGGTTCTTTTTTAGCAACTGCTAATAGAGATGCTCCTTCAACCATACACTTTTCATTAAGAATAAGACAAAATGCATGAAAATATAAGATTCTCTTTGGGATATAACCAATATAAATATTTTAAACAACTTTGAAAAATAATCACTGTTTTCATTTTTTGTTCTTTGCCTTGGAAATCAACATCAGCCACACACAGGTGTGGTGTGTCGTCAAATGGTAAACTTTACTGAGAGTTTTGAAAGAACATATGTGTCCCCGACATCCAATACACTGCCTGGCACATAGTAATCATTCATTATTTGCTGAATGGATCCCCCTTTCTTACAGCATTTCTTTCCACTCCATTTTTGGATAAGCACTCTGACCTAATTACCATTATTCCTCTCAGATATTTACCCACCCTGATTTGCTCTTATAGGTGGCCTTCTTCCTTCACCATTCCTTGGCTAAGTGTTTTCAATCACATTGCATCTTTGAACATGTCTACTACAGAAGGCATTTTTTAAGGGAAAGATTTGAAGAAGTAAAAATAAGGAGGAAGAGTATCAGTGTTAATTCCGCATATGATGCTGGGAAAGACTGAGGGCAGGAGGAGAAGGGGGTGACAGAGGATGAGATGGTTGGATGGCATCATCGACTCAATGAACATGAGTTTGAGCAAACTCCAGGAGATGGTGAAGGACAGGAAAGCCTGGCGTGCTGCAGTTCATAGGGTCACAAAGAGTCAGCTGTAACTGAATGACTGAACAATAACAAAATTTGTAAAAAACACACGTCTTTTCCCTTAGGCATTAATATGTGAAGTCATACCTAACTGGTAGAAAACTTTCAAACAGTGACCAGCAGCAGAAACAGTCCTGTTTAGTGTTACATACCTCAGTTTCTCTACCGCTGCTTCTCTTGAGCAGTATTCTGAAAAGCTTTATCAGATTTCTTTGCAAATCAGTATGTTAGGAATTCATGTGGAATGGAATTCAAATAAAATCATCTCAAAGTACTATGTCTTGAGTCTGAATATTCCATTTCAAAAAGATTTATCATTTAAATATAATGCTTTGAGTGAAGTAAATCAGAAAGAGAAAAAACAAATATCCTAATTAATGCATATATGTGGAATCTGAAAAAATTAGTATAGTGATCTTTTTACAAAAGCAGAAAAATAGACACAGATATAGAGAACAAATGTATACCAAGTGGGGGGGAGGGGGAAGGGTGGCATGAACTGAGAGATTGGGATTGACATATATATACAGTTGATACTATGTATAAAATAGATAAGTAATGAGAACCTGCTACTATATAGCCCAGGAAACTCTACTCAATGCTCTGTGTTTACCTAAGTGAGGAGGAACTCCAAAAAAGAGGGGATAAATGTCTATGTATAGCTGATTCACTTTGCTGTACAGTAGAAGCTAACATAATACTGTAAAGCAACTATATTCTAATAAAAGTTTTAAAAATAAAAATATGATACTCTGAGAAACTAAGATACTTTCAGAATATAATCTAAAGACTAGTAGGGTAGTCTAAGGTTTTGATTAGCTATAGTAATATTTTAATGTGTGTCTCTTTTATTTTGCCCAGTTTTTATTTTGTCCCATGTATAATTTGACTTATTATGTCAAATTATATAAGTATGTTGCATTACTCACACATTTTTATATACTAAGAAATACCTTAGATGACAAGGAAGTTAGCAATTTGACAGTAAGATCTTTTTGAATTTTGAAATAAATTTGTGCCTCTTGATATAATTGATATATGTTTTAAATTAAAGTTCTATAAGCTTTATTGTCTCAAAGTTCACTTTTGTTTAGGTGTCTTATTTATTTTTTGCATAACCTGAAGGACATGTGAGTGTAAAAGTGTTAGTCTTTCAGTCATGTCTGGCTCTTTGTGACCCCACGGACTGTAGCCTGCCAGGCTCCTCTGCATGCTAAAAGATACACAATAAGAATTTCCTTCTATGACTATTTTACTCTGTGTCAGATCTACACACCCTCAGAACTCTGGTGTAGTTTTGGGAAGCTTCTCAATTCTTCTGATTCAATGCTGTAAGAAGGTGAATTTGGAATTTTAAAAAATAATCTGGATCAGAGTTGCATACCTTATAGCTCTTAATAGTGTTTCTGATGTTTCTTCTAAAATCTTTTTTTTACTTTGTTAATTTTGGATATCATAACAGACTTTCTCTGACAAATACTGTGCTTACAACACACTACTATTAATTTTCTGCTTTATGGATAAAAAACAGAGAGTTGCAAAGACAGTAAGTGGTAGAGCAAACCCTCAAACCTGTGTTTGCCTGATTCCAAAATCTTTTCACTTAACCAGTTTGCTGCTGTGCTTGAAAATGCACTTGGCAACAAGTAACAGGAAATCTAACCCAAAGTGGCTTAAATAATAAGAAGAAAATTGTCACGTGATCCCAGGTAGGTTGGCTCTAGCTACAGATAATTCAGTAACTCAAAATTATTACAGAGGACACAGATTCTTTCCATCTCTCAGCTTTTTTTCTCAGGGCATGTTGAGTCCCCTGATCTTGAAAAGGCTCCTATAGCTTTTAGGCATCCCCCTTTTATATGTCAATGCCAGAAGTCAAAACATGGTAAGAAAAACTCATACTTTTTTCTGGACACTTTTTTTAAGAGCTAAGAAACATTTCTCTATAGCTCTCCCTCATACTTCATTAGCCAGAACTGGGTCATAAGGCCCTTTCTAAATAGCTCATTGATAAAGGAAATTAAATTACCACAAGTGATTTAAACAAATCAAAATTTATTAGAGCTAGAGCTGTCCTTTCTTCAAGGACATGATGCATGGGGAAAAAAAAATGTGGCTGGTATATCAGAACAAAATTTGGTTTCTTTAGCAAAAGTGGAGCATAGGTCCAGTTGTCATCCAATAAAGTCTACTATCACAGAGCTATCTCGTGATTGCCAGGGACAAGAAGAAAGACAGGGAAATTCTAAAACAGGAAAGTTGGAGATAAGTGGAAAAAGAAAAAAAATTGAAATCTTGTGTATAGCAGGTGTTCAATAATCGCTGACGACAGAAAATGCATGAAATATAATTTACAACAAAGTTAATCTGATACATATTTAATGATATGTGTTATTCCATGACATTTCAGGCCAATAGTTTAGTAGTCTGCATAAATAATTGTAATTAGTACTACTTTTTGACAGATCTTTATAGCTTTTGATCTTCCATTGTTAATTAACTAGTTTAACAACAAGAAACAAGCATCGATGTTCAGAGGCTTTTTATTTTCACTCTTCTTAACAAACAGTTGAACCTTCATCATATACTTACTGACAAGTGCTGGAATGGTTCCCCAAGAAGTGAAATAACCCATGATTCCTCTACTCATCCCCACCTACCTAATGGGATCCAGAAATGAGCCACCCCACCTCCATTTTCTTTGATAAGTAACCAGTGGCAGCTAAACATGTCAAAGTATCAGGACCTATTGCTGTCTGACCAATCAAATCTGGAGGCGAGGCTTTTCAGAAAGCACAGCAATGAATAACTGGCTCCAGATATTTCCCAATTCTGATAAGGAAGGAGGGACCGGAATCATAGTGCAAGTTCATAAGAGTTTCCACCATGGTTAACAGACACAGCACACTAGATAATAATTGGGAAATCTGGCTCTTCTTTGGCCAGATCCTTTAATGGTAAAAATTTTGTTTCCTTAAAAGTAAAGAACGTGCTTGGTAATAAACCATCTCTAAATTTCCTTCCAGCTCTACCTTTAATAATTCCACCTTACCATTTTGCTTTAGGCCAGAATAGTTTAATTCAATTATGAGCAGACACATAGAATTGTATCTAAGGTGATTTTGTATATTACTGATTTTAATGAGTTAAATCGATTCCTAGAAATTTAGGTTATTGTTGTTTTTTAGTCGCTAAGTCGTGTCCGACTCTTTGCAACCCCATGAACTGCAGCATGCCCAGCTTCCCTGTCCTTCCCTATCTCCCAGAGTTTGCTCAAACTCACGTCTGTCTTCACAGGATCAGGGCCTTTTCCAACGAGTTGACTCTTTGCATCTGGTGGCCAAATTTAGGTTACTCTCTGCAGTAAATTGCCAATAAGGAGCTACCGCTGCTTCTCTTGAGCAGTATTCTGAAAAGCTTTATCAGATTTCTTTGCAAATCAGTATGTTAGGAATTCATGTGGAATGGAATTCAAATAAAATCATCTCAAAGTACTATGTCTTGAGTCTGAATATTCCATTTCAAAAAGATTTATCATTTAAATATAATGCTTTGAGTGAAGTAAATCAGAAAGAGAAAAAACAAATATCCTAATTAATGCATATATGTGGAATCTGAAAAAATTAGTATAGTGATCTTTTTACAAAAGCAGAAAAATAGACACAGATATAGAGAACAAATGTATACCAAGTGGGGGGGAGGGGGAAGGGTGGCATGAACTGAGAGATTGGGATTGACATATATATACAGTTGATACTATGTATAAAATAGATAAGTAATGAGAACCTGCTACTATATAGCCCAGGAAACTCTACTCAATGCTCTGTGTTTACCTAAGTGAGGAGGAACTCCAAAAAAGAGGGGATAAATGTCTATGTATAGCTGATTCACTTTGCTGTACAGTAGAAGCTAACATAATACTGTAAAGCAACTATATTCTAATAAAAGTTTTAAAAATAAAAATATGATACTCTGAGAAACTAAGATACTTTCAGAATATAATCTAAAGACTAGTAGGGTAGTCTAAGGTTTTGATTAGCTATAGTAATATTTTAATGTGTGTCTCTTTTATTTTGCCCAGTTTTTATTTTGTCCCATGTATAATTTGACTTATTATGTCAAATTATATAAGTATGTTGCATTACTCACACATTTTTATATACTAAGAAATACCTTAGATGACAAGGAAGTTAGCAATTTGACAGTAAGATCTTTTTGAATTTTGAAATAAATTTGTGCCTCTTGATATAATTGATATATGTTTTAAATTAAAGTTCTATAAGCTTTATTGTCTCAAAGTTCACTTTTGTTTAGGTGTCTTATTTATTTTTTGCATAACCTGAAGGACATGTGAGTGTAAAAGTGTTAGTCTTTCAGTCATGTCTGGCTCTTTGTGACCCCACGGACTGTAGCCTGCCAGGCTCCTCTGCATGCTAAAAGATACACAATAAGAATTTCCTTCTATGACTATTTTACTCTGTGTCAGATCTACACACCCTCAGAACTCTGGTGTAGTTTTGGGAAGCTTCTCAATTCTTCTGATTCAATGCTGTAAGAAGGTGAATTTGGAATTTTAAAAAATAATCTGGATCAGAGTTGCATACCTTATAGCTCTTAATAGTGTTTCTGATGTTTCTTCTAAAATCTTTTTTTTACTTTGTTAATTTTGGATATCATAACAGACTTTCTCTGACAAATACTGTGCTTACAACACACTACTATTAATTTTCTGCTTTATGGATAAAAAACAGAGAGTTGCAAAGACAGTAAGTGGTAGAGCAAACCCTCAAACCTGTGTTTGCCTGATTCCAAAATCTTTTCACTTAACCAGTTTGCTGCTGTGCTTGAAAATGCACTTGGCAACAAGTAACAGGAAATCTAACCCAAAGTGGCTTAAATAATAAGAAGAAAATTGTCACGTGATCCCAGGTAGGTTGGCTCTAGCTACAGATAATTCAGTAACTCAAAATTATTACAGAGGACACAGATTCTTTCCATCTCTCAGCTTTTTTTCTCAGGGCATGTTGAGTCCCCTGATCTTGAAAAGGCTCCTATAGCTTTTAGGCATCCCCCTTTTATATGTCAATGCCAGAAGTCAAAACATGGTAAGAAAAACTCATACTTTTTTCTGGACACTTTTTTTAAGAGCTAAGAAACATTTCTCTATAGCTCTCCCTCATACTTCATTAGCCAGAACTGGGTCATAAGGCCCTTTCTAAATAGCTCATTGATAAAGGAAATTAAATTACCACAAGTGATTTAAACAAATCAAAATTTATTAGAGCTAGAGCTGTCCTTTCTTCAAGGACATGATGCATGGGGAAAAAAAAATGTGGCTGGTATATCAGAACAAAATTTGGTTTCTTTAGCAAAAGTGGAGCATAGGTCCAGTTGTCATCCAATAAAGTCTACTATCACAGAGCTATCTCGTGATTGCCAGGGACAAGAAGAAAGACAGGGAAATTCTAAAACAGGAAAGTTGGAGATAAGTGGAAAAAGAAAAAAAATTGAAATCTTGTGTATAGCAGGTGTTCAATAATCGCTGACGACAGAAAATGCATGAAATATAATTTACAACAAAGTTAATCTGATACATATTTAATGATATGTGTTATTCCATGACATTTCAGGCCAATAGTTTAGTAGTCTGCATAAATAATTGTAATTAGTACTACTTTTTGACAGATCTTTATAGCTTTTGATCTTCCATTGTTAATTAACTAGTTTAACAACAAGAAACAAGCATCGATGTTCAGAGGCTTTTTATTTTCACTCTTCTTAACAAACAGTTGAACCTTCATCATATACTTACTGACAAGTGCTGGAATGGTTCCCCAAGAAGTGAAATAACCCATGATTCCTCTACTCATCCCCACCTACCTAATGGGATCCAGAAATGAGCCACCCCACCTCCATTTTCTTTGATAAGTAACCAGTGGCAGCTAAACATGTCAAAGTATCAGGACCTATTGCTGTCTGACCAATCAAATCTGGAGGCGAGGCTTTTCAGAAAGCACAGCAATGAATAACTGGCTCCAGATATTTCCCAATTCTGATAAGGAAGGAGGGACCGGAATCATAGTGCAAGTTCATAAGAGTTTCCACCATGGTTAACAGACACAGCACACTAGATAATAATTGGGAAATCTGGCTCTTCTTTGGCCAGATCCTTTAATGGTAAAAATTTTGTTTCCTTAAAAGTAAAGAACGTGCTTGGTAATAAACCATCTCTAAATTTCCTTCCAGCTCTACCTTTAATAATTCCACCTTACCATTTTGCTTTAGGCCAGAATAGTTTAATTCAATTATGAGCAGACACATAGAATTGTATCTAAGGTGATTTTGTATATTACTGATTTTAATGAGTTAAATCGATTCCTAGAAATTTAGGTTATTGTTGTTTTTTAGTCGCTAAGTCGTGTCCGACTCTTTGCAACCCCATGAACTGCAGCATGCCCAGCTTCCCTGTCCTTCCCTATCTCCCAGAGTTTGCTCAAACTCACGTCTGTCTTCACAGGATCAGGGCCTTTTCCAACGAGTTGACTCTTTGCATCTGGTGGCCAAATTTAGGTTACTCTCTGCAGTAAATTGCCAATAAGGAGCTCTGCTGCTGCTGCTAAGTCGCTTCAGTCGTGTCCGACTCTGTGCAACCCCATAGACGGCAGCCCACCAGGCTCCCCCGTCCCTGGGATTCTCCAGGCAAGAACACTGGAGTGGGATGCCATTTCCTTCTCCAATGCATGAAAGTGAAAAGTGAAAGTGAAGTCACTCAGTCGTGTCCGACTCTTCGCGACCCCGTGGACTGCAGCCCACCAGGCTCCTCCATCCATGGGATTTTCCAGGCAAGAGTACTGGAGTGGGTTGACAATGCCTTCTCCAAATAAAGAACTCTGCTGCTGCTGCTGCTGCTAAGTCGCTTCAGTCATGTCTGACTCTGTGCGACCCCACAGATGGCAGCCCACTGGGCTCCGCCATCCCTGGGATTCTCCAGGCAAGAACACTGGAGTGGATTGCCATTTCCTTCTCCAATGCATGAAAGTGAGAAGTCAAAGTGAAGTTGCTCAGTCGTGTCTGACTCAGCGACCCCATGGACTACAGCCTACCAAGCGCCTCCATCCATGGGATTTTCCAGGCAAGAGTACTGGAGTGGGGTGCCATTGCCTTCTCTGAAAGAACTCTAATATAATCTAAATGTGGGCTAGTTTCTAGAGAAAAGGTAAAGCATTTTTTACATATTGTTCTCTTTTTGGAACCCTGAGCCCAAGTTTGAAGTTTTTGAAGCCAGTCCAAAGAAAACTTGAGATCAAACAAGACTATTATTCTCTATTATTATTACTGTTTTTGTTGTTCTCCTCTATTGGTGGCATAAGAAACTCCTTTGATGCAGCATCATTAGAATGCCCCAAATGGGCAATTTCTGAGGAATGTACACCCTTTCTTTGATCCTGAGAAAGGATCTTCCAGACAACCCCCAACTTTGCAAGGTTAGACATTCTTGCTGATTAGCCTTGAATTCCTGGGTGGACCATCCCCAGGCCATCTGAGATGTGACCACACTGGTCAGAGAAATTGTTCAAGTGCTCCATCCCAAGCAGCTCTCTCCATGTGCCCATGTCCCTGGGCCAGCATCCTCTCCCTTCTCTCCCACTCAGGGTGTCACTGGTCTTTTTACAGTGTCACTGTGGATCTCAAATCCTTGCCTACCCAGGATGCTGGCCAAAGCCTGTGCCTTGGCAAGACCAGGGCACAGCGTCCACCTCTCTCTCTGGGTGAGCCCACTGCCCGTGCCCTACCAGGAGCAGCCTCTGCTCTTGTCTCCACCCCCACCTTCAGCTGGACCACTCTGACCTCCGGACTCTTTCTCAGAGAAATAGCGAACCGCTTTACTGCCCTGGGAAGAAATGTGGCTCCTGGACATGGCCTGATTCTGCTAGCTCTTCCCCCCTACCCTCTTCATCTTTTTCTTGGGGGGATCTGAGGAAAGTGGGAGCCTTGGAGTCATGTTTTCTCTTTGGTGATGTGCTTTCACATTGGCAGGAAGAGCCTAAGGTGAGGATTCTAAAACTCCTCAAGGAAGGGCTCAGAAACGCTCATCTGTCTTCTTGAGTCACCAGAGCCTATTTAAGCTGTCACTGAGCAGACTTGGAACAATTATTTGCACACCAGCAGACTTGTAACAATTATTTGCACACCAGCACATGTGTGTTTGGCTTCCCAGGTGGCGCTAGTGGTAATGAATCCACCTGCCAATGCCGGAGACACAAGAGACGCGGCTTTGATCCCTGGGTTTCCAGAAGATCCCCTGGAGTAGGAAGTGGCAGCCCACTCCAGTATTCTTGCCTGGAAAGTCCCATGGACAGAGGAGCCTGGCAGGCTACAGTCCATGAAGTCACACAAAATCAGACATGACTGAATGACTGAGAACAGAGCACATGTGCTTATATTATCTGTCACGCCAAATGCCCAGCTTTCTAGAAGGAGGGGCTTCTACTTCTAAGGTACACTCAGCCCTGATGTTCCAAAACCTGTACAGTTTATGAGCCCCATTCGGCCAACATCTCCCCGTATCCTGAGCAGTTCTCAAGTACCAGATTTTACATTCATCTAGTTTACTGATGGAATGAAAGCAAAGGAACTATCATGCACATAATTTTCTCTGGGAGGGTTGAGCCCACTAGCATAATTTTGTCTTTCTTTATGCTTACCTACGCTTCAGAATAAATATTATTGCTGAAAAAGCACATTTCAAGTTTGGAAAATCTGAAAGGATGACATAATCTTGGCATCTTGGTCCAAAAATGTGTACAAGCAGGGGAAATGTTAGTAAACATTTGCTAATTTTCACACATTTAGTGATTGTTCTTTGGAATGTTTTGCTTAATCTTATTCGATTTTACTGAAATTGGAGAAGATTTTACTAATTGGAGAAGATACGCACATTGGACCCAACCTCAGCGTATGCTTTGCAAATTTAATTAGAAACTGGCTAGTGTGACTTGGTGAGAGTAGGTTATATTTGCTGAACTGGAGATGAGAAATTTTCTTTTGTTTCTTTTAAGCAAGATTCAGGTGGTTCAATAAACACCACTTAACTGGGACAGACTTGATCAGAGAAGTTGCTGAATTGGGAAACCAATTAAGTCTAATGAGAATTAGCATGTACTGCTGCTTAATTGGGATAGGTGGTCCACGAAGTTGGTATCACTGTAGGTAATTAAATGATGCTCTTGGCGGATATGAGATAGAGTCTTCTTGATGCTTTCAAGACTGAAGGCAATTTATTTCCTCTCTTGATCATGCTATTGCTAGCTGAGGAAAGCTCAATTTCTAAATGATGCCTTCAAAAGTTTTACTGGTTTTGAAAGGACTGCTTTGTATATATGTGCGTGTGTGTGTGTGTGTGTGTGCATTTTTCTCTCTAAATGGACTGGCAAGAAATGAAAGTGTTATGCATTTTTTCAAATGCAAAGAACGAGACATGGAGAGTTGCAGTGGCTTCCCCATAGTTATCAGCATATAGTGGTCAAATGTGGATAAGAACAGGGAACTTTAGTATTCCTCCCCAGTGATTCAGCACAGGGTTCATCAGTTGGCTGCCAGGTTCGGAGAGGCTCGATGGGGCGGTGGGAAGAGGCGGCCTGACATTTGTCACTACCCCACAGAGATGAGAGCTTTGCCTCTCTGGGCTTCAGGGTGTTGCTTTTATTAAATGAAGGTGTGGGACTAAAGAGTCACTAAGATTCCTTCCAGCTGTAAAAACAAAAGTACTTCAGTTTTGTGGCATTGACTTAAAAATTGTCATCGGAGAAAAAACTTCATCATTACCAGTTATAAAACCTTTCATTATATGGCTGTGCATGCTCAATCATTTAGTTGTGTCTGACTCTTTGCGACCGCATGGAGTAGCCCACCAGGCTCCTCTGTCCATGGGATTTTTCGGGCAAGGATACTGGAGTGGGTTGCCATTTTCCTTCTCCAGGGGATCTTCCCGACCCAGGGGTTCAAACCTGCGTTTCCTGTGTCTCCTGCACTGCAGGCAGATTCTTTACCTGATGGGCCATCAGGGAAGCCTCATTATATAGCCAGGTCACTGGCAAAAAGTAATAATGATCTCAGGGTCTACATTTAAAAAAGTATTACTGCACAAGATGTAGCTGTGTGCTTCTTGTAAAGTTGGGAGGGGGGGGTATGTCCTCATGGAATGATTTTTTGTCTGTGCTGTGAAAAAAGCATGAGTCCATGGAAAGGCAAAGAAAATGGAAGAGATACTCATGAGTCTGGACAATCTGAAAAGAATAAGGAAATGAATTACAATAGGAAAAGAAAGTAGAAGACAGTGAGATGTGCTCAGTTCTGTGAAAGGCAGAGTGTGCAACAGTGAGGAACACTGGTTCTGAGAAGTCCCACAGGACAAGAGAGTTGAATCACCTTGAACACAGCACTCAGAAGAGATGCGACTGGGGAAACCAGGCTCTACCGGGAAGAATGTCCTCCAGGCCCAGAGAAGACACAATTAGCAGTTATTAGTGGGATCTACTCTACAATTTTTTGGATTTAGGTATGAGTTCAAGATACTGAATCCAAAACTCCTTTCTTCTATTTTTCCTATAAAAGTCAGCGTACTACCAAGCCTTTGGACCCCAAGACACTCAATAGAAATGTGATGATTAAATAATGTGTAGCATCCAGCCTCCCCTAGCTCTTTTTTTCCTTTCTTAATTTGTCTCTCTGAGCTCATCATTACCAAGAAACGTCACATTCCTCCAAGAAACTTACACATTACCTCTAAGAAACGTCACCATCAATTCTCTCAATAGATCGCTGATGACTCATAATTATACTTTGAATATTATCTTAATTGGCAGAATCCTATACTGTCCTTTGAACCTGCAGATTGCTTTAAATCTCCTATTGATCTGCTAACAGTAAATTCTGTCTAAATATTTATTTGGGGGTCATGGTGTGGAGATAAATATCATAGAAATATATGTAAACATATGCACATATATACACTCAGATGAAAATATAATTTTCTTATATTTTAAAAACAAAATGATATGAACTTTAGAATGTGTGTGTGTGTGTGTTTTAATGATTTTGTTTCACCTATTAGACACATCCCAGTTTATAGCCAGTGAAAGGGCATATTTAGGTGACTTTACTCTTTATTCCTATGTGTGCTATTACATGCAGGCTTGTAAAAAGTCAGTGAAACATTGCCAACTACAGTGTGAGAGAATGCATATGGTTGATTTATGGTTGATTTAAGAATAAATCAACGAATAGACATAGAATTGCCTGTGAACTGCTTCAAGCTCAGTGGCCATTGTCTTTGTGGAGGAGTTACTGATGTTCAAAAGGCCAGTAGGAATCTGATGACAGTGGCCCTAAGCTAAATGGCAAGAGTTCCAAGCTCCATTATGAAATTTACCTACTTCTACTGCACTTCTTCCTGAATTTTGTAAATATAAAAATCTACTTCTGGTGTCAACTGCACATTATCCTATTATATTACTTATCATTTTATTATTGAGATGGCCCTTGACAAAAGATATCTTTGGTGTACACATAAACTTTCTGAACATTTCCTTCATTAAGAAAAAACCTATCCATCTGGAAATAAGGGCCCTGGTATAAGTAAATCAACAGTATCTCCTTGAAGTGTGTTCTTTGCTGTCACTTGGGAAGTGCAGTCAGGCGCACAGGGAACGGAACTTTGGAGCAACTGCAATAACTCTAGTCAAGCTCCTTGACCACAGGGACAAAACAGTTCACTGAAGCTTCAGCTCTGGTGACCTTTATACTCTCAATGCTTTACCGCTTGATTAAAAATGTGCTCATGCTTCAAGGCAGATTGCCGACGGGGTTTTGTAATAAGGCACAAACACACGGAGAGATTTACCAGAGGTACTTTATGTGACCATTTTTCGGGAATATGATTTTGTTTAGGAAGTTACTAGAGCCGGAATGGCAACTGCTCTGTAAGTCCCTGGTAAGTTTTCCAAATCAGTTCATGTGGAAATCAAATTGCACCTGAGCAAATATTGAAGGGTGGAGCAAAAGGACGGAATAGCTTTCATTTTGCAACCACAAAGATTACAATAGCTCAGGCACATATTTTAGGAAAACAGTTTTTCTTATGTGAAATCACTTTGCGTGAAATTGCAAGATTAATTTTGGTGGCGTGGATAACCTGAGTTGTTTTTTCACAACAATAGCCTTCAGGAGAATTAGGATGTAACTCCTCATGGAAAAATAAATGGGAAAAAGAGCTCACCTTATGTTTTGCCACCTAACAAATAACATTAGTGATGCTGGTAGATCGTAGAAGGCAGATGGTACGACATGATGGTCGATGGAAAAACATAATCTAGAAATTGATAAAAGCACTCCAAATCTTTCTCTAAAAGATGACAGTCATAAAACAGGGCCAATATTTAAAAATTGATAATGATAATAATAGCTACTTGTAGAGTGTTTAATGTTCTGAATACTATTCAAAGAGCTCTATAGGTTTCCATCACCTAATCCTCACAATGCTTCTGTGAGTTAAGTATGATCATTACTTGGTTGCATCACAAGGAAATTTACGCATCTTGTTCTATGTTGTACAGAGATTAGAGAGAGATTAAGCATCTTGTTATATGCTATATAGACATTATGGTAGAACTCAAACTGAGGCAGTCTAATTCTGAAGACCTTTCTCTTAAGCCACATATGACACAGCTACCACGTTTACTTTAGTTATAAACAGAGATGGCCTCAGTGACCAGAGATGGTCAACCCATCAACACCAGGGTATCTGTTTTGAAATAAACTTTAAAAAGTAGGAAAGATTCCACCAAGTTCTTCCTGAGCAGCAAGATCACCTGAGTAAACCAGTATCTCTTTCACAACTTTGAGGCAAAGATTACAGTGGGTGAAAATATGAACTTTTGGAGCCAGACACACCAACATGGAAAGTGCAGTCAAGCCCCAATATACATTTGGCGAGTTATATAACTTTATCTCCTCCATTGCAGGCAAATTCTTTACCATCAGAGCCACCAGGGAAACCCATCTATGCCTATTTTCACATCAAGAAAATGATGATAAAAATAGTCACCTCAAATATTTTTTAAAATTAGGACTAAAACAGGTGATATTCCTCAGCTGCTTAGTCAATGACACTTAATATGCAACAATCAAGGGCAACTGTCACTATTATTTCTTAAAAACATTTGAATAAGGAGCATTAACTAGAGCGGGAAGTTACAACTTATTTGCTATTTCTTATTTTCTATTAAATATACTTGTTCTTTTCTCTCTCTTCCTTCTTTTCCTTATGAAGGGGAATGTTCCTCCTGGAATATTATTTTTATAATATCGAGTTTGAACTCTTTGGGAAAAAAGTAGTTGTTTAAATTTACCTATAAGTAGCAATGAGGGCAGAGAAGGCAATGGCACCCCACTCCAGTACTCTTGCCTGGAAAATCCTATGGACGGAGGAGCCTGGTAGGCTGCAGTCCATGGGGTCGCTAGGAGTTGGATACGACTGAGCGACTTTGCTTTCACTTTTCACTTTCATGCATTGGAGAAGGAAATGGCAACCCACTCCAGTGTTCTTGCCTGGAGAATCCCGGGGACGGGGGAGCCTGGTGGGCTGCCGTCTCTGGGGTCGCACAGAGTCGGACACGACTGAAGCAACTAAGCAGCAGCAGCAGCAGCAATGAGGGATTAAAGAAAAAATTGAGATAAAAGGCAG
Source organism: Cephalophus harveyi (assembly GCA_006410635.1). NCBI lineage: Eukaryota > Metazoa > Chordata > Mammalia > Artiodactyla > Bovidae > Cephalophus > Cephalophus harveyi. Next base: position 107,077 of record SJYT01032750.1, read on the forward strand.
TCTATGGGTGGCTCAGACGATAAAGAATCTGCCTGCAAAGCGGGAGATCTGGATTTGATCCCTGGATCGGGAAGATCCCCTGCAGAAGGTAATGGCAACCCACTCCAGTATTCTTGCCTGGAGAATTCCATGAACAGAGGAGCCTGGTGGGCTACAGTCCACGGGGTCTCAAAGAGTCGGACACAACTGAGTGACTAACGCTTTCACTTTATTCATGGGCAAGGGAAATGGTCTTTTAGGGGGTGGTAATAAATTAAATTAATAAATTGAAAACAGAAGGCATTAAAAAGAGAGAGGGGACATGTCTCCATGTCCCAAACAAAGAGGATGCCTAGAAAAAATTTGACAGGGGGTGTCAAACACTGCCAAGTATGATCTGAATTATTTTGAGACTATCCTTTGGTACAGACTTTCCAGGTGGTTCAGTGGTAAAGAATCTGCCTGCAGTGCAAGAAATGCTGGTTTGTTCCCTAGGCTGAGAGGATTCCCTGGAGAAGAGAAGAGCAACCCACTCCAGTCTTCTTGCCTGGAGAATCCCATGGACAGAGAAGCCTGGTGGGCTAGTCCATGGGGTCTCAAAGAGTTGGACATGGATGAGCATGAACACCCTTTGGTATAAGTCCATGATTCTCAAACAGCTCTACTGCAACGGCTGGGAAGGCTTAAGTTGTTGTTTTTTTTTTTTTTTTAATTGTGGCAAATATAACATAAAACTTACCATTTTAATCTTGTGGTGTGTGTTCCATTCAGTAGTATTCATTATATTCACACTGTTTTGCTACCATCAACATGGACCTTCCTCAGAGCCTTTTAATCTAGTCAAACTGGCCTTTCTCCCTCATTCCAGTTCCTGGCAAGAACCTTTCTACTTTCTGTCTCTATAAATTTGACTGTGTTATCCGTTAAGTAAGTGGAATCACACGATATTTGTCCTTTTGTACTGGCTTACTTAGCATGATGTCCTCAAGGTTCACCCATGTTATAGCCCGTGTCAGCGTTCCCTTAATTTCTTTTTTTTTTTTTTTTTTGAAGCTGAGTAACATTCCATTATACGTATATATCATATTTTGTTTGTCCATTCATCATTTGATGGACATTTGTGTTTCTTCCATCTTTCAGCTTTTGTGAATAAGGCTGCTATGAACATGAGTGTACAAAAATCTAAGTCCCTGTTTTCAATTCCATTCAGATTTCCCACTTTTTTTTTCATGATTCAGTCATGAAAAGTTGTGTGTTTCTAGGAATTGGTTTATTTCATCTAGCTTATCCAGTTTGTTTACATACATTGTTCATAGTACTGAATAGAAGCCTTCATGTTTCTGTAAAATAGGTAGTAATGTACCCTATTTTTTTACTTCTGATTTTATTTGAGTCTTGTCTCTTTTCTCTTAGTCAATATAGCTAAAGGTTTGCCAATTTTGTTAATTTTTCTGAAAAACCACTTCTGGGTTTTGTTTATATTCTCTATTGTTGGGGAGCCTTTTTAAAAAGTGTGAATATCCTGTTCCCAGCTGTCCTGCTTTAATTTAGTGTGAGAAGGAGTTTGGATATCAGTATTTTCTAAAAGCTTCCTTGGTGGTTTTAATGTGTAACCACATTTTAGAATCACTGATATGAGAAATTCTTGAGTCTGGAAGTACTTAATGGCATTTTCATAATTCAGTATTTAGGTTTATGACAGGGGAATTCTTGTAGAAGATAATGCAAAATAATGCTAATGGAATGGGCCAGTAAAAAGTGGTGAGCTGGAATTTTAATGCTGGGTTCCTCTCTTTCCTCATAATGAATGACTACTTGTGTTATGACAATGTAGTTAATAAATATCCACAATAGATTAGGTGTTGTATTGAATAAGCAAAGTGTACTGTTAATCCCTCCAACTCAAAAAAACTGACAAGAGTCAAGAGAACCAAACGTGTATCATTTGTAAAACTTTCATCTCTAATACTTCTGAGTTCATTTCCCAAGTTTACTTCCCATTACCTCTCTGTTCCTAGAACTACCAAAACAAAACTTTCCAAGGAATTCCAACTTTAGTACTTCATGTAATCTAAGACACCATCAATTTTAAGATGTAATAATTTTAAATGTTTTAATAAAATCTCCCCAAACGGCATTTTCAATAAAGATTATGACGCTGCATCAATTGTAAAATGCATCCTAGGTTAAGAGATATTAAAATGTGAAAAAATAAGTATCTTCGGATCAATGAACTATGCAATGTTTCCCCTCACCTAAGCAGAAAGATAGACTGATAAGGACAAAATAACACTGGGCTTCCCTGGTAGCTCAGGTGGTAAAGAGTCTGCCTGCAATGCAGGCAGCCTGGGTTCAATCCCTGGGTCAGGAAGATCCCCTGTAGAAGGGAATGGCTACCTACTCCAGTACTCTTGCCTGGAGAATTCTATGGACAGAAGGGTCAGGTGGGCTACAGTCCATCAAGTAAGTGGAACAGTCAGACACGACTGAACGGCTACCACTTACACATGCCAAGGGATGCTTGCATTTATATGGCCAACCAAAGGTTGGCTGTGTATCTGTTTGTCTGGGATAGTGGACTTCTGCTGTAAGAGTCAAAGGAACACAAGATATGTGTTCTTGATGTCTCTTCCAGTGCTTTTAATATAATTCAAAACTTTAATGTTTACCGGATAACTCAAGACATGTGCTTTTGATAGAAGGGGCAGTCAGACCGTGTCTGTTCTAGATATTTGCTCTTGCAAATATTTATCTTATCCAGGTTGGGATAAAGCCAGTTTATCTCAGTCCAAGTCTCCACCTCAGTTATGCTGAGAAAGGCCGACAAAATGAAGCATCTGGATCAGATGAAATAGCAAGACCACAAATCTGAATCCACGCCATGCTGGTGGTCTTGCAGAACCAAATGCAGTGTGAAGGACTCTCCCATGATATTTGGGAATTTGACCAGATCAGAGGAGGAAATTCATAGTGGAAGATGTGAACATTAAAATACTCCAGGAAATTCTACAAGATCATGATTACTTTTGACGCAAACAATTAAAATGACCTGCCAACATATGTGGCTGTGCTTCCAGGTTAGAACTCAGATCAAGTTTTCTGTGCAGGAAATCAAGACCCCTTGGTTCATCTGCTTCTCCCTCTCACACTTTTCTCTTCCTACATACGTATTTTGTGAAGATTTTTTAAAAGTTTCCTCATATAATATGCTACTCTCACTCAGTTTTTTTCCTCCTTTGAAAATGTAAAAGACTCCTTTAAATAGAATTTGCTTTGTCAAATCCAAGATAACAAAGGATTAAAGAAACAACCAGCTGTTTTCGACAGTTAGAAGTGGGGAAGGAACAAGCTAGAAATATTTCTGTTTTATGCATGTTTAGCTGCTGTTAGGTTCCTCCTTCCTTATTTTATTGTCTCATCCCTTGGGGAGGGGCACCATGTTTTTACCCTCTACCCTTGATTGTCAAATCTTATGAGGAAAAAGCAACAGTGACTAATATTTAAGTCCTCTCAAATTATCCACCACCCCCCTCCCACTGTCTCCCAAACAGACATGCAAACTCATAGTTTCTTATGCAGTCTTTTAGTTTTTTAACTTGGGGATATAATCCTTTTTTAACTTCTCATCCTTAAAAATGCATGAAAAAGGGTGAAGGTAGCTGAAACTAATAACAACCAAGAATAAGAATTTGGTTCCTGGACAGACTTCTGGAACCCCCGAATAGCCAAAGCAATCCTGAGAAAGAAGCACAAAGCTAGACTCATCACATGCCCTTATTTCAAACTATATTACAAAGCTATAGTAAACAAAATAGTGTGGCATTGATATAAAAATACATAGATCAATGAAACAAAATAGAGTGCCCAGGAAGAAACTCACACGTATATGGTCAACTAATTCATGACAAAGGAACCAAGAATATACAATAGGGAAAGGACAGTTTCTTCAATAAATTGTATAGGGAAAACTGGACAGCTGCATGCAAAGAATGAACCTGAATCACTTCTCTTACACTATACACGAAAAAGTGAACTCAAAATGGATTAAAGATTTGAATGTAAGACTTGAAACCATAAAACTCTGAGGAAAACACAGGCAGTAAGCATCTTGGCATTAGTCTTGGCAGTGATTTTTTTAGATTTGACAACAAAAGCAAAAATAAACAAGTGGGGCTACATCAAACTGAAAAGTTTTTGCATGGTGAAAGAAACCACCAACAAATTGAAAAGGAAACCCCATTCAGTGGGTTGCAGGTCATATATCTTAAAGGCAGTCAATATTCAACATATATAAAGAACTTCTACAACTAAATAGCAAAACACAAAGAACTTGATTTTAAGATGGGTAGAGGGTCTGCACAGACATTTTCCAAAGAAGACATGTTGATGGCAAATAGGTACATGAAAAGATGCTCTATATCACTAATCACAGGGAAATGCAAATCAAAAACATAATGAAATACTACCTCATACCTGTTAGAATGAGTATTTTCAAAAAGATAAGAAATAAAAAGCATTGGTAAGGATGTGGAGAAAAGGGAACCCTTCTGGTACACTCTTGAAGGTAATGTAAATTGGTACAGGCACTATGGAGAATAGTATGGAGGTTCCTCAAAAAATTAAAAACAGAACTACCATATGATCCAGAAATTCCATTTCTGAACATTTATTCAAAGAAAATGAAAACATTAATTCAAAAAGATACATGCACCTTGTGTTCATTACGTATTATTTACAATAGCCAAGAAATGGAAGCAACTTAAGTATTCATCAACACACAAATGGATAAAGAAAATATGGTATATATACAATGAGATATTATTCGGCTATGAAAAAAATGAAATCTTGCCATTTATGATGGACCTTAAGAGCATTATGATAAATGAAATTAGACAGAGAAAGATAAAAACCAGATTATCTTACTTATGCGTGGAATCTAAAACAAACAAGCTCAAACTCAGATACACAGAACAGATTGTTGGCTGCTAGAGATGGGGGTAGAGGTGGATGAAATGTGTGAAGGGAGTCAAAAGGAGATACACACTTTCTGGTACAAAATAAATAAGTTTTGAAGATGTGATACACAGCATGGTGACTGTAATTAATAATAGTCCTCTACATTCAAGCCTTCAAGTTGCCAACTTCCAAAGATGCAGACGTGTTCACAGGTCCAAACACCATAAGTGAGTTCATGTGTCTGGCGTACATTGCCATGTGTGTGCATCCTCTACAAGTGGTTGTGCTTTTGTGTACCTTACTGTACTAAGTACTGTATAGACTACAGTAGTACAGTATCTTTATTTCAAGCCCAGAGTGTCGGAAAGCAAGTGTAAAAGCAGTGGTGATGTAGCTAGTACTGCAAAGATGTGCCAGGAATTGAAGACACAGAGAAAGAATGGAGAGAGACAAGAGGAAGAAGAAGTAACTGAAGAACCAGAGATTCACAATGCAGGAAATGGCAAGGGCCACTCGAACATAGAATAACGTCATCTCTGATGAGAAAAAAGGAGCTACCACCTAAACATCACTTGATTGTTTGTTATTCAAGAGGGTAAATGGAATTGAATCCAGCTAGGAGTCAGTATGGATGTGAGAGTTGGACTATAAAGAAAGCTGAGTGCTGAAGAATTGATGCTTTTAAACTGTGGTGTTAGAGAAGATGCTTGAGAGTCCTTTGGACTGCAAGGAGATCCAACCAGTCCATCCTAAAGGAAATCAGTCCTGAATATTCATTGGAAGGACTGATGCTGAAGCTGAAACTCCAATACTTTGGCCACCTGATACGAAGAGCTGACTCATTTGAAAAGACCCTGATGCTGGGAACGATTGAAGGCGGGAGGAGAAGGGGATGACAGAGGATGAAATGGTTAAATGGCACCACCGACTCAATGGACATGAATTTGAGTAAACTCCGGGAGTTGGTGATGGACAGGGAGGCCTGGCATGCTGCAGTCCATGGGGTCACAAAGAGTTGGACATGACGGAGAGACTGAACTGAACTGAACCTGTGCCATCAATGTCAGGCATCAGTGAAATTTCAGCTTGCCCTCCATCTCCTGTTGGTAATCATTCTTCAGCTCCACCATCTCCCATCTCCTCTCCCTTCTCCAGTTAGTAACTCTTTTTGCCTATTTAACTATGCTCAAACTACCACACAATTGCACTCATCTCACATGCTAGTAAAGTAATGCTCAAAATTCTCCAAGCCAGGCTTCAGCAATATGTGAACCGTGAACTTCCAGATGTTCAACCTGGTTTAAGAAAAAGCAGAAGAACCAGAGATCAAATTGCCAACATCTGCTGGATCATCAAAAAAGGAAGAGAGTTCCAGAAAAACATCTATTTCTGCTTTATTGACTATGCCAATTGACTGTGTGGATCACAATAAACTGTGGAAAATTCTGAAAGAGATGGGAATACCAGAATACCTGACTTGCCTCTTGAGAAACCTGTATGCAGGTCAGGAATCAACAGTTAGAACTGGACATGGAACAATAGACTGGTTCCAAATACGAAAAGGAGTACATCAAGGCTGTATGTTGTCACCCTGCTTATTTAACTTATATGCAGAGTACATCATGAGAAATGCTGGGCTGGAGGAAGCACATGCTGGAATCAAGATTGCCAGGAGAAATATCAATAACCTCAGATATGCAGATGACACCACCCTTATGGCAGAAAGTGAAGAAGAACTAAAGACCCTCTTGATGAAAGTGAAAGAGGAGAGTGAAAATGTTTGCTTAAAACTCAACATTCAGAAAATTAAGATCATGGCATCCAGTCCCATCACTTTGTGGCAAATGGATGGGTAAACAGTTGGAACAGTGGCTGGCTTTATTTTTCTGGACTCCAAAATCACTGCAGATAGTGATTGCAGCCATGAAATTAAAAGATGCTTACTCCTTGGAAGGAAAGTTAGACAACCTAGACAGCATATTGAAAAGCAGAGACATTACTTTGTCAACAAAGGTCCATCTAGTCAAGGGTATGGTTTTTCCAGTGGTCATGTATGGATGTGAGAGTTGGACTGTGAAGAAGGCTGAGCGCCGAAGAATTGATGCTTTTGAACTGTGGTGTTGGAGAAGACTCTTGAGAATTCCTTGGACTGCAAGGAGATCCAACCAGTCCACCCTAAAGGAGATCAGTCCTGGGTGTTCATTGAAGGGACTGATGTTGAAGCTAAAACTCCAATACTTTGGCCACCTGATGCGAAGAGCTGACTGATTGGAAAAGACCCTGATGCTTGAAAAGATTGAGGGCAGGAGGAGAAGCGGACCATCAGAGGATGAGATGGTTGAATCGCATCACCGACTCAATGGATATGAGTTTGGGTAAACTCCAGGAGTTGGTGATGGACTGGGATGCCTGGCATGCTGCGGTTCATGGGGTCACAAAGAGTCAGACATGACTGAGTGACTGAACTGACTGACTTGCAGGCCCCTGTATGACATCTATTGTACTGTACCACTGTAGTCTTCAAGGTACTGTACTATAAGATTAAACATGTTTTATTTTTGTTTTTTATGTATTATTTATGTAAAAAGTATTGTAAACTTATTATTGTCCAGTACTGAGGGATATGGATAGAGAGAGATACTCAGTCTCTGGTGTCTTTTTTATAAGGGCACTAATTGCATCATGAAAGCCCCACTCTCATGACCGCATCTAACCCTAATTAGCTCTTAAAGGTTCCATGTCTAGATACCATCACATTGGTGACTAAGGCTTCAACACGGGAATTTGGGGAGGGACAAAAGCACTTCAGTTATACATATTTATACACATACACACACTCACACACAAAGAGTGCTAAAATGTTAGCAATGGCTATCATTGGAGCTTAATCTGAAAGTCCACAATGGGTTTTTACCGCTAGTTTTATATGTTTTTTTGCCATCAAAGTGTTCTGTGGCTTATTTTTGTTACTTATGCTATTTCATTGACATATACATATCATCTGAGCCACCAAGGAAACCCCAAAATACTGGAGTGGGTAGCCTATCTGTTCTCCAGGGGATCTTCCTGACCCAGGACTCAAACCAGGGTCTACTGTAGTGCAGGTGGATTCAATTCCTAGGTTGGGAAGATCCCCTGGAGAGGGATAGGCTACCCATTCCAGTATTCTTGGGCTTCCCTGGTGGCTAGATGGTAAAGAATCTGCCTGCAATTCTGCCTGCAATATGGGAGACTTGGGTTCAATCCCTGGGTTGGGAAGATCCCTTGGAGGAGGGGCATGGTAACCCATTCCACTATTCTTGCCCGGAATATCCCATGGAGACAGGAGCCTGGCGGGCTACAGTCCATGGGGTTGCAAAGAGTTGGACATAACTGAGCAACTAAGCACAGCCCACAATTCATATTCTTTTTCTCACTCCTTTTTCTCCTTCCTTCCTTTCTTCCTTCTTTCGGAAGTCACCTCATGACATACCTTCTTTATATGTAAGAGCCTTGCTCTGAGATCAATTTTCTTTGAACAGGATGCTTGCACTATTATAGTACAGATGCCCCTCTGCAATCATCTCAGTGCTGTATGAGAGAATGTACCAACTTTCTAAGGATACATTTCCTATTTATTTTATTATCTTTGTACGAGGATAACGACATAATAGCATAGAAGTTAAGACCATGGATTCTGAAATCAGATTTCCTGGGTTCATTTTTCAGTTATATTGTGAGGAAGTAACCTGTAAGATTTAGGGATTTTCCAGACCAACTGAAAGGTTATCTCTGTTATTTGTGACTCACAGACCCTGACCTGGAGGGTTTGTGACTCACAGACCCTGACCTGGGGGGTTTGTAACTTACAGACCCTGACCTGGAAGGTTTGACTTTCCAGAGAGTCAGAAAAACAAGTTGTGTAAACTGTGTGTTATCCGCAGAATTATATCGCCAGACCCTCATGAGCCTATCCTTGTAAAGGTCAGCAGTATTGTGACCAATCATGATATATCTATACCTCCCCGCCCAATGTGGTTTTTTGTGCTTAAAAACTGTCCTGTAACTGTCATCGGGGTTCGCTCCTTGCTTGAGGAGGACAGAACCCCGGCGCGCCGGTTCAATAAATCCTCTTGCTATTTGCATCGATCCTGTGTCTTGGTGGTCTTGGGCGACGGACTCCAGGGCGGAACCTTGCGGTTCAACAATATTATTAGTAGTGTTACAACCTTAGGTAAGCAATTTAATCCAGCAGTACTTTCATCTCTTATCTATAAAATGAGAGGAATAAACATACGTACTTTACAGACATGTTGTAGGAGACCAATGAGTTCATGTATTTAAAGCCCTTAGAATACTGTTCGTGCATATGAAGTACCAAATGAATGCTATTTACTATTATTATCATGCTCTAACATGATTTCTACTTCTAATGGATTGTTTCTTAACACCTTCTAGACTATGCTTACTTTAAATCTATCTATTATTTTTAAATATGTCTGTTATCAGTCATGATACTTCGTTTTGGAACTTAACTGCCTTTCTCTCCAGAGATATCAGATTTATAATTTTTTTGTGTGAAAAATCTCTTTTCTCATCTACATAGCTGTATTTCATTCTTTGGCAATTTATCATTCCATTTTCATAAGCCAGAACAATTAATCCCAAGTTTTGATAACATATAGAGAGTCAACCATTCTTTTCTGAAATTTTCTTTTAAAGGTCATTATATTTCCACTAGAAAAACAAACAAAAAAAAATGCTTCTCTTCCTTCCTTTCTTGTTTCCTCCCTTTTCAAGGCTTTCAATATATTATCCACTCTTGAATTTAACTTTTAAAAATTTACATGTTGCAATTGTATTTGGGCCTGTTATTCATTCTTATGTGTATTCACAGGATACAGTTTGGGTCACTAGGTTTGGTGAGTCTGGCAGATACTTTATCATGCAAACTTGTAGCCATAACACAGTAGAAACAGCAGGATACCAGGAATCAGGGCATCTGTGATCAAGTCTCAGGCTTTCCAGGGAATAGCCTGTGCAAGTCACTTCATTTCATGAAGCGTTAAATTTTTTTTTCCGTCTAAAAAATGAGAAATGCAACTGGAGATCTTTAAAGCCCCTTTCAGTTTGGAAAAACACTTAGATTCTAGGAAGATGGCATATGTCTATGATCAAGCCACAGCAGCCTAAACTACACTCTTTGAACCCCAAAGCAGATTACCAGTGCTATTTACCCCTTCTTCTATAGTGTTAGCAGCAGGATTGCTTGAACTTCTTATACCTGTAAGTTGTACTTGACTTTGGTAAAATATGGATGGGGTAACCACTGTAGTTTATGTGTGAAGAGCTGAGTGGTAAAATTTTTAAATCTTAACCTTCCAACCAGCAAATGCTCCTGGGTGCCTTCCCAGCCTAAGAATGATGCTTATGTTAAGAAAGAAGGAAAACTATAATTAAAATACATTTTATTTCATTTAAACCTATCTAACGGTTGGCGAGATTATGCTTGGTGCTCATTTCTACCTAATGAACTTGCAGTTTGTTTAACCAGAACAGAAGAAAATTTCCAAAGATGGTTCACGTTTGCCCTCGTTGTTCTGTAAATGGAGTCACCTTTAAAAGGCGTATTTCCCTCTCTCTGTTGAGGCTGTGCTTCAGGGAAGAAGTGGTCCAACTAAATCCTGTGAAGTGTGTTTCTCCCTTCATGTCACAGAGTCACAGTTTGATCAGTGTTCAGAAAGAGAAATTTTTTTCCCTTTCAAAATTGTGTGGGTTGAAAAATCCTCCTTGCTGTCAAGCTCTTCATGACTAATAAATGTTACCTGTATCAAGTCTTCTAATTATCTCCAAGATTTTGGATTTTAGAGCCAGCAATTTTATTATTTTACCATCTGCCAGAATATTTTTGGCAGGGTTCAGTAGAAAAATAGGCAATGTGGATGAAAACTTAACTCATTAAATACTAAACCTAAGTATAATGCCATGGAGTTTTGCTTAAGCAAAGCTGCTACTGCGTTTGGTACCACTAGGTCCATGAAGAATTTGAGTGCTTGCCATGCCTTATCCTCTGACATGTCATTCACACAAAAGAAATTAAAGAGAAAGAAAAAACTATTTTCTATGACAGTTAATGTATAATTTCTTCTGAGAGTGTTTTCTTACTTAAATGACTTATAAGTTATTGCAAATTAACGAAATTAAAAACACAGTCATACATTAAAAAAAATATTGGCCCAGGAATAATGTTTGTATTGAGACTTAGGGTGTCTTTGTGATCCTTATAAATTCTTCCATCATACAGGGAATGTAGGCATATGAATTGCAGGCTGGCTGAATAATTTAAATATCTCATAGATTGATTTAATTGCTTCTTAACAAAAACACTGCATGTATGCTTTTTGGCCCAAAGTAAACACCTATATTTCTCTGCTATAAAGATGCCACGCTACCATTTTAATGGCGAATTGATGTGATAGTATGCCCCATGCATCATGCTGAAAAGATTATACTGATACTCAGCCAGTATACCTGTTCACATGTGTTTCTACATCTTTGAGCCTGTATCTGAACTCCAACTCTGCCACTTCCCATCTAGCCATAAGGAAATTATTTAACCATGTCACTGTGTCTCTCAGATTCTGCCTCCATAGGCTAGGGATGATAATAGTAGTGGTTTCAGGAGATAGATGTGAAGGTTACATGAGTTAATGTGCGTGAAACATGTAGAACACTAGTGTACAGTGATCCTTCAATAAATGTTACCAATATGTAAATATTATTTATATTATTTGACCTAGAAATTGTGTTAAGAGAATCTTCTTAAAGCATGTATGTATGCAGAGATATACACGTCTCAGCATTTATAATAGAATAAATATGGAAGCAATTATAATGACCAAATACAAGAGAAGTGTGAACAGAAAGAACAAGCATATGATGGTATAGCTATTGTTTTTCAGTCACTAAGTCGTGTCCAACTCTTTTCAACCTGATGAGCTGCAGTGTGCCAGACTTCCCTGTCCTTCACTATCTCCTGGAGTTTGCTCAAACTCATACTTGTGTTTACTGAGTCAGTGGTACCATTCTACTATCTCATCCTCTGTTGTCCCCTTCTCCTAGAAAATTAAATGAAGTATGCAAAAATTTGAGCTTCCCTGGTAGCTCAATGGTAAAGAATCTGCCTGCAAATGCAGGAGATGCAAGTTCGATCCCTGGGTCAGAAAGAATCTCCTGGAGGAGGAAATGGCAACCCACTCCAGTATTCTTGTCTGGCAAATTTCTTGGACAGAGGCCTTCGTGGGCTATAGACTGTGGGGTCACAAAAGAGTTGGATATGACCGAACAACTAAGTAACAACATATAAAGATTTACATAACATATAAATTCCAATTTTATAATATAAAATAATAGAAACATGACACAAAATTGATGTAAATATAATTTCACTTATATAAATCAGTAAAGAAAGAGGGAATGAAATATAAAATGATGGAAATATAAAATGATGTAAATATACAGGGATGATCAGATTTATGGATGATTTTATTTGTTCACATCTTTGGGTTTTTTCCTTGTAATAAATATGACTTCAGAAATAAAGAGACAGAGAGGTTTTACTGTTACTCCATGTCTCTTTACCTCCCCAGGCATCTTGTGACTACAGAGATAATCAGCCAGTGCCTCTGACCAAGCTATGTTTTAATCCAAGAGTAACTACGCTCTGAGAATATTGCCTGTTTCCGGGAGTAAGAAGAAAATGGTCTGCACCATGGCAACATGTATTACTACTGGCTGCCCAGTGGCACAAAGGTACTAGCAATGAGAGTAAGGGGAACTTCTAGAAAGCTCTCCCTAGGCCAGACTGTATATGGCGCTCTCCCACTGGGAGCCATTTCCTACATTGGGACTCAATCTTTTTTTTCCTCCTCAAGATATTTAGTCAAACTTTTTGTTAGTTGCAGAGGCATCTCCAAATTCGAGTTGAAGGGAAGAAGCCAGAACCTGGACTAGTTCTTTACTTACTGTTGTTTAGTCTCTCAGTTATGTCTGACTCTTTGTAACCCCATGGACTGCAGCACCCCAGGCTTCCCTGTCCTTCACTATCTCCTGGAGTTTGCGCAAACTCATGTCCATTGAGTTGATAAAAATATCTGCTTTATCAGACTATATTTGGATGATGAGTATTTCAATATGATTACAGGACAAAATAGATGTCAAAGAGGAAATAAGTTTGAATAATTAATGTGGAAATTAGGCTAGGAGTATAATCATTATGGAACAGCATGAATTTTTTTGAATAAGAGTAATATGAACCAATAAATTATTTTATTTTCAAAATCTTTATTTTAATAAAACATTACCTGGTATCCCATTTATATAACTCTAATAAATTCAGAGATTTTCTGGTTGAATAAAGGATTGAAAGTAGCCTAGACATTGGAGCACTGCTGGAAATACCTGCTTAGAGGTTAGAAGATGTGACCAATATCTCCTGTGAACCCATGAGTTATTTAGAGAGATGCTTCTAGTAGGCTTTTAAAGGATTATACATGTGCTAATTCACAGTAGAGTGAATTTTATTTCTCTCTAGTGAACTCTTATGGTCAAACTGTATTAACAATGGAACTTTACTAGAGAAAAGAAGATGTAAAAATGTGTATGAAGAAACAAAAAGAAATATTGCACAAATGACCTCTTTGCCTAACAAATATGACTGTTCACAAGAAAAAAAATGTGTGTATGTATGTATACACACACACACTATATCACTGACATGTAAACCCTAAGTATGTTAACTTGTTTCTTGAGCAGAGTTCAGTTCAATTCAGTCGCTCAGTCATTCTTCCAAGGAGCAAGCATCTTTTAATTTCATGGCTGCAGTCACCATCTGCAGTGATTTTGGAGCACCCCCAAATAAAGTCTATCACTCTTTTCATTGTTTCCCCATGTATTTGCCATAAGGTGAGGGGACCAAATGCCATGATCTTCATTTTTTGAATGCTGAGTTTTAAGCCAGCTGTTTCACTTTCCTGTTTCAATTTTGTCAAGAGGCTCTTTTGTTCCTCTTTACTTTCTGCCATAAAGGTGGTGTCATCTGCATATCTGAGGTTATTGGTATTTCTCCCTGCAGTCTTGATCCCAGCTTGTGCTTCATCCAGCTCAGCATTTTGCATGATGTACTCTGCATATAAGTTAAATAAGCAAGGTGACAATATACAGTCTTGACATACTCCTTTTCCAACTTGGAAGCAGTCTGTTGTTCCATATCCAGTTCTAACTGTTGCTTGTTGACTTGAATACAGATTTCTCAAGAGGCAGGTAAGGTGGTCCAGTATTCCCATCTCTTGAAGAATTTTCCAGTTTGTTGTGATCCACACAATCAAAGGCTTTAATGTAGTCAAGGAAGCAGAAGGAGATATTTTTTCTGGAATTCTCTTGCTTTTTCTATGATCCAGCAGATGTTGGCAATTTGATCTCTGGTTCCTCTGCCTTTTCTAAATCCTCAAACCTATGGTACCCTATAAAGTTCTCTGAGGTCTTGGTGGTGGTTTAGTCGTGAAGTCGTGTCTGACTCTTGGTGACACCATGGACTGAAGCCTGCCAGGCTCCTCTGTCCATGGGATTTCCCAGGCCAGAATACTGGAGTGCGTTGCCATTTCCTTCTCCATGGGATCTNGGTACCCTATAAAGTTCTCTGAGGTCTTGGTGGTGGTTTAGTCGTGAAGTCGTGTCTGACTCTTGGTGACACCATGGACTGAAGCCTGCCAGGCTCCTCTGTCCATGGGATTTCCCAGGCCAGAATACTGGAGTGCGTTGCCATTTCCTTCTCCATGGGATCTTTCCTACCCAGAGATCAAACCCTGGTCTCCTGCATTGGCAGGTGGGTTCTTTACTGACTGAGTCACCAGGGAAGCCCTCTCTTATATGTTAGAGTTACTGTTTTATTATAACTTGATAATTCTTTATGTTAAACTTTCCTGATTTAAATCACTGTGTGGTTTCTCTCTCCTGATTGATATACTTACCAGCTGTTTTTGTGGAATCACAGACAAGGTCCAAGAAATAGTTTAAGTTTCTTTTGGGCCAGATCTTGTCATCTGTCTTTGATCACTATAAACACATGCCTATTTTGATGCCTGACGCATAGAAGATCCTGCCTAAGGACTGATTAACTAGCACATTTTAAGTTAATTTTAACATCCCTGTTTGATGGAAGTAATAGCAGTCCACTGAGAGAGCTAATATGCAGGAAGGAGTCAGGAATTTGTTTATGAATGTGATTATTCACTCATTTGTTCAATGAACTTGATCAGATGTCATTTGGGAACAGAAGCATTGGCTCCAAGTGCAGGTCAAAAAGCAGCATTGACCCTCAACTAGGAGGCCAACTACTAGAGAGCAAGCTAAAGAACATTCTGGAAGATGAACAAAAACAACATGGAAAGACCCAGAGGAACTAAGGAAATACCAAGTGGTCTAACCACTTGTGAGGCTCTGAGAAGGTAAGTGACATACCTAAGGTTATGGGGCCCCTGCTCAGTAGAGCCCGGAGCAGGTCTCATGGTCCTTTGCCATTCCATCACATTGCTTCTTCAAGTGAGATGAGAAGGAGTGGTGATATACACTGCCATCTCAGGGAATGTGGGGAAATACCCCCCAAATGATTGTCCCTTATCTGGTTAGTTCAAAAGAGTCTAACTAACTTCCAACTAACTTCTTGGATTTGGAGGATCCAAGAAGTTGCCCTACTAATGCTTGTACCTGTTGGAACGCAACTAGCAGACTATCAAATACATTCAATTTAGAGTTTGATACCTTTCCAGGTAATTGTCCACCTGTTAACTCACAGCATCCTGAGCATTTGGGGGAAACCCAAATGTTCCATGTCCTACCCTCCTCAAAACATCACTGATTTCTCTGAGGTGGTCTTACACCCCCACAGAAAGCCTCTCCAGCACTCCTTTCCAACATCTGCTGCCTAATTGTCCTAACAATTTTCCTTTGGCCTGTTGGCTTACTTAGCAGGACGTTTAGCTATTTCTAATCACATGTTCGTCCAGGAAGCCGAGGTATTTACTAAGGGGCGGGGGGAGCGCCATCAGACCCTGTTCTACACACTCCTCTACAGCTTTTCCCCAAGCATGACTTCTAGCTTGAATCCTATTAATACAATGAGTGTATGGGCATATGTGACACAGTGTGTGTCATTAATATTTCATCAGCAGATGGGTCACATATGAACCAAGGGGGAATGTGGACATAACAAGAGCTGTGTGAGTTAAGCCATGTGTAGACTGTCTTGCTGGCTGTCATTGAAAAGTAGCCCATGCTGATTAGTTGATTTCAGATGTGCGTACACCTCTGTGGTGGGAAGCAAGAGACAACATGGGTCCAGAGAAAACAGTCCCACCTGTGAGTGTCCTGAAAGAGGCCAGATTTTCTGCAAGGAGTAACAGTGAATTGCAAGTTGAACTTGTAGGTTGTGTCTGGCTAGAGCTGCATTTTATTGGGAGTTACAGGTACCCAGGAAATAATATTTCTCTCACTAGGGAATCTGCTATGCTCCAGTATTCTTGCCTGGAAAATTCCACAGACAGAGGAGCCTGGAAGGCTACAGTCCATGGAGTCACAAAGAGTTAGGCACGACTGTGTGCACGCACGCACACACACGCAGACACAATCTGCTACAGTGAGGATGGCTGTTTTTACCTGGCCAGTGAGATCAGTGAGGAAGGATACTGCCCAGATTGGCAAATGCTTGTATTTTGCACTTCATAACCTGTGCTTGCTCTAAGAGCCAGTATGAGGCACTTCCTGGCCTGGTGATCTGTCTTCAGGGTCACTGTTTTTCTTCCCTCTCTCCACCCCTGACTCTTTTAGTCCTTGCCTATGTACTGCTCTAGAAATCTAAGGAGTCTCTGGGAATACAAGCATCCCACAGAGAAGCTGCAGGTTAACTTGAAGATCAGCACAAAGAAGTGAATATCACAATAAAGCAAAGCACACACATTTTTTGGTTTCACAGTGCATATAAGTTATGTTCACACTATTCTGTATTGTGTGCAGTTGCATTATGTTTTTTAAAAATGTAAGTAACTTAATTTTAAAATAATGCTATTAGAAAAATGGTGCCAACAGACTTGCTCAATGCAGAGTTCCACAAACCTTCAATTTGTGAAAAAAAAAAAAAAAAGCAGTTTCTGTGAAACGCAGTAAAGCAAAGCACAATAAAATGAGGTATGCCTTTATTCTTTCACTTTTGTCTTATTTATTCAATCAAGAGACACTATGTTAAGCTCTAGGAATACAATAGCTTTTCATGGGACTTCTTTGTTAGCCAAGTCCTCATCACCCTTTCCTAACAGTTAGGATAGGACTCTGTAAACAGAGACATTCCAAATAGTTGACTTCTAGACCTGGAGTGTTAATGTTTTTGAAAGAAAGGCTATGATCCAGCAGCTGGCTAGAGCTTAGGCTGTAGAATGGTCTAGCTTGTTTCATGCAACACATCATCTTGGATGTTAAGATCCCGCGTGAGTCAAATTTTTTGAAATTTGATTTAAGTTCAGTTTAATTGCTCAGTCATGTCTGACTCTTTGTGACCCCAGGGACCACAGCAGGCCAGGATTCCCTGTCCATCTCCAACTCCCAGAGCTTGCTCAAACTCATGTCCTTCAAGTTGGTGATGCTATCCAACTATCTCATCCTCTGTTATCCCCTTCTCCTCCTGCCTTCAAATGATTTACATACAGTAAAATCCCCTCATTTTAATTGTACAGTTCAGTAGATTTTGACAAATGTGTACACAATATAACCACTATTCCAGTCAAGAGACAGATAGATACAGATATATCTATCATCCCCAAAAGACCCCTTTGCAGTCAATCTCTGCAGTCCCAGACAACCACTGATTTCTTTTCTGTCATCGTAGATTAGTTTTGCTTGTTCTAGTATTTCATCAGAAAGCATACAGTATGTGTTCTTTTGTGTCGGACTTCTTTTATTCAGCATATTTTGTACTTTTTAATTTAATTTTATTGATTTTATTTATTTTTAGCATATTTTTAGATTTATCTATGTATGTGTCCAAAGTTTGTTCCTTCTTATTGCTGAAGAGTATTCCATTGTATGGATATGCCATAAAATGTTTACCTTATGATGGGATTTGGATTAATTCCGCTTTGGGGTTATTATGAGTAAAGCTGCTGTGAATATTTATGCTTGTCTTTGGGAGCACACATGTTTTCATTTTTCTCGTGGAAATGCCTCAGTTCAGTTCAGTCGCTCAGTCGTGTCCGACTCTTTGCGACCCCATGAATCGCAGCACACCAGGCCTCCTTGTCCATCACCATCTCCCAGAGTTCACTCAGACTCACGTTCATTGAGTCCATGATGCCATCCAGCCATCTCATCCTCTGTCGTCCCCTTCTCCTCCTGCCCCCAATCCTTCCCAGCATCAGAGTCTTTTCCAATGAGTCAACTCTTCGCATGAGGTGGCCAAAGTACTGGAGTTTCAGCTTCAGCATCAGTCCTTCCAAAGAAATCCCAGGGCTGATCTCCTTTAGAATGGACTGGTTGGATCTCCTTGCAGTCCAAGGGACTCTCAAGAGTCTTCTCCAACACCACACTTCAAAAGCATCAATTCTTCGGCGATCAGCCTTCTTCACAGTCCAACTCTCACATCCATACATGACCACAGGAAAAACCATAGCCTTGACTAAACGGACCTTAGTCGGCAAAGTAATGTCTCACAGAAAAAGAAATAAAAGGAATCCAAATTGGAAAAGAAGAAGTAAAACTGTCTCTCTTCTTTTGATTCCCCCCATTTATCCTCCTGGCCACCTCTGTCTTCTTCCTCCCTCTTTTCTTCTCTGTATAACTCCGTAAACTTCTCTGAATGGTCCAGTTGGGAAGTGCACATAAGGAAGTGATTACTGGCTAGCTTGCTCTCTCCTCTACTGATTCCACCTCATCTCATTCGGGTCACCTCTAACTGCCTCCTCCCTCTTCTCTTCTCCATGTAACTCTGTGAACCTCTCTGTGTGTCTTTCACTGTGGAGAAACTTTTCATCTCTAACCTAGATGTTTTATCAATGTTGCTGTACAGAAGGAGAAGTTTTGAGACTACTGTAAAAATAAGACTGAAAACCAGAAGCAGGAAGCTTAAGTCCAAATCCTGAGAACACCAGAGAACTCCTGACCCAAGGGAACATTAATTGACAAGAGCTTATCAAACGCCTCCATACCTACACTGAAACCAAGCACTACGCAAGGGCCAACAAGTTCCAGAGCAAGACATACCACTCAAATTCTCCAGCAACACAGGAACACAGCTCTGACTTCCAAAATACAGGCTGCCTAAGTTGAGTTCAGTTGCTCAGTCATGTCCGACTCTTTGCAACCCCATGAATCGCAGCACACTAGGCCTCCATCACCATCTCCCGGAGGTCACTCAGACTCATGTCCATCAAGTCCGAGATGCCATCCAGCCATCTCATCCTCGGTTGTGCACTTCTCCTCCTGCCCCCAATCCCTCCCAGCATCACAGTCTTTTCCAGTGAGTCAACTCTTCGTATGAGGTGGCCAAAGTACTGGAGTCTCAGCTTTAGCATCATTCCTTCCAAAGAAATCCCAGGGTTGATCTCCTTCAGAATGGACTGGTTGGATCTCCTTACGGTCCAAGGGACTCTCAAGAGTCGTCTCCAACACCACAGTTCAAAAGCATCAATTCTTCGGTGCTCAGCCTTCTTCACAGTCCA
>SJYT01032750.1:126877-163889 GCA_006410635.1 Cephalophus harveyi
TGGATCTCCTTGCAGTCCAAGGGACTCTCAAGAGTCTTCTCCAACACCACAGTTCGAAAGCATCAATTCTTCGGCACTCAGCCTTCTTCACAGTCCAACTCTCACATCCATACGTGACCACAGGAAAAACCATAGCCTTGACTAGATGTACCTTAGTCGGCAGAGTAATGTCTCTGCTTTTGAACATACTATCTAGGTTGGTCATAACTTTTCTTCCAAGGAGTAAGCGTCTTTTAATTTCATGGCTGAAGTCACCATCTGCAGTGATTTTGGAGCCCCCAAAAATAAAGTCTGACACTGTTTCCACTGTTTCCCCATCTATTTCCCATGAAGTGATGGGACCAGATGCCATGATCTTTGTTTTCTGAATGTTGAGCTTTAAGCCAACTTTTTTGCTTTCCTCTTTCACTTTCATCAAGAGGCTTTTTAGTTCCTCTTCCCTTATCTGCATATCTGAGGTTATTGATATTTCTCCCGGCAATCTTGATTCCAGCTTGTGTTTCTTCCAGTCCAGTGTTTCTCATGATGCACTCTGCATATAAGTTAAATAAGCAGGGTGACAATATACAGCCTTGAATACTGCTTTTCCTATTTGGAACCAGTCTGTTGTTCAGGAGTCTATAATTTAATGTCAGAAATACACAGAAATTTTAACTAAATAAAAACTATTACAAACATTATGAGAAAAGAACATAATAATACAAATTTTAAACAACTTAATTTTGAAAGACTAGATGCAAAATATGGGTATCAAGAACCCCCCAAATAAAATAATAACATTATGTGAAGAGATGACTCATTTGAAAAGACCCTGATGCTGGGAAAGATTGAGGGCAGGAGGAGAAGGTGATGACAGAGGATGAGAGGGTTGGATGGCATCACTGACTCGATGGACATGGGTTTGGGTGGACTCTGGGAGTTGGTGATGGACAGGGAGGCCTGACATGCTGTGGTTCATGGGATTGCAAAGAGCTGGACATGACTGAGAGACTGAACTGAACTGAACATGTTAATTTGTATTCTACAGAGAAAAGATAATTCATTTTTAAAGGTATTAAAAGCTCTAGAGGAAAACACCAATACTTTTTAAAAGGTGAAACTTTGACTAATCACATTCTCATTGTTGAATTGATGCTAAAAAAATTTTTGGAACAATATTTAAAGGTTAAGGAGTGACCACTAACAATGGGAAAAACCCAACTTCTTAAAGATTAAAATATATCTGCTAAATATTACTGACATCAAATTATAAATTAAAATGTTGACTGTGTGGATTACAACGAACTGTGGGAAATTCTTAAAGAGATGGGAATACCAGACTACCTGACCTGCCTCCTGAGAAATCTGTATGCAGGTCAAGAGGCAACAGTTAGAACTGGACATGGAACAATAGACTGGTTCCATATCAGGAAAGGAGTACATCAAGGCTTTATATTGTCACCCTGCTTATTTAACTTATATGCAGAGTAGATCATGTGAAATGCTGGGTTGGATGAAGCACAAACTGGAATCAAGACTGATGGGAAAATATGAATAAGTTCAGATATGCAGATGATACCACCATTATGGCAGAAAGTGAAGAAGAACTAAAGAGCCTCTTGATAAAAGTGAAAGAGGAGAGTGAAAAAGCTGGCTTAAAACTCAACATTCAGAAAACTAAGATCATGGCATCCGGTCCCATCACTTTATGGCAGATAGATAGGGAAACAGTGGAAACAATGAGAGACTATTTTTGGGGCTCCAAAATCACTGCAGATGGTGACTGCAGCCATGAAATTAAGACGCTTGTTCCTTGGAAGAAAGCTATGACCAACGTAGACAGCATATTAAAAAGCAGAGACATTACTTTACCAACAAAGGTCTTTCTACTCAAAGCTATGGTTTTTCCAGTGGTCATGTATGGATGTGAGAATTGATCTATAAAGAAAGCTGAGCACTGAAGAACTGATGCTTTTGAACTGTGGTGTAGGAGAAGACTCTTGAGAGTCCCTTGGACTGCAAGGAGATCCGACCAGTCCATCCTAAAGGAAATCAGTCCTGAATATTCATTGGAAGGACTGATGCTAAAGCTGAAACTCCAATACTTNCACTGAAGAACTGATGCTTTTGAACTGTGGTGTAGGAGAAGACTCTTGAGAGTCCCTTGGACTGCAAGGAGATCCGACCAGTCCATCCTAAAGGAAATCAGTCCTGAATATTCATTGGAAGGACTGATGCTAAAGCTGAAACTCCAATACTTTGGCCACTTGATGTAAAGAATTGACTCATTTCAAAAGACCCTGATTCTGGGAAACATTGAAGGCAGGAGGAGAGGGGGTTGACAGAGGATGAGATGGTTGGATGGTATCACTGACTCGATGGACATGGGTTTGAGTAGGCTCTGGAAGGTGGTAATGGACAGGGAAACCTGGTGTGCTGCAGTCTATGGTGTCACAAAGAGCTGGACATGACAGAGCAACTGAACTGAACTGATATATTAAGATTGGCCAGAGTGTAGAAAAATGGTCTTGAATATATACTATTGTTGTATGAACTGGTATAGCCTTTTGTGGAGAGCAGTGTGAGAGTACTTATCAAAATTAAACATGTACATACCCCTTGACCTAGGAAACCCCCTTCTGGAATTTACTATAGGGAAATATTTATATTTCCCTATGATATGCCCATAAGAGTAGACATTTACAGCCTTTGTAATGTAGGTTTATATGAATCAAATAATATTTGAAAGAATAAAGAGACTATTAGCAGTTGGTACTTTGAAAAGTTGGTTTGAGATAAATTAGAGAAAGCTTATTATTTAAGATGTGTATAAGAGACAGCACTGGGGGTTGTTGACTATTCAGAATTTGGAGATGGTTCCAAGGAAGTAGTAAAGGCCAACACGGGAGGAAAGAAAACCTGTAAATTGGAAGGCTGTTGGCGTCACGCAATTCAATTCGGCCTTTTGCTATTGTGATCAGCTTAAGTTGAAGAGGACGACTCCTGTCTAAATGGGAAACGCAGGCTGTTGTTTTCACCCTGGCTCCAAGTNTGTCTCTTATACACATCTAGATGTGTATAAGAGACAGAGTTATATCTGTACTACTGGAAATTTTATAATTACTAAAAACAATTGAATACTGATATATTCTCAATTTTAGAATATTTAGGAAATAATCATAAACTGATTTAAAAATATTATTATGATATATGGTTAAAGATATATTCAAACACCAATTTAGACCCTTCAATGCCAACATTATACTAGAAAGTGTGAAAATATGTAAACAAAATATTTGATGATAGAAATTAAACCTATACAACAAAGCAAGTTCTAAAAAAATGAGAAGAAAAATTTTAGAAATGAAAGTTGTAATGAATGATTCAGCATATACAGTCAAACACTGGGATTCCAATTACATGTATGTTAACTAGACTTTGCTCAGTCATGTCTGACTCTTTGTGACCCCATGGGCTAGACTCATTGGAAAAGACTCTGATGCTGGGAGGGATTGGAGGCAGGAGGAAAAGGGGAGGACAGAGGATGAGATGGCTGGATGGCATCACTGACTTGATGGACGTGAGTTTGAGTGAACTCCGGGAGCTGGTGATGGACAGGGAGGCCTGGCAAGTCATGTCTGACTCTTTGTGACCCCATGGGCTAGACTCATTGGAAAAGACTCTGATGCTGGGAGGGATTGGAGGCAGGAGGAAAAGGGGAGGACAGAGGATGAGATGGCTGGATGGCATCACTGACTTGATGGACGTGAGTTTGAGTGAACTCCGGGAGCTGGTGATGGACAGGGAGGCCTGGCGTGCTGCAATTCATGGGGTCGCAAAGAGTCGGTCACGAGTGAGTGACTGAACTGAACTGAACTGGACTATAGTCCACCAGGTTCCTCTGCCCATGGGTTTCTCCAAGCAAGAACACTGGAGTGGGTTGCCATTCCCTTTTCCAGAGGATCTTCTTGATCCAGGGATTGAACCTGAGTCTCCTGCATTGCAGGCAGATTCTTTACAATCTGAGCTACAGTATGTTAGACTATTTGATATTGTTTCACATTTCTTGGTGATCTCTTCTGTTGGGTTTTCCCTTTCTCATTTATTTCAGTTTCAATTTGTATACTATCTGTAGACTTACCTTTAGTTCACTGAAACTTTCTTTGTGCTATATGCTGAGTTGTGTTGTTCTCTTTCTCAAAAAAACACAAAAAAAGTTATATGTTGAAGTCCTAATCCCAGCATTTCAGAACATGACTGTTTTGGATACAGGGTCTCTTTTGGTGACCTCTTCGAAAAATAATTAAGTTAAAATGAACTTGTTAATTCAAGTAGAACCCAAGTAGAACTTGGGTCCTACTCTAATATTGCTGATGTTTTTACAAGAAGAGATTAGGACATACAGATACACACAGAGGGAAGTTCACATGAAGACACAGGGAGAAGATGACCATCCACAAGCCAAGTAAAAAGGCCTCAGAAGAAACCAACCCTGTCAACTCCTTGATCTCAGTCTTCTAGATTGCCCATTTATGAGGAAAACTTTTGTTGTGTAAGTCACCCATCCATGATATTCTGGTATGGCTGTCCTAGAAAACTATGATGCTTGACCTTGCTAAGTCTACTAATAAGTCTGTAAGAAGTACTTTTTTCATTTTTTTTCATATCCTGGCTATTATAAACAGTGCTGCGATGAACATTGGGGTACACGTGTCTCCCAGTGTTCATCGCAGCACTGTTTATAATAGCCAGGACATGGAAGCAACCTAGATGTCCATCAGCAGATGAATGGATAAGAAAGCTGCGGTACATATACACAATGGAGTATTACTCAGCCCTTAAAAAAATACATTCGAATTAGTTCTAATGAGGTGGATGAAACTGGAGCCTATTATACAGAGTGAAGTAAGCCAGAAAGGAAAACACCAATACAGTATACTAACACATATATATGGAATTTAGAAAGATGGTAACGATAACCCTGTATGTGAAATAGCAAAAGAGACACAGATGTATAGTACAGTCTTTTGGACTCTGTGGGAGAGGGAGAGGGTGGGATGATTTGGAAGAATGGCATTGAAACATGTATAATATCATATAAGAAATGAATCGCCAGTCTAGGTTCGATGCAGGATACAGGTTGCTTTGGGCTGGTGCACTGGGATGACCCAGAGAGATGGTATGGGGGGGGGGAGGTGGGAGGGGGGTTCAGGATTGGGAACACATGTACACCCGTAGTGGATTCATGTTGATGTATGGCAAAACCAATATAGTATTGTAAACTAAAATAAAAAAAAAAAAGAAGTACTTTTTATCTCCATTTCTTAGTTCTTCATTTCTCAACTTCTATTGATACTTTCTTACTGTTTGCTTTTCTCTCCTGAAATCACCGAATTGATATTACATGTTACTTATCTTTCCAATTAGTGCTTTTGCCTATTATTCATAGTTATTTGAAATTCCTTGCCAGATAGTTCCAACATTTGTGTCATATCTGAGCTTTTAAGAATTGCTTTTTTTCTTGGGAAACTTTTTCTTTCTTTCTTAATGCTTTGTAATTTTTATAAAGACAAGACATGTTGTGTACTACAATACAGATTGAGACATATAATGTTTAAGCCTAGAAATGGGCACAGCTTTTTTTTTTTTTTTTCCTGCTGGGACTTTACTATGGGAGTTAATGTTAATCCCATTAGAAATTGAGCTGGATTTGAGATTTGTTGTTGCTATGGTTATGATCTGTATACTACATTTTTTTTTAAGTGAGTGGGAATTGTTTTGTCAGAAAGCTTTTGTTTTTTTCCAGTGTCTTCTCAACCCTCAGCTTTTAATCTTTCCATTGTGCAGTGCCTCAAAAAGGGTCTATCTCTTGCAGGTTACTTCTTACCTGGAGCTGATTAGCCTCACCTATAGGAGACTTGGGTGTTCTCTATTGTCTGACTAAGCTTCTTTATTGAAAGTGAAGTGAAGTCACTCAGTCATGTCCAACTCTTTGTGACCCCACAGACTGCAGCCTACCAGGCTCCTCCATCCATGGGATTTTCCAGGCAAGAGTACTGGAGTGGGGTGCCATTAGGCCTGGACTAATATAGAATAACCCTTTTAGGCAAATGTGCTTGCTTTTATAAGTTATATCCTTCTCCCATTTTAAATTGCCGTATTATTCCAAAATGATTATGGGGATGTGTATCATTTAGCCATCAACATATTAATGAGAGACATAAGTTTGGAGTATAGATATATACACATGTCACCCTTCCACAGACACACACTTAATGTCTACTCTTAGAGACTTGCTTTATGAAAAATTATGTAAAATTATGTTTTCCAGATTTCTAAAACCCTTCACTTTACACGTGTCCATTGAAATTTTTCTTTTATAAAATATTTTATGATGAGCTACATCATCACATATGAGTAAGAAATTATTTTAGATTATTTTTCAATAATCACCAGTAGCAGTCGAAGGTAAATAAAAATCATACTTTCATTAGACAGAAGAGCAAGCATTCCCATTTCTTTAAAGCAACGGCAAAGAAGTTTGTGCTCCCTGTTCTGAAAAGTTTCTGGTGAACACAGAAACACAGGAGAAACTCAGGGAGGCAAGGACCCAGAATTGCAGGGTAGGTTGACAGTGAATACAGCCCTCTCTCCGCTAGTGATTAATTTTCAGATGATCTTATCAACAGCCAGTTTTAGGAAGAGGTTCTGAGGGTGCCTTATAGGGAAGAAAAATCAGCCTTTGAGTTCTGGGCACCCGGATGTTTGACTTTTTCAGGTACTTTGCTCATTTGGTGATACCATTTCATGAGGGGTTTTGTTTAGTTTTTCTATCAGATTTCCCCTCACACTTCAGTAAAATGTAAAATAAACTTACTGACTGCCAAAATCAAGCTTATAAGTAAACAGTGGTGGAGAGAGCGCAGGCAGGGTGCTGCTCTGGAGGCCACGGAGAGGAATGAGCGACCAGCCTTCCCTAAGCCTTTATATGATCCTCCTTGAAATGACTAATAAAAGCAGGCTAAAATATCCAGGAGGAAAACATAATTTTTAAAAAGATTATAAAGCAAAGAGGCCAGCAACAAATATGCGACCCAGAATGTTCTGAAGCTGCTTAACTTTTCTCACTGTCCAAGCTGTTTTGGCTTGGTTTCAGGCGCCAGGATATGGCTCAAAGGCACTTCTGTCTTTTGGAAATCTCGTCCGTGCCAAGAACTCTTGGTCCAGAATGCCTCTGGGAGCCTGGCTTGGTTCTGGGGAATTGGCATAGACTCTGGAGACATAGAGAGAAAAAANGGCTTGGTTTCAGGCGCCAGGATATGGCTCAAAGGCACTTCTGTCTTTTGGAAATCTCGTCCGTGCCAAGAACTCTTGGTCCAGAATGCCTCTGGGAGCCTGGCTTGGTTCTGGGGAATTGGCATAGACTCTGGAGACATAGAGAGAAAAAATATATATATATGCTTTTTATTCTGAAACCTTCTTCCTCTCCCTTAACCAGCTCTATCTCTTTGCATTTTCTTCACAGTTTGAGACATCCTGAGGTAGATGGAAAGCAACCAGGAACACAGAATAGTAAGTGAGAAAGAATTTTCCAAGGTTCTTAGACCAAAATTATAGGCGGGAAAACCAGTGACATTTGCTCAAGCCTTCGTTGAATCCTTCTAATCTAATCTCTGTTCCCATACAACCCCTTCAACCACTGTGCTTATCAACACTCAATTTTCTCTTTATCTGAATTCCTATGGTTTTTATGTTCCATCATTTTTGCTGATTCTTTAGATTTTTACTCTAGAATTATTCCTGGAAATTTCAAATCTTCATGGTCTCATCCCAATTTTGTATTTGCTTTTTAAAGTTTATACTCCATTTGTTGAAAGCTAAACATAGGCACCCTTTCCGCTTAACTCTTTCAAAGCATAATGGTAATAGAATCCCTGTATAAATATGGCTGGGAAAGTCATCATAGTTCCTCTTTGCTCCTGGACATCATACAGCAAAAAAACAACAGCAAAAACCTCTAAAACTCTAATTTTTCTCAGATCTGGAAGATAAATATAATCCAAAAAAAGCAAGAGATTTGGGAATTTTAAAAAAAAAAAAAAAAAAAGTTAGATTTCTCTTGGGAGGCAATGAAGCTATGAAATGTCGTGATAAGGGGCCCAACAGAAGTAGAGCTCAGAAGATAACAGCAAAATTATAATAGTTCTTGAAGATGAGGGGTTCACCTGAATTTAAAATTTATAATCTTGTTTGGAAAAAAAAATTCTGCTGGAACTACAGTCAACAAGCTATTGACAAAACCCTACCTTTCACTGCATTTGACTCAATTAGAGGGATTAGGGGTGCAACATGTTCACATACTTGAGCCATACTTGTATAGAGAACTATCTATCTTTGTGACAGCAAATAAAGATCCTTTTTGTAGTAAAAATTCAATGGTTACCCTGGCAACAACTGCCTCTCTTTCCCATTAGCACTGTAGAGGATACTAATCCAAGAAAATCCAGCTTATTCAATGACAAGTAATAGGAAAAGAACCAGCAGAACAACCATACAAAATTCTTACATGAAAACAAATGTGAAAAACAGCATGAAAACTCATTCCGAAATCAATACTCACAAGAAAAATGGTGACACAGAGACTAAATATTTGACCTCAGTATCTACCAGCAAGTCAAAGAATATCAAGCAGTATCCTTTTTAAGTGTATGACAGAAAGTGAAAGTCGCTCAGTCATGTCTGACTCTGCAACCCCATGGACTATACAGTTCATGGAATTCTCCAGGCTAGAATACTGCAGTGGGTAACCTTTCCCTTCTCCAGGGAATTTTCCCAACCCAGGGAAGATTCTCAGGTCTCCCGTATTGCAGGCAGGTTTGCCAGCTGAGCCACAAGGGAAGGCTAAGGCAAGTAATACTAGAATTCAGAGATAAGAGGGAATTACACCAGAAAGAAATGAAAATTGAACTGGTAGAACTCAGGAAAAATTGAAGGAAAACCAAAATCAGCACATAAATAAAGAAAATGCAAGGAACACTATTGAGGAACATATACTATGGCAAATATAGTAAAGGAAGTAAATTATAGAAATGAGAAGAATTAACAAAATGAATTAGAAACAGCAAAATAAAACAACTGAAAAGGTTACAGATAAAATGAGATACAGAAAAGAAGCAAAAACTAAAAATATAACATATGTATAATTGAAATCTCTGAAGATAAACAGAAGCAACAAAATAGAAAATAGCTTATCTTAAAGACATAAATCAAGAAAACTCTTCACAATTAATATGCCTTGGATATTTTTTATGTTGGGAGGATAATGTTCTAGCGAACACTGAAACTGATACAGCAACACCATAACTATGCTAATAATGTTATCAAAATTCCAAGAGTTAAACAAGAGGATCATTTGAGTGATTGAGAAAAAAGATTATACAACATATAAGAATAAGTTAAAACAACGAAGCTGTCTGTATGTTTCTCCATAGTCACAAACAAGGTCAGAAGTCAGTACAGCAACACGTAAAAGGTATTCAATATAAAAGAAAGGAAGAGACCCATATCTTATGATCAGGTAAATTTATCTTCAAGATTATTTAATATACAGAGTAAAATAATGAGGAAGAAAATATTGATAAAGAAACTAAGATAAAGGAAGGAGGGTATAGAAAAATTGTTACTATTGTTCATACTAGGAAACTAATAGATACCATTATAACTAAAAATATATTGGGTAGAGTAGGTACCAGCTAATCACAGTTTATGGGCCAAATCTGGTCCAACACCTATTTTTGTATGGCCTACAAAATAAGAATGCTGCTTACAGCTTATATGATGTTTGGGGGAAAAAAATGAATGATAATAGTTCATGATGTGAAAATTGTATGAAATTCAAAATTCAGTATCCATAAAAAAGTTTTATAGGACCACCAATGGGCTTATTCATCTACATGTTGCCTAGGGTTGCTATTGTGTTAAAATGACAGAGTTGATGACAGAGACACTATTATGTTTTTTAATTCTAATGAATTAGAAAAATGGTAGCTGTAATCTATGAAGACAAAATCTGGTTGTCTTCGAAAAAAAAAAAGAGAGGGACAGAAAAATCATTAGTTAATCAGGAAAGAGAAAACTGCAATTAAAAACAAAGAAACTAAACAGTAAAGGAAGAATTAAC
Source organism: Cephalophus harveyi (assembly GCA_006410635.1). Lineage (NCBI taxonomy): Eukaryota > Metazoa > Chordata > Mammalia > Artiodactyla > Bovidae > Cephalophus > Cephalophus harveyi. The sequence goes on from SJYT01032750.1 coordinate 137,037, forward strand.
CACACAGGAACTGGGGAGATTAAAGAATCTTAAGAAGATGAAATTGAAAAACTTGGATGAAATAAGACTTTTTTAAGGAAAAAAAAAAAAAAAAAAAAAAGTTAGATTTCTCTTGGGAGGCAATGAAGCTATGAAATGTCGTGATAAGGGGCCCAACAGAAGTAGAGCTCAGAAGATAACAGCAAAATTATAATAGTTCTTGAAGATGAGGGGTTCACCTGAATTTAAAATTTATAATCTTGTTTGGAAAAAAAAATTCTGCTGGAACTACAGTCAACAAGCTATTGACAAAACCCTACCTTTCACTGCATTTGACTCAATTAGAGGGATTAGGGGTGCAACATGTTCACATACTTGAGCCATACTTGTATAGAGAACTATCTATCTTTGTGACAGCAAATAAAGATCCTTTTTGTAGTAAAAATTCAATGGTTACCCTGGCAACAACTGCCTCTCTTTCCCATCAGCTCTGTAGAGGATACTAATCCAAGAAAATCCAGCTTATTCAATGACAAGTAATAGGAAAAGAACCAGCAGAACAACCATACAAAATTCTTACATGAAAACAAATGTGAAAAACAGCATGAAAACTCATTCCGAAATCAATACTCACAAGAAAAATGGTGACACAGAGACTAAATATTTGACCTCAGTATCTACCAGCAAGTCAAAGAATATCAAGCAGTATCCTTTTTAAGTGTATGACAGAAAGTGAAAGTCGCTCAGTCATGTCTGACTCTGCAACCCCATGGACTATACAGTTCATGGAATTCTCCAGGCTAGAATACTGCAGTGGGTAACCTTTCCCTTCTCCAGGGAATTTTCCCAACCCAGGGAAGATTCTCAGGTCTCCCGTATTGCAGGCAGGTTTGCCAGCTGAGCCACAAGGGAAGGCTAAGGCAAGTAATACTAGAATTCAGAGATAAGAGGGAATTACACCAGAAAGAAATGAAAATTGAACTGGTAGAACTCAGGAAAAATTGAAGGAAAACCAAAATCAGCACATAAATAAAGAAAATGCAAGGAACACTATTGAGGAACATATACTATGGCAAATATAGTAAAGGAAGTAAATTATAGAAATGAGAAGAATTAACAAAATGAATTAGAAACAGCAAAATAAAACAACTGAAAAGGTTACAGATAAAATGAGATACAGAAAAGAAGCAAAAATTAAAAATATATGTATAATTGAAATCTCTGAAGAAAAACAAACAGAAGCAACAAAATAGAAAATAGCTTATCTTAAAGACATAAATCAAGAAAACTCTTCACAATTAATATGCCTTGAATATTTTTTATGTTGGGAGGATAATGTTCTAGCGAACACTGAAACTGATACAGCAACACCATAACTATGCTAATAATGTTATCAAAATTCCAAGAGTTAAACAAGAGGATCATTTGAGTGATTGAGAAAAAAGATTATACAACATATAAGAATAAGTTAAAACAACGAAGCTGTCTGTATGTTTCTCCATAGTCACAAACAAGGTCAGAAGTCAGTACAGCAACACGTAAAAGGTATTCAATATAAAAGAAAGGAAGAGACCCATATCTTATGATCAGGTAAATTTATCTTCAAGATTATTTAATATACAGAGTAAAATAATGAGGAAGAAAATATTGATAAAGAAACTAAGATAAAGGAAGGAGGGTATAGAAAAATTGTTACTATTGTTCATACTAGGAAACTAATAGATACCATTATAACTAAAAATATATTGGGTAGAGTAGGTACCAGCTAATCACAGTTTATGGGCCAAATCTGGTCCAACACCTATTTTTGTATGGCCTACAAAATAAGAATGCTGCTTACAGCTTATGTGATGTTTTGGGGAAAAAAATGAATGATAATAGTTCATGATGTGAAAATTGTATGAAATTCAAAATTCAGTATCCATAAAAAAGTTTTATAGGACCACCAATGGGCTTATTCATCTACATGTTGCCTAGGGTTGCTATTGTGTTAAAATGACAGAGTTGATGACAGAGACACTATTATGTTTTTTAATTCTAATGAATTAGAAAAATGGTAGCTGTAATCTATGAAGACAAAATCTGGTTGTCTTCGAAAAAAAAAAAGAGAGGGACAGAAAAATCATTAGTTAATCAGGAAAGAGAAAACTGCAATTAAAAACAAAGAAACTAAACAGTAAAGGAAGAATTAACCACACAGGAACTGGGGAGATTAAAGAATCTTAAGAAGATGAAATTGAAAAACTTGGATGAAATAAGACTTTTTTAAGGAAAATATGATTTACACTAAATGACATCAAGAAATAAAAATCTAAATATTTAGAACTACTTCAATAGAAGTGATAGAAGATAAAATGATCAAAAGGTTATTTTCAGCAAAGCTGCAGGTTTAGTCACTTTCATAAGGGAATTTAAAAGCAAATAAAACCAGGGATATTTCAATGTATCTAGAGAAAAACAGCGGAGAAGGCGATGGCACCCTACTCCAGTACTCTTGCCTGGAAAATCCCATGGATGGAAGAGCCTGGTGGGCTGCAGTCCATGGGGTCGCTGAGAGTTGGACACGACTCAGTGACTTCACTTTCACTTTTCACTTTCATGCATTGGAGAAGGAAATGGCAACCCATTCCAGTGTTCTTGCCTGGAGAATCCCAGGGACGGAGGAGCCTGGTGAGCTGCCGTCTACGGGGTCGCACAGAGTCGGACACGACTGAAGTGACTTAGCAGCAGAGAAAAACAGACGAAAGAATTTCTTAAGATTGTTTCCGGGAAAATGGTGCAAAATTGATAATAAAAGTTGACAAAGATGTTTTATACACAAATAAAATGAATAGATTAATCTATTACCAAAAACAATGAGGGCACCATTTCAAAGAACATGTACCCAAAAGCATACAAAAAGAATAATTATTTTGACAGAGGAATTTACTCCAGAAGTACAATGATGGTTCATTGTTAGGAAAAATGTTCATATATAGTTTATAATATTAGAGAAAAATTATGATCATGTTCATATATGATGAAAAGTCATTTGGCAAAATATAATAGCCCTTCCTCACTAACACATTCAGTTAAATGAGGATAGATGGACACCTTTTACACACAGTAAACATAGATTTATCTCAACCCAGAAGTCAGCACTGTGCTCACTGGAGATTGACTAGAAGCATAGTCATCAAAACCTAGGGTCTATCATACAGTGAAGTCAGAGAAAGAAAAACAAATATTGTATATTAATGCATATATGTGGAATCTAGAAAAATGGTGTGGAGGAACCTATTTCCAGGGCAGCAACAGAGACTCAGATGTAGAAAACGGACATGTGGATACAGTGAGGGAAGGGGAGGATGGGACAACTTGGGAGATTAGCATTGATATATATACACTACCATATACACTCCCACGTATAAAATAGATAACTAGTGGGAAAATGCTGTAATACACACGGAGCTCAGCTCTTTGATGATCTAGAGGGGTGAGATGGGGGTGAGATGGGAGGGAGAATACAAGAGAGAGGGCATGTATTTATACATATGGCTAATTCACTTCATTATACAGCAGAAATTAACATTGTAAAGCAATCATGTGCTATGTGCTTAGTCACTCAGTCGTGTCTGACTCTTTGTGACCCCATGGAGTGCAGCCCTCCAGGCTCCTCTGACCATGGGGATTCTTCAGGCAAGAATACTGGAGTGGGTTGCCATGCCCTCCTCCAGGGGATCCTCCCAACCCAGGGATCGAACCCAGGTCTCCCGCATTGCAGGAAGATGCTTTACTGAGCCACCAGGGAAGCCCAAAGCAATTATACTCTAATAATAAAATAAAATCAAGATCAAGAGAAGAATACCATAAGGTATTAGCGTGTGTGCGTGCTAAGTTGCTTCAGTTATGTCTACTCTTTGCGACCCCACAGACGCTAGCCCGCCAGGCTCCTCTGTCCATGGGATTCTCTAGGCAAGGATACTGGAGTGGGTTGCCATGCCTTTCTCCAGGGGATCTTCCTGATGCAGGGGATCGAACCTGTGTCTCTTAGGCCTCCTGCACTGGCTAGTCGGTTCTTTACCACTAGTGCCACCTGGGAAATTCAAAGTATTAGCATTACTAGTCAAAAGAGATGAGCCGAAGGAAAATAAGAAGCAAAAACATTATAAGCTGTAATTATGTGGCAATAACATGAGGGAACATTTGAAAATCCAAGGGAATCAACCAAAACACTACAAAGGGTGAGAGAATTCAGGGAAGTAATGGGACATAGATAATAAGAAACAGAAAGTAATAAATTTATTGTGTACAGAAAGCAAGCAGTTACAATGCCTAACGGGAAAAACGTTTAAAACAGCCCAAACCAGCAAAACAGTATCTTTGGAAATAAACTTTAAAACAATGTAGAAATCCACACAAACAAAAATTAAAACAAATGTGAAGGCAAAGATGGATTTTTCAATAAATGGTGTTATAGAATAATCCATCTGGGGAAAAAAGAAAAACTGAATCCATATTTCACACCAAACATCAGGAACAATTCCAAATGGAGTTTTTTTTTGTTTTTTTTTTAACATTCAAGAATGAAAGTCTTAAAAACAGTAGGAAGAAGTAGGAAAATTCATTTGCAAATGTGAAGCAGGGAAAGTCTCTTTTAATCAACAACTCAGAATCCAAATTGCAAAAGACAACATGAGAAAACAGAAAAGAAACTTCTGCACGCAAAAGCAATAAGACAAAAAGCCACGAATAAAGTCAAGAGACAAATATAAAATGGGGGGAAGGAACTGCAATTCATATCACGGGCAGCATGAGTTTTTTTTTTTTTTTTTTTTTCCTCAATAAAAATAGCTTCTTAAAGTCAATAATGAAAGACAAACAGCTGAATAGAAAAAAAATAGATTGGACAGTTCATAGACAAGAAGCTTATAAAAACACTGAAATATATGAAAAGTAATCAATCTCACTTAAAATAAAACTGCCTAGATACACCATAGTTTTAACCTATCAGGTTAACTCAAATTCCACTCTTCACTGGTGAAACTGAGGGGAAGTTGGCATCATGCCCTGCTGACTGAAACACAGAGCCTCAGGACTTCCCAAACCTGGTGCTGGGCGTGCTTCCCTCAGGTCTCTGATGCCCCAATGGATCCTGGTCAGTTAGAACTAGTAGGCTTGATCCCTTTGGCCACTATCAATCTAAGGCTTCAAATCTTTTCCAGTTTATCCCAAGTATAAACCACTTTATTTGCTTTGAGGGTTATGATGGGGAAAAGCTTGAAAAACCCTCAAACAGTACAGTTGTTAGAGATAGCAATTTGGTTCTACCTATCCAAAATTATAAATTTGTGTAACTTTTGATGCATCTTCAATTCAGGAATTAATCCTGTGGATGTACCTGCAGGTGTGTTCAATGAAATATATTCTAGGTTATTCAGTATATCAGTATTTGTAATACTGGAAGCAATCCAAATGTCCATCCAGAGTTTACTGGGGTTTGCTGCTGCTGCTGCTAAGTCACTTTAGTCATGTCCGACTCTGTGCGACCCCATAGACGGCAGCCCACCAGGCTCCGCTGTCCCTGGGATTTCCGAGGCAAGAACACTGGAGTGGGTTGCCATTTCCTTCTCCAACGCGTGAAAGTGAAGTCACTCAGTTGTGTTTGACTCTTTGCAACCCCATGGACTGCAGTCTATCAGGCTCTTCCATCCATGGGGTTTTCCAGGCAAAAGTACTGAAGTGGGTTGCCATTGTCTTCTCCATTACTGCAGTTTAGGTAAATTATAATCATCCAAACAATGGGATACCGGCAGTGATACTAACAAAAGGGAAAAGAGAGAGAGAAAAATATCATACTGATATAGAAAATATCTCCAAGTAAATAACTAATCAGAAAAAAAGGAGTGTGCAGAACAATGTACACAGAATGCTAACTTTTGCCCAAAAACACAGAGAAATAATATATATTCTTATTTGCTTCATACATATTTTAAAAACTCTGGAAGGATACATAGTAGACAGTGTTTTTGTGAGGTTACAGGGTATGAAGGGGAGAGAGATGGGGAGGATCAAAGGGAGGAGGAAAACATTTCACTGTACATATTTCTATATTTTGTAATTGCTTTTTAATTTTGAATGATATAAATGTATTGCTGTATCAAAGCTATTAAACATGAAAACAATGCAGCCTTATCTATCTCCAAAAGTAGGAATTAGGAAATGTGGTAGAGTAAATGAGGAAAGCTGTGATGTCAGATTTCAGAGGCAGAGGAATATATATTGAATCCCTCAGGGCACATCTTGGACAGGAAGAGGTAAATATCTTCCTGAACAATTTCCCCCCGACACACTGCCGGTAATGGTTCACTCTGCTCTGATGCTTTAAGGACATGAAAGAGTGGGCTCCTTTAGGAGCTGTTTGCTTTCCCCTCTATCAGGTTCAAAGCAGCTACATTTTGGTAGTATTCTTTACTTTTAAGGAGAGCTAGACACAATCCCTTTGGATAGAAAGTGGAATGTACACACTACTATATTTAAAAGAGATAACCAACAAGGACTGACTATAGAGCACAGGGCATACTGCTCAATATCTGCAATAATCTACATGGGAAAAGAATCTGAGGAAGAACAGATACATGTGTGTATGTGTATATAAATATATATATTTATATAAATTCCTGAATCACTTTGCTGCACACTTGAAGCTAACACAACATTGTTAATCAACTATTGCTCCAATATAAAATAAAAATTACAACAAAAGTTGAGTCAAATCACTATTCAAGGTAAGAGAGTGTAGAAATCCCAGACTTGGGGAGAGTCTGTTGGGCATGAGTTTAGATTCTACCTTTAGAAACTTGCTTATTTGGCTATACGGTTAAGATCTCCTTAGCAGGAAAAGAGAGATCATAGTAACACCTACCTCCTGAGCGCTTAGAAAGAGTAAAACACACGTAACGCATCTAGGAGAGTGTGTGTCACTTGGAAAAGGCTCATAAGTTTTAGTTATTGTTCTTTTTTGTATGCAACTCCTGAAATTATCAATAATGTCTTATCCCATGAGCCCCACCTTAGTACATTTAGTAGTCCCACCTTAGTATATATAGTAGTACCACCTAAAGTATATTTCACCTTTACCCTCCATTGTGCCCTAAGGAAGGACTGTGTATGGCCTGTTGCTTTTTAAGTTAACTTGGAGGGCGGACACCAGACTAAAGTTTTCTGATATTTTTCTTATTTTTCAAAGGACAACTAAATGTCTGTCTGAAGGTGACATATTGCCTCTGAATGTGTACAGTGCCGTGACTACATATGAGCTCTTAGAGTCAGCTCAGTAGAGATCACGTCCCAGCTTCACAAATCCCTTATATCTACTGAGTCTCAGGTTCCTCTCCCCAATCAGTGTAATGTCAAGCTCATAGGGGCATTGTGACAATAATGAGACGCTGCATGCATGATGCCAGGCAAATACATAGCAGGTGCCAATCAAAGGGCTATTGTGTTCTTTTGCTAATACGTCATCATGACTCACCTCAGAGACATCTAGCACATAGCAAATAAGGAGAGAAGAAAATTGCAACCCATAGAAAAATTCCCAGGATGAATGCATAATGTTTTCATTGAAGGGAAGGCTGAGGTTAATTTTTTTTTTTTTTTGGAAAACTTCCATCTCATCCATCACCCAATTCTTTTCCAGGGCGCAGATGCCAGAATTGGTATCTTTTTCTAACTTCAGAGGTTCACCACACCCTATCCAGACTTTATGGAACATCAATTGTGTTTTATGTTTTAGGTCTTGGCTCTTAGAGGAATATTCTCTCTCTCTTTTTTCCCTTAAATAGTACAAGGTCACACATTACGAAAGCCCTACAATTCACAGGAGAGAATCTTGTGAGGGGCTGCAGCTGTCTCAGATTTTCCCGAAGAAATGTTTGCTTCTTTCCCTTGCCCAATACCATTAAATGTTCATTTGGTAAATTTTATTTTACTATAGTAATAATAATAATTCAAATGAAGTTCAGAAGTGTAACCATCGTGCTTGCTGCTGCTCTTGCTGTCTTCAAATCTTCTGGTGGAAAAGCTTTTATACAATTTGCCATAAGGCAGATATTCTTAAGCTGCCTCCCTGCTGTTTGAGTTCAGTACATCAAAATAAGTGTACAGACAACTTCTCTGAGGCCATTAAGGAGGATCTGCTGCCCTAACCACATCTCTGGAGTCCTGGCTACCTAATATATGGACTTCTGGGGCATGAGGTGCTACTTAATTTTCAGTTTCAATCTGTTCCAAGTCCACGGGGAGACCACAGTGATGAAATGTTATCATTATGGCACCAATGCAAGCCTCAGATTATTAAGTGTATTGCAGTGGATAGACCATCTGTCATGATATAAACTGGTTTGATCAAAAATATATGCTGGGGACTTACATGAAATTTCATAACATGGTAAAAGATTTATATCCCAAGGATACAGATGCATAGTACAGAGACATGCATCATTAGAAATGTATATATGCACACTGAGCACCAAAAATACATATATATCTGAGTCTCGATTTCATCCGTTCTGTAAGGATACTAACATCTCCTAGTGTAGGTATTACATACTGTCTTTGTAAGTATAGGTATAAAAATTGAATAAGAAAGTCAGTTAAAAAATTTCATTTCATGTGTCTCAATCAGAATATTAAAAAAATTTTAAAGTTTCCAGAGCCTGGGTATACTCTTTTGCAGGCATTCATCACAGCACCTTTAAAATTCTACTTGTCTTGAGGCAAAAATGATGATTTAGATTGGCTTGAAGAACTAATTGGATAAATTAAGCATTGTTAACTGTAGTGACATCAGGAATCTTGGAGTGAAACGTAGCTTAAATGTCATCTTTTCAACCGAGTGCTTTTTATAAAAGTTAAGTTATAACTTGAGTTTCTTAACTCTACCCACTTCCCCTATTGTTTCTTTTTTCAGGAGCTCTGCTGGGGGGTAGATTTCACGTCAGACAGAAAGGGTATTGTGGAGACACACAAAAGAAGTATGTTCTTGAGGATATAGGTTTGAACCATATTTAAATCATATGAGATGATAGCATTGAGTAGAACTGGTTGAAGTATCACACATAAACATTCAAAGTGGATTAATTTTATTTTGCATTATGTTATGGTTGGATTCTCTTAAACAAAAAGCCATCATTTTTTCTACAACCACCAATTTTATAGCAGATGTTATACATTCTTTGAAAGCAAAGACTGTGACATTTATCTTTGTATTTCTTTCAGCACCTATGTAAAGATTTCTAATAAATGTTTGATGGATATATTAATGGTTTCTTTAGAAAGTCCTTCTTGTTAACTCATATAATTGAACCAATATACTACTTTGTATTGAACCTTACACACAGATTTGTATTAATAAAGCATGTGATTCATAAAATATTGGAAATTGCTATTCTTCCATGTGACTTTGCTGTGCCTAATTCCCACAAGGAATAGATGGAAAGATGAATTTAATTAATGTGTCTTCCTAGGTCAGTTTTTTTATGGAGGAATTTGTCAATGCTTAAGTATCAAATACAAATGTTACATAACTCCTTCTTCCCAGTACTTTTCTTATTGATTTTAACTTCCAAGTGATAACATTCATTAGAGTTGCATCATAAAATCCAATTTTTATTTACTAGCACAACTGGAGTTTTATGGAGAATAAAATTCAAACTCTATCTTTCTCAGAGCTTTAAGGAAAACTTTGAGGCTGTTCATCACTTTTCCTTGAAATTTACAAAAAAGAAATAGCCAAAGAGATGATGCCATTTTGAGTAAGAATTGCTCTCAAGAAAGAGCAGTTCTATCTATCTATCAATCATCTATTTATCTATCACTTATCTCATTGAGATAGGTTTCTTTAGTTGATGAGAGCTTGGGATCCCTAAGGCTAAGCCCATGGATTAATACACAAGGGGTTGTTTCTATAACCATGAGCCGCTCTATTGATCATGAGGACAGGCTTGTATATACATGATCTGGTCACCAAAGGACTGAGTGATGAGTCCATTCACATCATCACTACTAGAAAAACAACTCAGAATGTGAGTTCCATGTTTGGTGGATCTACGGTCTATACTTGATTACTTGTTTCTTGGTCCCTCTCTGTGGGGTTATTCTGGGCATTATGTAGGTATGGGGAATATATCACTTGACTTGGGTAACATAGGTAACATGGCATCACTGACTCGATGGACGTGAGTCTGAGTGAACTCCGGGAGTTGGTGATGGACAGGGAGGCCTGGCGTGCTGCGATTCATGGGGTCGCGAAAAGTCGGACACGACTGAGCGACTGAACTGAACTGAACACAGGTAACACCCTCACTCTCCTTTGCTCTTCATATTCTGTTTTTCCTCATCCAGGACTCATTTCCACATCAAGGCCTTCACTCCTGTTTTTCTTTCAGGTTCAGATATTCTCTTTCTTTCACTCTCTATTCCTCTTTCTCTCTTCACTGGACCAATTCTAATCAACAGTCGGTTCTCACTTGTTTTCCTTTTTTTTTTAATGTGGGTCATTTTTAAAGAGGGCTTCCCAGGTGACGCAGTGGTAAAGAATCTTCCTGACAATGCAGGAGACGCAAGATATGCGGGTTCTATCCCTGGGTTGGGAAGATTCCCTAAGGGAATGGCAACCCTCTCCAGTATTCTTGCCTGGAGAATTCCATGGACAGAGGAGCCTGGTGGGTTATAGACCCTGGGGTCACAAAGAGTCAGATACAACTGAGTGATTTAGCACTTGAGTGCTGATTTTCAAAGACTTTACCAAACTTGTTACAATACTGCTTCTGTTTCATGTTTTAACTTTTTGCTGCTAGACATGTGGGGTCCCAGCTCCCTCACCAGGGATCAATCTCTCACCCTCTGCATTGGAAGGTGAAGTTTTAACCACTGGACTGCCAGGGAATCCCAGCTCTCATTTCAAATGTCATTTCCTCACATTTTCTTTTCTGGTATCACGATTCATAATCCCTCCCCCCACACACAGACTTTATAGACTCTTAAAACCTTATGTACCTCCTTCATAACATTTATCATTATTATGGTAGAAGAAACTGAGAGACTGGTTATAAACTGTCTTCTCCATAGAATGTTAGCTCCATGTGGGCAAAGACAAGGTTTTCTTGTTCTTCTGCATATTCCCAGCATATAGTAGAGATTTAATTATTATTTTTGAATAAATTAGTATAATGATATTAGTATCATTATACTAATATACTTGTAGGTTGCTGGAAAATTGTATAATGCTTCACACACAATAATTAGGATTTCAGTAGGTGAGCATATACTAACATTTTGAATCCATGAAAAATGTTTGAAATATAAGGAAAAGGCATAAGTTGTAAAGTGAGAAGGAAACAAGATGCAGCATTGTTTAGTATAATATGACCTAATTGGTGTATGCATGGGAAAACCCAGAAAGAAAATTTACCAAAATGCTCAAAACATTTTATCTCAAATACTCAAAGATGAGATATTAAACATACAGTTTTATAGTTTCCATATTTTCCTTAACTAACATAAATTGAGAAAATAATGTTATTATGGAAATAAATATTTTTATTATTTATTCATCATTTTAAAACACTGTTTTTCCAGATCCTGGGCAAAAGCAAGCATTTTTGATAAAAGAGTCTCTACCTGCTTAAACTTTCATCCTTATGAGAAAAAATATCAATAAATCAGTAAACAAATAAACAGAGAATGTCGTATAATAAGTGCTTTGAAGAAATAATACAGAGCATTGTGGCAGAAAATGACTGATGGTAGAGTTTTAGATAAGAAGCTTATGATGAGCTGTTCAAGACAAAAACAATAGGTAACAATGTTTCAATAACTGCCCTAGGCCAGGCAACCTGGTAGACATCTCAAATGTTGATCTCGTTTGCTTTTAACAATAATCCTAAGAAACAGGTGCTGTTCTTATTCTCATTTTAACACACAAGGAAGTGGATGTTTAGAATAAATATTTTAACAGAAAATTTGTGGTGTACCTCAATCAGAGTATTTATCATATTGCACTTACTCATTTAGTTCTCTGTCTTCATTATAATATTCTCTGCTTCATGACTAGAGCACATATTTTTATTAAAAACTTACAAAGTAGTTTAAAATAACATATTTAAAATCTAAACTGGAAGATTTAAAAACTTTAATTGGGTAACTTAACACACTCAAACTTTTTCAACCTAGGTGTCTAATAAGTTCAACACAATAGCCCATAAAAACCACACAAATATCAAAATTATAAAATTTATGAAAAAAGATAAACCTTAATTAATAATGAGTCATATTGTTGTAAGACTGTTAAAAATATATCAAATCTTATGTATTAAATTTACAAGTTTAAATATTGTTTCAAATACAGCTTAAGTGAAGTGAAGTGAAAGCCGTTCAGTTGTATCTGACTCTTTGCGACCCCATGGACTATATACTTCATGGAATCCTCTAGGACAGAATCCTGGAGTGGGTAGCCGTTCCCTTCTCCAAGGGAAATCTTCCCAACCCAGGGGTCGCACCCAGATCTCCCACACTGCAGGTGGATTCTTTACCAACTAAGCCATCAGGGAAGCCCAAGAATACTGGAGTGGGTAGCCTATCCCTTCTTCAGAGAATTTTCCCGACCCAGGAATGGAACCGGGGTCCCCTGCATTGCAGGTGGATTAAGCCCAAATACAGCTTAAAATATATTTAATTCTGGGCTCATCAAGAGACTAGATAGATATGGCCAATGAAAGAATCAATAAGCTTGAAGATATATCAGTAGAAACTTTCTAAACTGAAATGCAAAAGTAAAAAGATGAAAAAAAAAAGGGACTAGAATATCTAAGACTATGAGATGATTAAAGACTGTATAGCATGTATGTAATTGGGATAACAGAGGAAATAGAAGAGAGAATATAATAGAGGAAATAACAATATCTGAATTAATAATGGCCAAAAGTTTTCCAAAATTAACAGCAGACATTAAACACAGATACCTCCCCCAACTGACATAAGGTGTTGCCATCCCTCTGAGTCACCTTCATTGGACACTTTTCAATTCATTCATTTCTCCCTAGCAGCCATTGCCACTACTTCCGAGGTAGAGAAAGGAAGTCACAGATAAAGATATCTTCTCAAGTTGGATATCTCACACTTGGGAGTGCTGAAGAGAATGCTGAAGTTTAAGCTGACTCATCAGAGAAACATTTATGAGTGAAAGTAGTAATTATTGGAGCCATGCTCCATTTGCATTGTGCCTTTGTCAATTTCCTGGGTTTCTTTCTTTGGTTTTTATTCCTTGACATTGGATCATCCTTTTGTAATGGATCAATATAAAGGATTTCTGCCTTACTACATGCAGGGCTCCATCATTGCCTTGAATCCTGCTCTCCCAACTGGGGGTGCCTGACTCTTTGAAATACAAAGACGAAACTGAATGAGCCGTGCAGTTATTTCAGGTGCAAACCATGAACTCTAGCTATAAAGTATCTTTCCTCAACAAGTCTTTGAACTCAACACTAGAAATTCTCCCTAACAAATCTATTCACCTGCTCTCCCAACTGGGGGTGCCTGACTCTTTGAAATACAAAGACGAAACTGAATGAGCCGTGCAGTTATTTCAGGTGCAAACCATGAACTCTAGCTATAAAGTATCTTTCCTCAACAAGTCTTTGAACTCAACACTAGAAATTCTCCCTAACAAGTCTATTCATTTACCCTAGTAAATGAAGTGTTTGTGTTGTGGGGAGGGGATCAGTAAAAAATGATTCCTGGTGAAATTTAGAATGGCGCTCTGAGGAATATGCTTTGTTTGTGCTGATACTTAGAAGCATCTTGGGATAAGGAGCACACTCTGAGTAGTTCTTTACTCTAGGAAGCTGTCCTCACCTTATGCCCAGTTCAGTACATAAACACATGAGCCAGATGCTTTCTCAGATATATTCTACTTCTGTTGTTTTGACATGACCACTGACAAAGTGTTTCTGGCTTCCAGCATTGGGTCAAATCTAACACAGCCAAACCCATTCTTGCAGCTGTATTTTCCCATAGTTGTAATGCAATAAACTTTGGGAAGGCCACATAAAGAGGCCTGTCACAAAGCTAGAGGTCACTGGTTGATCTGCATGAAGATCCTGTGGGAGATGCTGGGCTTTAAAGGTTAATCCTGCAGAAAATTTGAGAGCCCTGAAGGTTACATTGGAGACGGCTGGCCTAACAGTGCATGCGGTAAGCACTCAGTCTATACTTCATAACTGATTGATTTTCTTTCTGGAACCTTACAAAGGTCTATGGCAAAAACAACAGGATTATTTCCCTTTGCTTCACCCTAGTGTGCTTTGCTATTAGGATTAGAGACATGAAAACAAACTAATTTATTATTCTTGGAATGAAAATTTCCCATTTTGGTTTAATTTTGCATAGGTGACAAGCCACATGTAAGTGGGTGTTTAGAGTCAGACATGAAACCTGAAATAGATTTACAGAGTTATTGTGTCCTTACCATCACCTTCTTCTCCAAAATAGACTAATGCAATAAAAAAAAATTGCAAATAATTGAAGTTCTTTCTAGGTTTTAAAGATAGATGAAGAGTTTAGTATCATCTCTAGAAAATGCTCTTAAAATTTCATCTAACTTCGTCCAACTTTCTTCTTTAGGTAATGGATTTCCAGGGCTGTGCAAAGGCCAACTTTGTGCATGGGAAGCATTAGGGTGGGGGATATTAGTGTTGGTGAAGCAGGGTTTTAGCAACACTCTCTTCTGTCCTTCAGCCTTCTAGCCCCTTCATAACCACCTGACACTCTTCTGCTGGGATTACAAAGAGCGATTGCTGTGGTCACCAAGATAAGGGAGTGCAATTCTTTTGGCCAGCCCCATACTGTTAGCCACATTGGAGAATGATGGAAGTGAGAGAAGAGGAGATAAGAAGAGTTGCTTCTTCAAGGCCATGCCATACAAGCTGTTATTAAGTTATAGGCTGTATCCACATGCTTGCTTGGGAAAATGAAATTTAATCTGCTTGCACTGTGCTTAGTTCTGCAAATTTAAGAGAATGGAGATGCATCTCCAAACCAGAAAAGGATTTAGAAGAAGGATTTAGATGAAGGCTCTTCTCCCAGACCAAGCAGGAAAGTTCCTTTTAAGCCCCAGTCCTTCCCTAGTCTCTGCTACGTTCACTGTATCATGGTGATTTGCAGCATCCTGGTTGAGGTAACACATCAGCAAAGTTCAGAGCTGGACCCGCATATGAACCTTGTGGAGGAAGAACAGGGTGAGCTGTTATTGCTATAAAAAGAAAAACACGCTTTCTCATGCACTTCAGAAATGTAGGAAAGAAAAAAAAAATCACAAAGACAGCAGACTGAATACAAAAAATGCAATTATCTTTTATTCATTCATATTCCATTTGGTAAGAGAAAAATTATATGCTGTTGGGCTTGGTACCCTTTAAAACATTAAAAAATCAATCAATCAAATAAATTAGGTACTTTGGAATTTTACAGCCAATGCCAAGGACATGCCATAGATATTGCTTATGAATTTCAGAACTATTTTTAATAAGATATATTGCATTAAAAACATTTTGAAATGATTTGAAACAATACAATGTAATAAAAATAAATGTGGAAGAAGAAGTAACAACAACTGGGCAGGGCCTTCATTTGGGAAGGGAAAAGAACATCCATGCAAAGCTTGGCCCTGTTCAATTTTAAATGTGCTATCAGACCTTTATTTTGCAAAAGAAATTTCACAAGACAAGTCTTCCAAAGCCCATGAGGGATTACATTGTACAGTGTGGGGATAGTCTTTGCCACATACTTCTTGGCCTGAGAATTCATTATGCAGAGTCAAGGGCTCCTCCCCAGCCAATGCCCACATGTCCTGGCAATTCTCAGGTCAGTCCCTCTACTAAAGCCTACCGGAAATGCTCCATGGACTTAACTATGAATGTGAAGGCAATATTGTGTGGATTTCTGCTGTCTACCCAGCTATCTAGAGCTGCAGATATTAATTTATAGGCTGGCTGGCATTGGTGGACATTGGCATATCCACACATTTATCAGTTTCTTTGTGTATTTTCCTTTGTTGCTTAGTCGTTATGTTCAACTCTTTTGTGACCCCCTGGACTGTAGCCCACCAAGCTCCTCTGTCCATGGGACTTCCCAGGCACGAATACTAGAGTGGGTTGCCATTTCCTTCTCCAGGGGATCCTCCTGATCCAGGGATTGAACCCATGTCTCCTGCTGGTCAGGCTGATTCTATACCATTGAGCCACCTGGAGACCCTGTAGTTTCTGTTATCAGAGCTTTAACATCTAACAATAGATATTAGTTAATACATGTTTGCACTCTTGGGTACAAAGCCCAACATATATAAAGGAAAAGTAGTACATGATGGCAAAATATTCCCTAGGTTTGCCAAGAATACGGAGATTCTATTCAGGGCAAGTTAAGTGGAACCTGTATTTCAGTCATACTCTAATATTTGAAAAAGAAGTTAATCCACATATATTAAATTGGGGAATTCTCTTCATCAGATATTGGTTTATTCATATGTAATCTCTTAACTCTTTCTAGTAACAGAATTTATTTTACACTAATGTGATATCTACTTATTTAAATGGTCAGGTGTTGGTTATGTCATCTGACAAACAGTATCACGATACTTGACATATATTTTTGGATTCCTTAAGGACAGAGCACAAGGGCTGTCTATGTTAATGTAAATAGGCACATTTTGCTCATGGGAAATCACCATTATAAAAACAGAGAGGAGGAAGCAGACAGTCTTTGGGTGGGGGCGGAGAAGCCAAATACCATGCATGGTTCAGTTCAGTCGCTCAGTCATGGCCAAAATTTGTGACCCCATGGCCTGCAGCATGCCAGGCCTCCCTGTCTATCACCAACTCCCAGAGCTTGCTCAAACTCGGGTCCATCGAGTTGGTGATGCCATCCAACCATCTCTTCCTCTGTCGTCCCCTTCTCCTCCTGCCTTCAATCTTTCCCAGCATCAGGGTCTTTTCCAATGAGTCAACTCTTCACATCAGGTGGCCAAAGTATTGGAGTTTCAGCTTCAGCATCAGTCCTTCCAATGAATATTCAGGACTGATTTCCTTTAGGATGGACTGGTTGGATCTCCTTGCAATCCAAGGTTATTGATACTTCTCCCAGCAATCTTGATTTCACCTTGTGCTTCATCCAGCATTTCACATGATGTACTGTGCATATAAGTTAAATAAGCAGGGTGAAAATATACAGCCTTGACGTACTCCTTTTCCATTTTGGAACCAGTCTGTTGTTCCATGTCCAGTTCTAACTGTTGCTTCCTGACCTGCATATGGATTTCTCAGGAGGCAGGTCAAGTGGTCTGGTATTCCTCTTTTAGAATTTTCCAGTTTGTTGTGATCCACACAGTCAAAGGCTTTGTCATAGTCAATAAAGCAGAAGTAGATGTTTTCCTGGAACTCTCTTGCTTTTTGTATGATCCAACAGATGTTGGCAATCTCTGGTTCAACTGCCTTTTCTAAATCTAGCTTGAACATCTGAAAGTTCATGGTTCACGTACTGTTAAAGCCTGGCTTGGAGAATTTTGAGCATCACTTTACTAGCATGTGAGATGAGTGCAATTGTGCAGCAGTTTGAGCATTCTTTGCAATTGCCTCTCTTTGGGAGTGGAATGAAAACTGACCTTTTCCAGTCCTGTGGCCACTGCTGAGTTTTCCAAATTTGCTGACATATTGAGTACAGCACTTTCACAGAATCATCTTTTAGGATTTGAAATAGCTCAACTGGAATTCCATCACATCCACTAGCTTTGTGCATGGTGATGCTTCCTAAGGCCTGCTTGACTTCACATTCCAGGATGGTTGGCTCTAGGTGAGTGATCACACCATCATGCCCGTTCCAGTTCATTTTAGTTCTCTGATTCCTAAAATGTCAATGTTCATTCACTCTTGCCATCTCCTGTTGACCACTTCCAATTTACCTTGATTCATGCACCTAACATTCCAGGTGCCTATGCAATATTGCTCTTTACAGCATCAGACTTTACTTCCATCACCAGTCACATCCACAACTGGGTGTTGTTTTGCTTTGGCTTTATCTCTTCATTGTTTCTGGATTTATTTCTCCACTAATCTCCAGTAGCAAACTGGGCCCCTACCGACCTGGGGAGTTCATCTTTCAGTGTTGTATATTTTTGCCTATTCATGGGGTTCTCAAGGCAAGAATACTGAAGTGGTTTGCCATTCCCTTCTCCAGTGGACCATGTTTTGTCAGAACTCTCCCCATGACCCATCCATCTTGGGTGGCCCTACATGGCATGGCTCCTTGTTTCATTGAGTTAAATGACGCTGTGGTCCATGTGATCCATTTGGTTAGCTTTCTGTGATTGTAGTTTTCATTCTGCCTGCTCTCTGATGGATAAGAATAAGAGGCTTATGGAAGCTTCTTGATGGGAGAGACTGACTGAGGGGGAAACTGGGTCTTGTTCTGATGGACGGGGCCATGTTCAGTAACTCTTTAATCCAGTTTTCTGGTGATGGGCGGGGTTGTGTTCCCTCCCTGTTGTTTGACTTGAGGCCAAACTATGGTGGAGGTCATGAAGATAATGGTGACCTCCTTCAAAAGGTCCCCTGCATGTAGTGCCACACTCGGTGCCCCCAACCCTGCCACAGGCCACCACCAACCCAGGCCTCTGCTGGCAACTCCTGGACACTCATGGGCCAGTCTGGGTCAGTCTCTTGTGGGGTCACTGCTCCTTTCTCCTGGGTACTGGTGCACCCAAGGTAGACAAAGAAATCTAAGAAGATGAGGGTACCTGTTTTAAGGGCAAGAGTGTGGGACTTGTGAAGTAAAAGACAAGTAACTTTCATGATGTTCTCAATATAACAGCAATTTATAGCCCCAGGTCTATGGTAATGTGAGCTATACACTTATCTTTAGGTCAGTGGCTCCCTGGGAACTGAAGCCAGCATGGCTTTTTCCAGTGATGAGACAGAATGTTGAAATAAAGAGTACACTCAGGATATGAATATATCTTAGTAGAGACTGAGAACAGAAGAGGATATAAAGCTAGGTAATTAGGAGAATTACCTAAGCTGAGTGCCGAAGAATTGATGCTTTTGAACTGTGGTGTTGGAGAAGACTGTTGAGAGTCCCTTGGACTGCAAGGAGATCCAACTAGCCCATCCTAAAGGAGATCAGTCCTGGGTGTACATTTGAAGGACTGATGTTGAAGGTAAAACTCCAATACTTTGGCCACCTCATGTGAAGAGTTGACTCATTGGAAAAGACCCTGATGCTGGGAAGGATTGGAGGCAGGAGGAGAAGGGGACGACAGAGGATGAGATGGTTGGATGGCATCACCGACTTGATGGACATGAGTTTGGGTGAACTCCGGGAGTTGGTGATGGACAGGGAGGCCTGCCATGCTGTGATTCATGGGGTCACAAAGAGTCGGACATGACTAAGTGACTGAACTGAATTAGGAGAAATATTGTTCCCTAAAGTGTCATCTGCCTGCAATGCGGGAGGCCCAGGTTCGATTCCTGGGTCGGGAAGATCCCCTGGAGAAGGAAATGGCAATCCACTCCAGCACTCTTGCCTGGAAAATCCCATGGACGGAGGAGCCTGATAGGCTACAGTCCATGGGGTTGCAAAGAGTTGGACACGACTGAGCAACTTCACTTTCACTTTAAAGAATCCTTAGTAATAGTGGATGAGATGCCATTTTATATGGGATAGGGTGTAGGTCAATGTTCATTACATTTAAAAAAATTTGAAAGCCTTGAGAAGATTGGAAAATGTGCAAGTTAAGTTGTTCTCTCAAAATCCCTAGTAAAATTTTATTTAGGGGAAATATAAAAATGTATCAAGACAGGGAGAAATTTATTGTAACTGAAGTAAAACCTCAGTGTCCTGATCGGATTATCTAAGGCTGTAGCCTGGACCAAAGCTGAAATACGGCTCTGTACAAAGAGCACTGCACCAGGAGTAGGATGACTCTAGTCTTTCCTTTCACTTTCCTTCTAAACTTTCTCATCGTCTGCCTGCCTTGTTCTAAAAGCTTCCGGGCTTTACCACTGAGACTTACATGTCTTTGGCAAGCCTCAAGTTCTTGGCCAATGCTATGTGATTTCTAGAGGACCAGATGACAACAAAATGCTGGCAAGTGCCTTGAAAAGTAAAAGTGTGCAGATAGAAGCTGCTTGATATGGGAGCGCTTTGAGGGCAAGTGGTAAATGAGTGTTTCTCCTAGAGGTAAAAGAAAGGCTCGTGTTCTTTATTCAGTGTCTTCCTCCTGTAGCTCCTGATTCTCTTTTCTGCTCTTGTCTTCACACAGAAATTTGTTCATGATTAGCCTCAGATTTGTCCAGGAGCCTCTTCTAGGGAAATACAGTGGGTTTTTGTTTGTTTTTTTCATCCCTATTTCAGTACATCAGTAGGAAGGAATGGTGACCGACTGAAAACCATCTTGATTTTGATGGTCTTGGTTACTAAGGGGTAACTAGAAAGGGTGACATACAGAGCTTATTTTCAAAGAATGCCAAAGTATTTGATCACTTTAGCAGCAGGACTTCAGACTCCAAGGCCAACTCTTCAAAATCTACTATCAGAATATCAAAAGAAATGTGTCCTGCATAGCATCAGAGTACCGAGATGTCTAACCAGCATTGTCCTCCAAGAGGATGGGAGGACATTATGATGTGCTCACAAAAAGTAAAAGTATTAAACTAAATTTTTAGGCAGTACCTAAAATAACCACTTCTATTTAACCTCATATATCTTGGAGAAATGTACCATAGCTCCTTTAAAGAGCTGTATAACACATAAAGACACCGGTATCTGGTATATAATAGGTTCTCAACAATTTTTGATAACAATAAATAAATCAAAATATTTGTGTACCTTGGGTCAGTAGTTTCTCATTTCCCAGACTTAATTTAAAAGGGTATTATACTTATGAATTAATAAAATGCCTATGTGCTTTTACAGTTATCCACTGATCCAACTACTGCTCCTGTAGTCAGAGAGGAATCTGTTTCTGGTCTTCAACTAACAAATGGTGAGACTTCAATGTCTTTATCTCTAAATTAAAAGACTTAGCTAGAACATTCTGCTATTCTATATACCACACAACTGTATATAAATACACGCAACCAAACAGATTCTGGCTGAGAGTAAAGGGAAAATTGTGGAGTCTGCCGATGACACAGGCTAGGCATGGGTGCCATGTTTAAAGCTGTGATTCAAGTTCATGATCATCTCTAGTGCAGAAGAAATTTAGAGCTAATTACATTTTTTAAAGGTTACCAGTTTTTCTTGTTTAAATACTGATAGGGACCTTGTATTCAGCCTTCAAAGATCCCCAATAGACCTTCTATGTTTTGTTACTGGGTCCTCAAGGCAACCCTTTTACCTCTCATTGCTCTTAGATCTCCTAAATTACAGAGAAGTGGGGTGTGGTTTTGTAGAGATAAGGAAATAAAGAGGAGCTGAGCTCCCTTGGGAGAAGTGATGGCTGCTCTGCTGAAGATGGTCTGATTAAGGAAAAAGAAATCAGAGGCGAGAAGGAGTCATGTGGAAGCCTGCTTATGGTATTGGAGAGTATTTAAATCTATGATTCAAACTCTAAGAAATTCTATAACCCTTTCTCACCTTCCTCTCCTCCCTCCTAACCTGATCTCAAAATATCTGAAAAAATCTCATTTGGCAAATTGGCATGAGACTTTAGGGATGCAGTGAGCAGAATGTACTGTGGTCTGAAACCAGCATGGCCATAGCAATGGAGCTGTGGGCTGGGATGGGAATAGTATGTCACAGAAATGTGCTAAATGCCTGTGTGTCAGACTCTGTGTGAGAGATTCTTATATAACTTGCCTCTTTACTCCTTAAAAATCAGTTTTCTAAGTATTAAATATTTTCAGACATACAGATAATCATATTACATCACTAATAATCATTACATATTAACACTATTATCATTCAGTTATTATTGAAATTAAAAGACATTGCTCCTTGGAAGAAAAGCTATAACCAACCTAGACAGCATATTGAAAAGCAGAGACATTATTTTGCTAACAAAGGTCCATCTAGTTAAAGCTATGGTTTTTCCACAAGTCATGTATGGATGTGAGAGTTGGACTATAAAGAAAACTGAGCACTGAAGAATTGATGCTTTTGAACTGTGGCGTTGGAGAAGACTCTTGCTGCTGCTGCTGCCACTGCTAAGTCGCTTCAGTCGTGTCCGACTCTGTGCGACCCCACAGACAGCAGCCCACCAGGCTCCCCCGTCCGTGGGATTCTCCAGGCAACAACACTGGAGTGGGTTGCCATTTCCTTTTCCAGTGCATGAAAGTGAAAAGTGAAAGTGAAGTCTCCCAGTTGTGTCCGCCTCTTCACAATCCCATGGACTGCAGCCTACCAGGCTCCTCCATCTATGGGATTTTCCAGGCAAGAGTACTGGAGTGGGCTGCCATTGCCTTCTCCGGAAGACTCTTGAGAGGACTGCAAAGAGATCCAACCAGTCCTTCCTAAAGGAAATCAGTCCTGACTATTCACTGGAAGGACTGATGCTGAAGCTCCAATACTTTGGCCACCTGATGCAAAGAACTGACTCATTTGAAAAGACCCTGATGCTGGGAAAGATTGAAGGCAGGAGGAGAAGGGGACAACAGAGGATGAGATGGTTGGATGGCATCAGCGACTCGATGGACATGAATTAGAGCAAGCTCTGGGCATTGGTGATGGACAGGGAAGCCTGGTATGTTGCCATCCATGGGGTCGCAAAGAGTCAGACACGACAGAGCGCCTGAACTGAAATGATTATTAACACAGGTAAGTATTAATATTAAATTTAGTTGACAAAGATTTTTAAAATGATAGAAATAAAATCTTACACATCCAGCTGAACTACAACTGCTTCACCCATCCAACTATGCTTTCTCCCCTTTCTCACTATTCACCTGAAGAACAAAGGTGCTGTCCACTTGTCAGAAGCACACCATTGACTGGGGGAGTCAGAGCTGGCCAAACGGTGGTCAGCAGAAGAGGTGCCATGCTCATGCCAAGGTAACTATAAGTGAGAGATCTCCGGGCTTGAGGAGCTTTTGAAGAATCCATAAATGTGCCCTGGGAAAGAAAAGACAGTCATGGTGTATCTGCCAGGTTCGGTTGGTACCAATGTCCAGATTATAGTTACATCCAGAGAGCAACACCATTTCTGTTCTTCCTCTACTTTCTCCCTGTCTCCAAGAGTGCAACGGGCCTTCTAAATTAAATCTATAACACTGATTCAGTCATGGTCCCAACAGGAAACAGATGGCACTCTCCAAACAGTGTAATTTGAGGAGGGTTTATTTACAACAGGACTGTTTACAAGGATATGGGTAGAGGGGAAACCACGAGAGATAGCAGAGGTACCCAGGACTAATAGCAGCTGGGTATTGAACCTCCATCCAGTAGAGATGAGGGGAGTGAGCACTTCCTGGGACCCAGAAGGAGAGAGAATCAAGCACAGTCTCCCCCTTTGAGAGGAGCAGTAACTGTTGTGGGGCAGAGCCAGGCTACCTCTCCAGCTGAATGCCAGGAGAATAACCTCCGAACCTCAGTTTCCTAACTCAGTCTGGTCCCCTGCTGTGGCTCCATCATGAAGCTGGAGGGCATTGGAACCCATTTACATAAGTCTATATGAGTCAGCCATAATTTACATACCAATAGTATTTTAGCCGGAGAAGGCAATGACACCCCACTCCAGTACTCTTGCCTGGAAACTCCCATGGACGGAGGAGCCTGGTGGGCTGCAGTCCATGGGGTCGCGAAGAGTCGGACATGACTGAGTGACTTCACTTTCACGCATTGGAGAAGGAAATGGCAACCCACTCCAGTGTTCTTGCCTGGAGAATCCCAGGGACGGGGAGCCTGGTGGGCTGCCATCTATGGGGTCGCACAGAGTCGGACACGACTGAAGTGACTTAGCAGCAGTATTTTAGCAGCATTACAAAGTGTGTGCGTGTGCGCATATCTGTGTGTTCAGTCAGAGGGTTGCCATTGCCTACTCCAGAGGATCTTCCTGACCTAGGGCTCAAATCTCTCATATTGGCAGGTGGATTCTTTACCACTGCACCATCTGGGAAGCCCTATTCCAGAGTTTGGCTATGTGATATTTCATTGTTTAGTTCTATATACTTTGTATGTTCGATTACCACTTGTTAGACTCAAGGATTATTTAAAAGTGAATTTCTATATTTTCAAATTTGTAACTTTATGACTATCTTTCATACTTGAATACTAGTTTTCTTGCTTTAAATTGGAAAACATTGCCTTTCTTGTATAATTTTTCATTGCTATTTCTGGAGTCTTTTGTGACTCAGTTAATGGTCAATTTAAAAATGCTCTCTGTGTGGTGGGTAAGATCATATAGTCCCTAACTTTTGATTGCAGAGTTCAATATAAGTCTATTAGATATAGTTTGTTAATTTTGTTGTTGAAATTTTATATATTCTGGCTTTTTTCTTTTATATGCTTTTTCTAAGAATTTAGAAGTGAGTTTGGTCAACATTTTTAACTTTGTTTTTTTGGTTTCTTATTGCAGTTTTGTCAATCTACATGTTTATATAATATATAATTATGTGCCAAAATAATTTAGTGTGGCTGTGTAAATCTTACAATTTCCTTCTATTATTATAATAATCCTCTTTGTCCTTAGTGGGTCTTTTTGTCTTTAATAACTTTTCCCTGTAATTCTATTTTATCTGCTATTACCATAGCTAAAAACAAACTTTATTTTTTAACAATATTTTCTCAGATGTACTTTTTATCCTTTAATTTTCCAGCCTTTTGTGTACTTACATTTTAGGTATCTCATAAATAACACATAGCTAAATTTTATTCCTGTCTCTTATACACATCTGACATTGGTACCAGCTGAACTACAACTGCTTCACCCATCCAACTATGCTTTCTCCCCTTTCTCACTATTCACCTGAAGAACAAAGGTGCTGTCCACTTGTCAGAAGCACACCATTGACTGGGGGAGTCAGAGCTGGCCAAACGGTGGTCAGCAGAAGTAATTTTATTCTATAGTTTGACCACTGAGAGCAAAATAAGAAGCAATTTAAATCTCTTTACTTTTATTGAGATTACATATATATTTGGAATCTTTTTTCCTGCTACTGTGTTTTCCTTCGCTTTACTTGTCTCCTTTCTTGCCTTAAGTTGATTGACCAAACTTAAATCTTCACTCTTTCTTCCTCTCCCCCTCCCTTCCTTTTTTCTTTATTTCTTTATTTTTTAATTAATTTCTTTATTTTTTATTTTCTCTTATTTCTTTATTTCAATAATTAATACTTCTACTTGGATATTTTACAAATCTGCTTTCCCCATGGTATCATATTTTTATTATGCTTTTTATGTTGTCATTGGTCTCTTTATCATGTTGAGTGTACGTATTGTGTTATCTATTTTAGATATTCTGTTATAAGAAGTTCTAATTTTCCTTTATGTTTTGCTGACTCTTTTTCATGGCTGACCATTTCGTTGAGTGACTGATTTTTTTAATACTTATCTTCCATGGAGCTTGTTTTTCTGTGGTAGCCTCATTCACCCTGGGTTGTGTCCTCATAGAAGAGTTTTTTCTCTTACAGTGTCTGGGATATCTTCAATTTAAGACCAGTAATTATACATTAACTTATCATTTGTGACTCTTGAAATTGTAGTAGAAATTCAGACCCCCTTTTCCAATACAATCTCAAAGTAGATATTTTTCTAGTCTCGTTTCCATATAAAGGGAGCAAGACTTCAAGAAGCTCATCTTCATGAAGAGATTTCAATTTAAGTCTTCTCCTTTCATGAGTTCAAGGCCACCTTTACTTTCTCCAACCTGGGCATTATCATGCTTTTTAGTTAGTTCTTTGGTGTATATATTTTCATCTAATGTCCCTTAGGTGTCCTTGAGTGAGTGAAAGTCCATTTGCTGTAGTTAGTCCCTCAGTCGTGTCCAACTCTTTGCGACCCCATGGACTATACATTCCATGGAATTCTCCAGGCCAGAATACTGGAGTGGGTAGCCTATCCCTTCTCCAAGGGATCTTCTTGACCCAGGAATCGAACCAGGGTCTCCTGCATTGCAGGCGGCTTCTTACCAACCAAGCTATCAGAGAAGCCCCTAGGTGTCCTTAGCATTAGCCAAGTTTGAAACCCTGGCTTTGACTTCCTTATTTAACAGCTTAAAGATTTTCCTTTCCTCTATCTTTTTTAGCTTTGTTATACTAAAAGAATCATTGTTTTATATCCTATATTTCTAAGTGTTTGAAGGAGAAAGCAGGAGCACATTCCAGCAACTGAGCTTGCTTTCAATGTATCTGACAACTTTGTGAGGCAGGGATATTTAAAATTCCTTTTAGAAAGTCTCACAGAAGATCTACAACATACAGTGTTTTAAATCCTGGGAATACAGAAGTGACTAAGATGCAGTCCATGGTCTAAGTTCTATGCAAGTAATGATGACAGTTAAAGGTGAGAATTTCAGAAATAAAGGCATGAATAAAATGATACAGAAAGAAAATCTGGCTCTTCATTCTTTTAGAGAGAACTGAATTTCAGAGTGTTGCTAAAGACTTGCCCAATTTCAAGCAGATTTTAAATATAGAACCAGGATATATGTTTCACTTTTCTGACACAAAATCTCATGCTTTTTAAAGCAGAAATAGCAGCTGTAGCTTCAATATAAGTGTTACTTTGTGAGCAGTGGAGAAGTTCACTTTGAGTGTTGGCTACATATCAAATTTATGAAGAAAAGACATTTATTAATTAAATAGTCTTTACAGGCCTTGCATCTCTCACTCCTGCTCTATTTAAGAAAAAAAAAAA
>SJYT01032750.1:164548-185067 GCA_006410635.1 Cephalophus harveyi
GCTCAGCCTTCTTCACAGTCCAACTCTCACATCCATACATGACCACAGGAAAAACCATAGCCTTGACTAGATGGACCTTAGTCGGCAAAGTAAGGTCTCTGCTTTTAAAAATGCTATCTAGGTTGGACATAACTTTCCTTCCAAGGAGTAAGTGTCTTTTAATTTCATGGCTGCAGTCACCATCTGCAGTGATTTTGGAGCCCCAAAAAATAAAGTCTGACACTGTTTCCACTGTTTCCCCATCTGATGACCCAGCATCAAGGACAGAGAATTCAGGGGCTAGAGGAAGGTGGATTGCAGACCAGAAATTGGTGCTCTGAAAGTTCAGATGTCATAGAAAGCAACAGAAAAGAAGCTATACTAGGATGAGAATTTAATCCTAGAGTAGAGGCTTGATAGAGTTTTATATTCAGTGGGAGGGAAGGAGATAATAGCTGGAACAGTTCATATCCTCACTAAACAAGGATTTCACATTGACAACAGCTAGAGAACCACAGCCAAGCCCCCTGCTATTCCCTCCTATTGATGATTAGAGAGACTTCTCAGAAACCTAACCTTAATTTCTTTCCCAGTTGGCAGGCTTTGAATTTTTCAATAAGTTTTATGTTAAATAAAGTTGTTTTTTTCCTCTTAAATGCCAAATTTTTCATGTGATTGTGTGTCTGTTTTTGATCTGGAAAATGCTCTGAAAGGCATTAATTGTTTCATCTGATATTAATTTGAAATGAAAAACAGAAAGAAGGGGGCAGGCAGATTTGCTACATTGATGATGATTTATAGCTAATTTGATTTACGGGGTAGAAGGGAATGTCAAGAAAATCTTAAGTATCCACTTCAGCAAATATGTCTGCTGCCTCATGTTAACCCACCACCATTTTCTTTTCACATGGAGTAGAAAGACACGCGCTCATCTTCTGTGAGAACTCCAAAATTACAACTCGCGGCTGAACAACCATCGACAGGAGAATGTTGAATTCCACCAAAAAAAGATACCCCACGGCCAAGGGCAAAGGAGAAGCCCCAGCAAGATGGTAGGAGGGGCGAAATCATGTTTATAATCAAACCCCATACCCACCAGATATAACCGCATGCCCTCCAGATGTAATCAAGATGGCAGAGTAGAAGGACCCGCACTCATCTTCTCCTGTGGGAACTCCAAAATTACAACTTGCTGCTGAATAACCACAGACAGGAGAATGTTGGATCCCACCAAAAAAGACACCCCACGGCCAAAGGCAAAGGAGAAGCCCAGCAAGATGGTGAAGTAGCTCCACGGGTCTTTTCCAGTGAGTCAACTCTTCGCATGAGGTGCCCAAAGTACTGGAGTTTCAGCTTTAGCATCATTTCTTCCAAAGAAATCCCAGGGTTGATCTCCTTCAGAATGGACTGGTTGGATCTCCTTGCAGTCCAAGGGACTCTCAAGAGGGACTCTCCAACACCACAGTTCAAAAGCATCAATTCTTCGGCGCTCAGCCTTCTTCACAGTCCAACTCTCACATCCATACATGACCACAGGAAAACCACAGCCTTGACTAGACGGACCTTAGTCGGCAAAGTAATGTGTCTGCTTTTGAAAATGCTATCTAGGTTGGACATAACTTTTCTTCCAAGGAGTAAGCGTCTTCTAATTTCATGGCTGCAGTCACCATCTGCAGTGATTTTGGAGCCCCCCAAAATAAAGTCTGACACTGTTTCCACTGTTTCCCCATCTATTTCCCATGAAGTGATGGGACCAGATGCCATGATCTTCGTTTTCTGAATGTTGAGCTTCAAGCCAACTTTTTCGCTCTCCTCTTTCACTTTCATCAAGAGGCTTTTTAGTTCCTCTTCACTTTCTGCCATAAGAGTGGTGTCATAAAGGTCTGTCTAGTCAAAGCTATTGTTTTTTTCAGTAGTCATGTATGGATGTGAGAGTTGGGGTATAAAGAAAGTTGAGCACTGCAAAACTGATGCTTTTGCACTATGGTGTTGGAGAAGACTCTTGAGAGTCCCTTGGACTGCAAGGAGATCTAACCAGTGCATCCTAAAGGAAATCAGTCCTGAATATTCATTGGAAGAAGTGATACTGAAGCTGAAACACCAATACTTTGGCCACCTGATGCGAAGAACTAACTCATTGGAAAAGACCCTGATGCTGGGAAATGTTGAAGGCGGGAGGAGGGGATGACAGAGAATGAGATGGTTGGATGGCATCATCAACTCAATGGACATGAGTTTGAGTAAACTCCAGAAGTTGGTGATGGACATGGAAGCCTGGCATGTTGCAGTCCATGGAGTCACAAAGAGTCAAACATGACTGAGCGACTGCACTGAACTGATTTTCTTTTCAGAAAATGCTACACACATGAGAGAAAAATAGCCTATGGCTATCCGTGTAGCCTGTTCAACCTGGCCCAGTGGTTCAACCTTAGGTGACTGTCAGATTCACAGTCTTGTCCCCCTGTGCTTTGTTTCTTATAGAGTCTCAAAAAATTTCAGTTTTCTTAACATTTCCAATCCCTTTCTATTATAATACAGTTCCTTAGCTAATAATTTAGGAGTTGACAGCTATGGATGATAGAAATATGGACTGAAGAGGAATTTTTCAGAAGAACAACATGGAACAATAAAAGGAGAAGAAGGGGACATTATTTTCTGTATCATATTTGTGTTCATTTAAAAATACATCTTCAGCCCAGATCGCCTTTACTCCAGATATATATATATTAAGCCAAATGGACACTACATCTGCTATTGTATACATGCCTCCAACATGTCCAGAATTGAATTTCCAAAGCCAGAAACTTGGGCAACAATCTGACTTTCATGTTGTCCTTCCCAAGTCCTGCACTGTAATATTATAATTTTCTATCATTTATCAATTACCACCTTATTCCCTACTACATGGTAAGCGCTGTAGCAGGTGTCACACACACACACACACACACACACAATTGTTCTTAACATTCAAAGTGATAGTTACACACATTTAATGTTAAGAACAATTGTCTGTGCAACCTGTAACTGTTCCATTTTTCAGACGAGGACACTGAAGCTCAGAGAGGTTATGTAAGACGCTCATGCTCACATAGGCAATAAGTGATAGAGTCATAATGCATTACTTTCAGTTTCATAAACACATCTCAAGCGGTTCTTAGAATTTTCCTTCTCCACCTTTCTTACATTGCTGTCAGGACTTAACTTAAAATATACTTCCTCCAATATCTCTGGTCTTTCAAGCTTGGTCTGAATTGCTCTCCCGTCTCCATCACCTGTATCTCTTCCCCTGTGTTTATCCTTATTGTATTAAACTTTGTCTAATTGCCTGCCTCCACCATTATATTGTATATCAAGGTGAAGAGTATTGTCCTTGCCATAAAATCCCTAGCCATACCATGTGGCAGGCATTAAATATTTGCCTAAAGAATGGAAGAGTGTTGGGAGAATAAGAAACACAAATTCTGTTCACTTCTGAATTATAGTCTTGGACTGGCCCTTTCAAATTTTCCTTTCTCCAGAATGATTTCTTGTCTTCAGAGCTCTTCCATCTTAGTTTTCATGTGTTAAACCCACTGCCAGATTCTGCAGGTTGCTCCATCTCATAGAGCAAATACAAGTATTCAACTTGTTTATTTAACAAAACGCACACTTACATTTTGCTGTTTTATCATATAAGCTTGCAGGGGTTTTCTTGTTTATCCTTCCTTCGTGGTGCCATTTCATAGGCTTATGGGGTGTCAATGTTCAGAGGGAACTTAGAAGACTATTTAAAGAAATCCCCCAGAGGAAATGCAATTCCAGAAGCACAAGGACATTTTCCCATTCTCCTGCTGCTAACAAGCAGTAGCCTCTTTTTGTTTTATTTACTCTGTGTCTCTCCACCATTTTCCCGTTCTTGGGGTAAGAAAAACCTCCATTTGGGAAGGTGGCACTTCTAATAGTCCAAGGTGTATCAACCTGCCTTTGGACACTTAAAAGGACTTTCCTTCTTTGGGGTTTGCCAAAGGCTGACTTCAGTATTAAAAGAAGGTCTCCCATTATCTGGTGTTACAGCCTTGGAGCAGCCAGCAGACTGAATAGTCACACACTAAGAAGCAAAACACTGAACAGAAACACAGCCAATTCTGTCAGCCATCCGAGGGTGTGTAGCTCAGCCATGTCAGCTGGCAGCAGTGTTTGCAGCAACCAGTCCTGAACTCACTGGAGCCACGGCCTCACATCTGGAGTCTAGACTGAGTGGCTCTCTCATTTGGGCCCACGGCCTCTTCACACCTCCCAGACCTCTCTCTCTCTCTAGCTCTCTCACTTTACTTTTTCACTTTGCCAACTTTTTTCTTTTTTTCCTGGTCTCTTGTGATTTTTTTCTTCTTTCATTTATCCTTTCATTGTTCTTTTCTCAAACTGATTCTAGCTTAAGTCTTTCCAGATACTCCTGACAAACATCATAGAGAAGAGGTTTTCCCAACAGTGAGGAGTCCATCAGGGCACGATGTCAAATGTCAAAGTGTACGGTGTCTGAGAAAGGTTCTGGTTCAAGATTTTCCACTCACCAGTTGCATCTTTTTGGAAACTCAGTATTGTTGGGGCTTGACTTTTCTTATCTTTAAAATAAAACAAGCTGGATTGCCTTTGTCATATTCCAACTATTTTTAAAGCTACAGAATCCTTTCCTCAAAGAAAATCATATGAGAAACATCAAGATGGAGAAAATATTGAAAAAAAGCTTTTCTGGCTCATACAGGAGGATGGGGGAAATAACTGTTTCATCTTCAGGAGTTCCTAATGGATGCTGGGAGCAGTAGAGATCCTAAAATGTACAGCTGGGAAACCCCCGGCCCGGATGATCGTAAAGGCATCTTCTATTTGGTAGGCAGGTATGGTGAAAACTATTGTGATCATCACATGTTCTCTCTGCTTCCTTGCATTCCTCAATGCTTTGCAGTTAAGCACTGCAATGTCAAAGGTCTGGCTAACTTGAGCAGAGATGATTCATTACCTCTGAGCTGAGACAAAGGAAACTCATGTGTGATTCTTCATAGTCTCTTTCCTTCCTACTATGACAAGAGAAGCTGCCTCTTGAACAAGGTGCGGCTACATAAGATTGTAGACCCTCTTTTCATCCTGGGGCTTTGAATATGTTGAGCAGAGAAACTTGTGATGCCATAATGGACAGGTTGTGATTGAAAAATAACCCTTTGGTGTGTGAAGTCGTTGGGATTTGGGAATTAATTTCTATGCTGGAATAAAGCTAGCTTATGTTGATTAAGGTAGCAGGCAAGGACAACATAATTATGAGAACAAGATCAAACTCTCATGTTAGATCTTATTCAACCATCAGCTTGTGTGCAGCCATCTCTTTCTACGGGGTCATACTGTTAGATAAAACTAGCATTCTCTGTACTAGTTTTTTTGAATGAAGTTCAGCAGAAAGGGGATCTACTGATTAACATAAATGGGAACAACATCATTAGTCTAGAACTCTTCAAATTCAAATAGTTTTAAAACAAAGTACTTTCCCCAAATAGAAGCCCAGACAATTGTACAGAATCCTATACCTTGGAGATAAAAATGCTGGAAATATTAGGGCATCTCTGGATGGGCTGGAGCAGAGATTGGCTTCTCACTGTAATGCGTGATGTCTAACATCCTTCTTGGGGCTTTGTCTGTCTCTCCTCTTCCTTCCCTTCCCTGCACGCTACCATCCGGGGGCAATGCCACCTGAGGATTTTTATGATCACATGCAATACTGCAGCTTCTTCCCGGGGGCAAGGGGCAGGGGCGCCACTCTGAGTCACAGGGTTTACACTGAACCCCTGAGTTTCTTAGTAGAATCAAGTCCCAATGACCCAACGGGCTCACTGATATAATAACACATCCTTTACTGGCTGCTTTTTCTGTCTCAGCCCCTTTTCCCTCAGTTGTTATTTCCTGATGTCATAGCCCAAAAAAACCACTTGCACTTAAATCCTTTTCTCAAGGTTTGAGTGGAATTCAAACTATCCCAACCACTCTGGCTTCCATGCTTTCAAATCTTCTCTCTAGGAGATTTCTAAATGGACTTATAAGCGGCGATTTTAGGCAGATGGGTGGAAGTTTTTAAAATGGGTATTATGAGAGACTTGAGGGCTTTTAATTAATTAAAATTTTAGTTCAATTAATTTGGAAATGTAGTTACATTTTCTACAGTGGAACCGTAGATGTGCTTCCTGATGCGTTTTGCAGTTAAGGAGATTTCTAAAACTCATCTCTCACCTGTTAAAAAATAATCTTAGAAAAAGAGGTGGTACCATGCTTTTGAGTCTAGCATTTCCATTGATTCACACATGGAAGGACATTGTCCCATGATCTACGCCTTCAAAATGTTCCTCTTTTCCTGGATCTAAGTTGTTCAAGTTTCTTGGGAGAGTGTTGAACTATGGAATGGAAAAAATAATAGATAGAAAGGAAAGGAATCAATTTACAGAAGGGCTCAATAGCAAATAGTTTAGTGCACTGAAAGCTTTTAAGTGCATGAGATGGGAGAAATGGTGTACGGTCACAGAGTATATTGTTTGAGTTCATCGTTTCAGGAGTGACAGAGTAACAAGTCATGACAAATCGTAAGGTGTGGCCACAGAAGGGAGTAGCTAAGATGAAGGGGACGAGGGAGATAAGAGATCAAAGAAGTGTGGAGCCTCAGAATGGGGTTGTAATGAACCTGTTAGTAATGAACTTCATGTTTTCAAAATGCAAGGTGCATTTTCAAGTCTCTGCTTTGATTTCTGAGAAGGATTATCATTATCTATTTCTTTTTTCAAGCATTATACTCCCCTTGGCTCCATGGCTCTATGTCTTAAGAGGTTTCTTTCCTGCTTTTGTACTCTTTCTATATCTTCTTTTTAAAATGCTGGTGTTCCTTAGGTGTGAGTCTTCCCCTATCAGTAATTCTTAGCATTTTCCCCTGGTTGATTAGATCCCCTCCATGGTGCTAGCTCTCACCTGTATGCTGACGAGGCCCAAATCAATATCTCCAGCCCAGACTTTTTCTTGAGCTCCTCCAGCAAATCCCTACATGGATACCTCACTGGCACCTCAGACCAACATGTACATGGCAGAATTTTATGCAACTTCATTTCCCTCAGGAAAAAAAAAAACAACCTTACAAAGCATTTTTTAATTGTTTTCTCTGTCTTAATAAATGAGAATGCTGGAATCCAAGTTACATGAAGTTTATGGGGACTTCCCTATAGTTCAGATGGTAAAGAGTCTGCCTGCAATGCTGGAGACCCGGGTTTGATCCCTGGGTCAGGAAGATCCCCTGGAGAAATAAATGGCAACCCACTCCAGTATTCTTGTCTGGAGAATCCCATGGACAGAGAAGACTAGTGGGCTGCAGTCTGTAGAGTAGCAAAGAGTCAGATACAACTAAACAATTAAACATACACACACACACACACATACACACACACAGGGATGTTTATACATTTTTTCTATTGTATCCCCATTAGAACCATGGCTAAAAAAAGAGTAGTTATTAAAAAATATTTGAAGGAATGAATTCTTGACTCCTCTACCCTCTATAAAATAAATTAAAAAGCTGACTCTGATTAGTTGCCAGCTAAATTTCTGTCCTTCTCATCAGAGTAAAAGAACTTAGTAAGAATCCAAAAATAGGAAAAAGTTTTATCACACCATTATTAATGGCCCCAAAATTTGGTTTTAATATACATGAGTTTTGAAGAGAAATAATTAAACATACGGCATCCATGATGTTATAATTTATTAAAGGAACATGGACTATTTTAAATATAGGGTATCTTGAGTATACATCCATAACTGTATATGTTTAGTATGTAAAGAAATGACTAGGAGAAAATGCTGCAATATGTTAACATTGATTATCTTTAGTATAATGGGTAATTTTTATTTTATTCTTTGTGTTCTTGGCTCTTTTCCAAACTGTCTACAAATAAGCATGTTTTACTTTTATATTAAGAAAAACATGTAATTAAAATATTTTATGTAGTAGAATCAGGGCTAGTCATTTTCTTCTTACCATTTTCTTGGTCATTTTAAAATTTTTTCATAGTTTTCTTTTATTATTCAGTAGATTTCACCAAAATGCTTTCTTTTGATTACTAAAAATGCAGCCAAATATTTATTTTGCCATAGGCTTCTTTATTCCCTGCATCTCATTGTTTTTTAAACACTAATTAATATACAACAGAATATGCTATTCTTTTTATGTAACTTTTTATGTAACTATTTCCAAAGTAATTGGACCCTAGATATTTCTGTAAAAAATATTGGGCCAGGCAACAGGTCAACCTTGGTTTTTATATTAATGAAGGAGTGGATGAGATAACATCGATCTGAATTTTAACTACCATGTATGGGCTTCCCTGGTGGCTCAGATGGTGAAGAATCTGCCTGCAACGCAGGAGCTGCTGCTGCTGCTAAGTCGCTTCCGTCGTGTCCGACTCTGTGCGACCCCACAGACGGCAGCCCACCAGGCTCCCCCATCCCTGGGATTCTCCAGGCAAGAACACTGGAGTGGGTTGCCGTTTCCTTCTCCAATGCATGAAAGTGAAAAGTGAAAGTGAAGTCGCTCAGTCATGTCCGACTCCTGGCGACCCCATGGACTGCAGCCCACCAGGCTCCTCCGTCCATGCGATTTTCCAGGCAAGAGTACTGGAGTGGGGTGCCATTGTCTTCTCTTCAGGAGACCTGGGTTCAATCCCTGGGTTGGGAAGATTTCATAGAGAAGGGAATGGCAACCCACTCCAGTGTTCTTGCCTGGAGAAATCCAGGGACAGAAGAGCCTGGCGGGCTACAGTTCATGGGGTCAGAAAGAGTCAGACACGACTGAGCAACTAACACATACATTATGAACTCTGTAGTCCTTTATCAAGTAAGTCTGTAAGTTGCAAAACAGAAGCGCCCAGCACAAGGAAAAGATGTCTCACTCTTCATAGATATTGAAATGTGATTAAATGTGATCTTATAAATGAAGACATTATATACATATAATGTGCTGTGAGGAAGGACTTAGGAAAGTAAAAACATGAGTATGCAAAATTTAGGAAGATTGTAAATATTACTATGTCTACAAAATGAGTGTACACAGCATCTTTAAATAAGCGATGTTAAACATGATTCATGTCATGCACAGAGGAAAGAAGTTTATATCTTAATTTCAAGTAGTTTTGATTTCAGAAAAGAACAGCATCCAGTCACCAAATGACTGTCTTTTGTTCGGATTCAATACTGAGAAAGAAGATGGGAGCATAGTCTTTCTTTACTCTCCTCCCAAACACCTACAAGTGTAGCCTTACATCTCAAGCAGAGTGTTCCATAAGCCTCTTCACTCTTTCCATCATGCTTTCCAGCACACACTCAATCATGCTTCTGCCCTATATTGGAATAAGCAGTCACAAAATTTTGCTGAAACTTTCTTGCTGTGCCTTTGAGATTAATTCTCTCCATTAAGTGAACATGGATGGAAATAATTAACCTTTCACTTGGTATTAATAGAAGAAAGTAGAATTGCAGTAGTGCTAACCTACTTTATAGGCTATTACTTCAATTGTCTCCATCCCATCTCTGTTCCCACATGTGACCATCTGGTTCACAGAAGGCAGCTGTTCACTTGGGCCATTTGCATGACTACGGGTGCAAAGAGCATAATAGATGAAGGAAGCCATGCACGTGTTGGAAGGAGAGAGCTGAGTTATGTACCCCAGGAGTTCTCATTTTGGTTAATTTTGGAAAATACGTAGTATATCACCACTGGGCAATGAGATTGTTAAATCGCAGTTCTGACCTCAGAAAGTGAGTGTGGTCGCGGCAATCAGTGCTTGGGACAAGAAATATGCTTATGGTATTATATGTTCAAATGACACGTGAGATTTACTGAGTGTGAATACAGTATCCCCTGACTTGACTACACATCTCTAATTACAGGAAATGCAATCTGCACTATGCGGCGCTTGACATTAAGTGTTGGACACATAACTTTCCCTTCTCTGGAATAGTGAAGACTCCTTGGCCCCCACGATTCTCTGCATGGGGACCCAGAAATCTGTGTTTTAACAAGCCCTGCAGAAGATTCTGCTGCACACTCAGGTTTGAGATCCACAGCCGTAATTCTTCAGCCACTAACTCCAAGTGATGTTTCCTCCTACTGTGTTCGGTCCTACTGTGCTGGAAGGTTCTGTTGTTTGTCTCTTAACCTCTTCTGGTGTTTGTCTCTTAACCTCTTCCATTCTTTTTGCTTTGTCAGATAATCAGCATCTCCTCCTAGAAAACTGAATCCCTAACAAATTTTTCTCCCTCGAGTATCCATTTCCTTTGACCTTGTAGTCTTTCTTAAACAACCCTTTCATTGCAGTCCCTTACTTCAAATTCCTAGGGTTTTCTCAGTGACACTTGGGTGAAGTCCAATGGTCCTATCGTATTTTTTTTAACATTCTGCATTGTACACATTTCTGACCAAACTTAAGAATGTATTTCTCCTTTCTGCCCAAACTGATTCTCACTTAGTGCGCTGTTCTCAGTCTTGTCTGATTCTTTGCGACCCCATGAACTGTAGCCCTCCAGGCTTCTCTGTCCATGGGATTTCCCAGGCAAGAATACTGGAGTGGGTTGCCATTTTCTTCTCCAGGGGATCTTCCCAAACCAGGGATTGAACCAGTGTCTCTTGCAGTTGCTGGATTGGCAGGTGGATTCTTTACCATTCTATAGCATCCCTTGCACGTATTTTTCCTCTGTGCTTTTGTATATGCTTTTCTCCTAGATCTCGATCAATCCTCCTTAAGCTTTCTTATGCTTTCAAAACCTAATTGCCTGGCAAAGTTCCCTTCCTCCAGGAAGCCTTCTCCTACCTCGTCACACCTAGCTCTCTCTCTTACTATTCACTCCTCTCCTCTGACAACTCCTTACACAGAACTTGGTATTATTATATACATGCTGTCCTCATGAACAAAATTTTCAGTTTATGTACCTTTGTATCTTTTCACCCAATAGCTTACAGGCAACAGTCTTGTGTTCAAAAACTGCATTGGCCTGTGAGTCATAAGACCAAAGTTGTGAAAAATTGATTGCCTGCTTATCTTCAGCCTAACTGTTAGTTAGATGATTGAAACATTATTATTTATTCCTTGGTCATAATTCACTGTACTAAGGGAAATTACTTGCAGTGTTTTTGAATAAGGGTAACTATGACAAAAGGTCATTCTCTGTGGACTCAGGGGAACTGTGAAGCCCGTCCTAGTGAACGGCTCTGAGAGTGAGTTTTTAGACCAGGATAAGGAAACGAACTTGAGCAGACTCCAGGAGATGGTGAAGCACAGAGAAGCCAGGCGTGCTGCAGTCCATGGGGTTGCAAAGAGTTGGACATGACTTAGCAACTGAACAACAACAAGGAAAATGAGCACCATCTTCAGGGTATATCAGAGAGTTTCAAATAGTCCAGAGACACAAAGATAATGTTCTGTGTTTTTTTGTTTATTTTTTTCTAATGACATAAAGACCGAAAAGGAAAGAAAAGGAGGGAGGGAGGGAGGGAGGGAGGGAGGGGGGAAAGAAAGAGAAAGGAAATAGAAAGGAAGAAAGGAAGTTTACCTCTTTCTGCTTGCCTTTTCTGGAACTGAGGAAAGTAATTTGGAAAGTGACATATATCATATATTTTAATCAGATATATGTCATATGATAAAAGAAATCTCTATTTTAAGTTCAAGATGAAGTCCTAACTTGCTGCAAGGTATGCATCAAGTTACTCAGATTCTTCATGCATCAAGTGAAGATCCATAGTGTAAGTGCTTGGCAGCAAGCTTTTTTGAATGAAACGTAAGTGCCTAACATTTAGTTGCTGATTGCCAATGCATCCATTTCAAAGACACCCATCTTGAATAAACATACCACTAGCTATACCTCTAAATACATAGCCAGGTCACTCCACCCAGGAAGTTCCCCTTTGAGAAAGCCCCAGGCAACCTAGATTCCTGACCTCTTGAGTGACCCAGCTTTTCCCTTTCCAGGCCCAAATTCCTTCCTTTAGGTTTTAAATTCACCAAATAAAGAATAAACCTATAAAACCTTAGGCATTCCGCCCTCAATCCCAGTAAAGGGAGAACCCAGGTCCACACTGTGTCTCTACTCAGAACCTCTTTGGGTGGCTCTGAGCATGCCGTATACCATCCAAGAACTGCGAATAATAAATCTTCTTTTTTCAAAGCTCCCCGATAGCTTTTCTCTGAGGTGCATCTTGGAATCATAATAAGAACCACAAGGCCCAGTTCAGCCATAACACTGACTCTGGTCCAGGCAGGGAAACCTCTATGGGGACTACCACAAGTGATATGGGCCCAGGTGAGTGTTCCCAGGCATTCCTAGGCATAGCATCATCACTGATAGGCTGAGACCAACAGAAAACAAGATCAGGCACCTGTTCCTTGAGGTTATTGCAAAGATTCTAGGAGACAGTGACAGTTTCTGGATCAGAGTTGAGAAAATCAAATCATTGCCATTTAGAGGCTGGTTTCCAGATAAGATCTGAGGTGGTAGAGCGCAGGTAATACCAGAGAACATGAAAGGCTTTCTTCCGGAAGTCTACATTCTACCCTGACCATTGGCGCTTTCAGGCCTACAGGAGCTGTGAAGAGAAGAACGTTAAATGCTTGAAAAGATATGAGAAAAATAGGAGGGCTACACCTGTATCAGGAACTACAGATGTTCTCCACAGGGCTTCCTGGATATAGAAACACCAAGGTCCGTTTATTTTTAGAAGACACCCCTGCATAGCATCTATAGTATTTACTGAGTGCCTGCCACGTGCCAGGCAACATGCTAGGTGCATTCATATATGTTATTTCATTTCATCCTGGTCACACTTCCATAATATAGGCAGCCCAGAGAGGAAATAAATCAAAAGAGGACAAATAGATTTTCCAGTAGCCAAACAGAAGGTTTTTTGCTGCTTTTTTTTCTTTTTTACTTCAACGATGGTGTACTTTCTGCTATGTCAGGACGGCATTCTGAAGTCAGCATGAGCTAGAAGGAACCACACGCAAGAGAAGGCAAGCTTCTGCTCATTGTAGAGTATCAAATTGCCAACATCCACTGGATCATTGAAAAAGCAAGAGAGTTCCAGAAAAACATCTATTTCTGCTTTATTGACTATGCTAAAATCTTTGTGTGGACCACAATAAACTGGAAAATTCTTCAAGAGGTAGGAATACCAGACCACCTGACCTGCCTCTTGAGAAACCTGTATGCAGGTCAGGAAGCAACAATTAG
The DNA here is from genome assembly GCA_006410635.1 of Cephalophus harveyi. NCBI lineage: Eukaryota > Metazoa > Chordata > Mammalia > Artiodactyla > Bovidae > Cephalophus > Cephalophus harveyi. The sequence goes on from SJYT01032750.1 coordinate 177,803, forward strand.
AACTGGACATGGAACAACAGACTGGTTCCAAATAGGAAAAGGAGTACATCAAGGCTATATATTGTCACCCTGCTTATTTAACTTATATGCAGAGTACATCATGAGAAACACTGAGCTGGAGGAAGCACAAGCTGGAATCAATATTGCCAAGAGAAATATTAATAACCTCAGATATGCAGGTGACACCACCCTTATGGCAGAAAGTGAAGGAGAACTAAAGAGCCTCTTGATAAAAGTGAAAGAGGAGAGTGAAAAAGTTGGCTTAAAGCTCAACATTCAGAAAACTAAGATCATGACATCTGGTCCCATCACTTCATGGCAAATAGATGGAGAAACGGTGGCTGACTTTATTTTTTTGGGCTCCAAAATCATTGCAGATGGTGACTGCAGCCATGAAATTAAAAGACAATTACTCCTTGGAAGGAAAGTTATGACCAACCTAGATAGCATATTCAAAAGCAGAGACATTACTTTGTCAACAAAGGTCCATCTAGTCAAGGCTATGGTTTTTCCAGTGGTCATGTATGGATGTGAGAGTTGGACTGTGAAGAGGGCTGAGCACTGAAGAATTGATGCTTTTGAACTGTGGTGTTGGAGAAGACTCTTGAGAGTCCCTTGGACTGCAAGGAGATCCAACCAGTCCATCCTAAAGGAGATCAGTCTTGGGTGTTCATTGGAAGACTGATGTTGAAGCTGAAACTCCAATACTTTGGCCACCTCATGCGAAGAGCTGACTCATTTGAAAAGACCCTGATTCTGGGAAAGATTGAGGGCAGGAGGAGAAGGGGACGACAGAGGATGAGATGGCTGGATGTCATCACCAACTCAATGGACGTGGGTTTGGGTGGACTCCAGGAGTTGGTGATGGACAGGGAGGCCTGGCGTGCTGCGGTTCATGAGGTCACAGGAGTTGGACACGACTGAGCAACTGAAATGAACTGAACAGAACAGAACAGAATAGAGTATTTAATACAAACTTGAACTGCATTATTAGAGACCTGAGCTCTCCAATTTATTTGGGATCAGTTTTACAAAGACATATAAACTGAAAATACTGAAGAGTGGACCTCAGTAAAGATATCACACATTCATGCCTTGGACAGTTTCACAAAATTGTCAAGCAATAAAGAATCCACTGTCTTCTCACCTAGTTTCATGAATAACTGGCATAGATCACTCCACCTCTCAAAATGCTGGGTCTTTTTCTCTTCCACTGCTCCATTTGGTATGTAGTAGACTTAGGACATGAGATGTAAATCCTTACATGGTCATTTGTTACCTATTTAGGGAAGCATAGGAATAAGTATGAGATAGGCCCTCTAGTCCAGCTACTGGTCCCAAGCATTTATAAGGGGACCTTCCTGCATACTTCATTTAGTCCATTTGCCTTGATCTTAGAATATCATTAAATATCCCGAACCTATTTCTTTTTCATATTCTGTCCTCAGTGTCCTACCAGTCTTTGATTATTTTAAGATCCTCACGAAACAAGCTCCTTCATGCCTTTCCTCTTGCAAAAGAGCAGAGTATCCCTTCAAGAAGAGATTGATGGTACATTTAAAAAGGCCTAATTGCTATAAACACAAAGAAAGTCTTATGTCCAGCTTGGCAAGGAGATGGACCAAGTCCCTGTTATTTGCTCCCAATGCTTCACCCCTCAAAAGACTAACAAAAAGATTTCTTGCTATAGCTATGAAAAATAAAATGCAAGTTAAATCCTCAAGGCACACCACAAGACAAGACTTTGGCAGCATGCCTTAGTTAATTTATATTTCAACTGAGCCCATTTTTCCATTTTAAAATGAACATATGGACATTAGAAGAAGGAAAAGGAGAGGAAACGATGAATGAGGTAGCAAAAAGAGCCCAAATTGAAGTATTTAGGTATCAGATCAAGATTATATTTCTGAAATTTTGTTCTGTCAGTGCTTAATTTATCTGTGTACTAATCAAGGTAAACACTTGTTACTCTAACCTTGAAATTTCAGTGACTTTACACAGAAAAGCAAATCTTCCCACATATTACAGTTCAGTCACTCAGTTGTGTTTGACTCTTTGCGACCTCATAGATTGCAGTACACCAGGCTTCCCTGTCCATCACCAACTCCCAGAGCTTGCTCATACTGCCGTCCATTGAGTCAGTGATGCCATCCAACCATCTCACTCTCTGTTGTCCCCTTCTCCTGCCTTCAATCTTTCCCAGCATCGGGGTCTTTTCAAATGAGTCAGTTCTCATCAGGTGGCCAAAGTACTGGAGCTTCAGCTTCAGCATCAGTTCTTCCAATGAATATTCAGGACTGATTTCCTTTAGGATGGACTGGTTGGATCTCCTTGCAGTCCAAGGGACTCTCAAGAGTCTTCAACACCACAGTTCTAAAGCATCAATTCTTTGGCGCTCAGCTTTCTTTATAGTCCAGCTCTCACATCCATACATGACTACTGGGAAAACCATAGCTTTGACTAGGCAGACATTTGTTGGCAAAGTAACGTCTCTGATTTTTCATATGCTATCTAGGTTGATCATAGCTTTTCTTCCAAATAACAAGCATCTTTAATTTCATGGCTACAGTCACCATCTGCAGTGATTTCACATCACAGTCCAATACATATCAGCCTTTGGGGAACATGGGCCATTTTGCCCCACACATTCATCTTATAGCTTACCACCTTTAAGAAACTCATATTCTTTAATTATATCAATTGCTTTGGGCAAAGTGAAAGAAAACCAAGCACAAGTGAAGAATATATTAGCAAGTTTTTAGGAATCACTACTTGAAAGGTATATCCATCACTTTTTCTCACAGTCCATTGACCAGAACTCAGACATATGACCTTATCTATATAAATTGAAAGCTATAAGTATCACTCACTTGTGCAAACAGGAATAAAAGGAACAGGGTCTAAAGAAGACTAGTTTTGTCTGTATAAGAGTTAGGGACCAGAGCTGAAGCGGTTCCCCTGAAGCAGTACCCCTGGCTGAATGCGGCGGAAGGAGGGGTGTCCAGCCAAACTATGAAGTCTCATACTTCATACTGATTAGTTTTCTTATATTCAAACTGTCATGGGGTAAAAGTAATTTTGACTATCTTTGGCCCTTGGTGAAAATACACAAAATATACCACACATTAATTTTTTTCAATATAGATGAGGCTTTTATGTACTGGTTCAAATCTGTTTAGAAATTTGACTCTATGAAAACATTTGATGGGTGTCTATATTTGTGCTGCCTTCAAAATTTAGGAGATTTTCATGGGAAACTACAATGTGGAATGTCCCAGGGATGGAATTTTTTTCACTAAATGATTTAATAACCTTGAGCACTATGAAAAACATACCAAAAAACCCCCTCTAAAACTGGTACTTTATTTTCTTCTAAGAGAGTTCCTTTAAGTAGCAATAGAAACGATTATCATGTGGTTAAAATGAAAAATTAAAAAAATCCTTTCAGCAAGATATATTTTCTTCTATTCACTCAAAAATACATGATAGCAGATCCTCAATAATTAATTATAGTTCAATATCATGACAATAGTTAGATTTGTTGCAGTTTTCCCAGTACTCCTCTAGGTTGTCATTACAAGGCACTACAATAACCCTAAACATGTTACTAGTGCTAATGATGAATGTTATGTACATAGAAGTGTAGAGGTTAAGGTTTAACCAGAAAAACAAAACCAAGTTCAGATATTTACACTCAGGGACGTGGTTATATAAGTGGTGTTTCTACAAGTATATTAAACAAGAGACAGTCAGGTAACCCAAGAGATTCTGATGTTAGGAACCACTTCCATTCCTAGGCTGGAGAGACAAAGAGAGGAGATGGTGTCCTCTGAACCCACAGGTCAGCATCACTTTATGAAAAGTGGAATCATAGCAGATATGTCTGGTAGGAGCTAATGATCTGATACTCCATAAAATGAAGTCACCCCCCAAGAACCTGCCCAAAGCAAAGAAGAAGGAATAAAAATAACTGGGTTCTTTTCTCTCTTCACCTCCCACAGGGTCCTTTCTGTGTTTACTATTGACCAAGGACAGCCTGGGTGACTGCCAGGGTGACAGGAAAATGCTTAACACCTGCTCTTCCCTGATGCTATAGAGGACAGGAGAGTGATGAGAAATGCATCCTAGGACAAGCAGCAAACGCCATAAACACACCAAGGAAGAGAGCATTATTATGCTCTCTGTATATTCTCCATTGATTTACTTCCTCAGTGCAAAGTGATGGCCTCTCTCCACATAGCTGCTTAAAGAATACTTGCCAGTTCAAAAGGATTCTAAATCTTTTGAGTCATGTTTGAGTACTAGTAATGTTCAGTTTAATCAAATTGCTACCTCGGGTTTCAAATCACTTCTAATCAGTTTGAGTTTTAGACTTCTGCCCTTGCTGGAGAAAAACAAAACAAACTAAAACTAAAGTAGGTGGACAGATGCATTTAGATTCAGCACATAGATGGTCTTCTCCAAAAATATCTTAGAGATGAACATATGAAAGAAATGGAGTTCTTTGAGAATCAGAGGAGTAACTACTTTCAACTAGATGTCAAACCAACAGAGTAAGTTGATAAACCCTGGGAAATCATTCTCTAGTAAATTTTAAGTTAAAATTAAACAAATAAATCCTCACATTGCTTACAGATCTCTGAAACTCTATAAGCTTTCTTTGGAGTTCAGTTCAGTCACTCAGTTGTGTCCAACTCTGCAACCCCAGGGACTGCAGCATGCCAGGACTCCCTGTCCATCAACAACTCCAGGAGTTTACTCAAACTCATTTCCATTGAGTTAGTGATGCCATCCAACCATCTCATCCTCTGTCATTACCTTCTCCTCCCACCTTCAATCTTGCCCAACATCAGGGTCTTTTCCAGTGAGTCAGTTCTTTGCATCAGGTAGCCAAAGTACTGGACTTTCAGCTTCAACATCAGTCCTTCCAATGAACACTCAGGACTGATCTCCTTTAGGATGGACTGGTTGGAACTCCTTGCAGTCCAAGGGACTCTCAAGAGTCTTCTACAACACCACAGTTCAAAAGCATTAATTCATCAGCACTCAGCTTTCTTTATAATCCAACTCTCACACCCACACATGACTACTGGAAAAACCATAGCCTTGACTAGATGGACCTTAGTCGGCAAAGTAATGTCTCTGCTTTTGAATATGCTATCTAGGTTGGTCCTAACTTTTCTTCCAAGGAGTAAGCGTCTTTTAATTTCATGGCTGCAGTCACCATCTTCAGTGATTTCGGCACCCAAAGAAATAAAGTCTGCCACTGTTTCCACTGTTTCCCCATCTATTTGCCAGTGATGGGACCAGAGGCCATGATCTTAATTTTCTGAATGTTGAGCTTTAAGCCAACTTTTTCATTCTCCTCTGTCACTTTCATCAAGAGGCTTTTTAGTTCCTCTTCCTTTTCTACCATAAGGGTGGTGTCATCTGCATATCTGAGGTTAGTGATATTTCTCCTGGCAATCTTGATTGTAGTTTGAGGATTCTTTGGCATTGCCCTTCTTTGGGATTGGAATGAAAAATGACCTTTTCCAGTCCTGTGGCCACTGCTGAGTTTTCCAAATTTGCTGGCATATTGAGTGCAGCACTTTCACAACATCATCTTTCAGGATTTGAAATAGCTCAAATGAAATTCCATCACCTCCACTATTGTCAGGAAACATTTAACAGGAGGCTTCCTGTGTGCTGTTTTGGATCTGTCAAAAATTCTCTGTTCCTTATTAATTCCTAAATATTCAGTAACTAAGAGGAGAGGCAAGCCTCTCCCGGGGGCTGAGGAATCCAGACATTTTCTTCGTTAGTTTTCCTATACGGTGATAAGTACCCTCTTCCTTTTTATGAACCATATGGTAAAAGTGATTATTTACAACCCTCTCCCTTTCATATGGATGACCTCATGTTTCCTTGTAAGTTTTGTTTTTATCTCTGCTGAAAATAGCTATCTTGTAAGACAGTATAAATACCTACAAAATGTTGAATAAAACACCTCTGCTCCATCAGAGCTTTGGTCCCCGTGTCTTGCTTTCGCTCTCTCTCTCTCTCTCCTTTCTGGCTGATCCCCTGGAGTGCAGAGGCTCTCTGAGTTCACTTTCCTGCCTGGGTTCTAAGACCCTCTCAAGAAGGTGCTCTGCGCCTTCACCCCATCGAGAGGGCGCCTGAGGCCTTCGTGAAGAGAGCAAGCCCTGAGCAGGGGTTTTATTGGCTTTCTGGGTAAACCAAAGAATATCAGCCTCTTTCTCTCTCCTTTACTTTCTTATCAGTTGACTTGGGACCACCAGGTTCCAGTCCATTAAAGGACCTCAACAACTAGCTTTGTTGGTAGCTATGCTTCCTAAGGCCCACTTGACTTCACATTCCAGGATATCTGGCTCTAAGCGAGTGATCACACCATCATGATTATCTGGGTCGTGAAGATCTTTTTTGCATAGTTCTTCTGTGTTTTCTTGCCACCTCTTCTTAATATCTTCTGTTTCTGTTAGGTCCATACAATCTCTGTCCTTTATTGAGCCCATCTTTGCATAAAATGTTCCCTGGTATCTCTAATTTTCTTGAAGAGATCTCTAGTCTTTCCCATTCTTTGAAGTTAATTCATAGTAATTCAAATAACCTAAACATATTTTCAGACAGGCAGCTCTTTGAAAGATGATAGAAATGAAACCAAGGTAGCAGAAATAAAGAGTTGGGTGCAGAAATAGTCTCAGGCAGTAATGAAAATGACATATTTTCAACCCAGCAGTGCTAAACATTATTAAAGAAATGTCTAGAAACATGCAAGATGCTTTAATCATTCATAAAAATAATTATGGTTCTCAGCTACTTTAGCCAAATAGATGTCACAGTAATTCTCTAAGGATGATGTCTAATATGTACTTTGTCATTGAAAGGCTATATATATATATATATATTTTTTTTTTTTCATAAAGTTCAGTTCAGTCGCTCAGTCGTGTCCGACTCTTTGCGACCCCATGAATCGCAGCATGCCAGGCCTCCCTGTCTATCACCATCTCCGAGAGTTCACTCACACTCACGTCCATCAAGTCAATGATGCCATCCAGCCATCTCATCTTCTGTCATCCCCTTCTGCTCCTGCCCCCAATCCCTTCCAGCTTCAGAGTCTTTTCCAATGAGTCAACTCTTTTCATGAGGTGCCTAAGGTACTGGAGTTTCAGCTTTAGCATCATTCCTTCCAAAGAAATCCCAGGGCTGATCTCCTTCAGAATGGACTGGTTGGATCTCCTTGCAGTCCAAGGGACTCTCAAGAG
>SJYT01032750.1:185093-222248 GCA_006410635.1 Cephalophus harveyi
ATTCCTTCCAAAGAAATCCCAGGGCTGATCTCCTTCAGAATGGACTGGTTGGATCTCCTTGCAGTCCAAGGGACTCTCAAGAGTCTTCTCCAACACCACAGTTCAAAAGCATCAATTCTTCGGCACTCAGCTTTCTTCACAGTCCAACTCTCACATCCATACATGACCCCTGGAAAAACCATAGCTTGACTAGATGGACCTTTGTTGGCAAAGAAATGTCTCTGCTTTTCAAAATGCTATCTAGGTTGGTCATAACTTTTCTTCCAAGGAGTAAGCGTCTTTTAATTTCATGGCTGCAATCACCATCTGCAGTGATTTTGGAGCCCCCCCCAAAATAAAGTCTGACACTGTTTCTCCATCTATTTCCCATGAAGTGATGGGATCAGATGCCATGACCTTCGTTTATTGAATGTTGAGCTTTAAGCCAACTTTTTCACTCTCCAGTTTTACTTTCATCAAGAGGCTTTTTAGTTCCTCTTCACTTTCTGCCATAAGAGTGGTGTCATCTGCATATCTGAGGTTATTGATATTTCTCCTGGCAATCTTGATTCCAGCTTGTGCTTCCTCCAGCTCAGTGTTTCTCATGATGTACTCTGCAATATAAGTTAAATAAGTAGGGTGACAACATACAGCCTTGACGTACTCCTTTTCCTATTTGGAACCAGTCTGTTGTTTCATGTCCAGTTCTAACTGTTGCTTCCTGATCTGTATATATGTTCTCAAGAGTCAGGTCAGGTGGTCTAGTATTCCCATCTCTTTCAGAATTTTCCACAGTTTATTGTGATCCACACAGTCAAAGGCTTTGGCATAGTCAATAAAGCAGAAGTAGATGTTTTTCTGGAACTCTCTTGCTTTTTCGATGACCCAGCGGATGTTGTCAATTTGATCTCTGGTTCCTCAGCCTTTTCTAAAACCAGCTTGAACATCTGGAATTTCAGGGTTCACATATTGCTGAAGCTTGGCTTGGAGAGAATCAGAAAGTAGTATAGTCTAAATGGGAAGTGGTTGAACTATATGGCCAAAACAACATAAAATTTAAAATCTGATTAGACATCTGCCAAATGTATGGTCTTGGAGCAAAGTATTTTACCATTTTGACCCTCAGGTTTTTCTTCAATGAAAATGGGATATTTCTTCTCCTATGATTTATAAGAAAAATTAGCAATAATGCTTATAATGGAATTGACACATAGTAAATCAATGTTCCATAATTCTTGGTTTTAATTATTATTATAGTCTCATTGTTTGAACATTTGCATATCACACATTGACAAACTAACTTCTTTTAATACTACAGTTTCCATCTCATCAAGAAATATATTTTACCTTCTTGGAGACCACTTCAAAAATGCAAATACCTTTGTGGGAGAAATACTCTTTTAAGTATTGACAGTGTCTGTGAACACTGTGATTAATTTTCACACCTCTGCAAAGATTGATTGACAGCCACCTAAGAGCAAATTTGGAAAGGGTAGTTGGGTGGAAGAAGTAGGACTTAGAGAAAGCTTTATTTCACATATTATTTGAAGTTTTTGTCAAAATTACAGGCAAGTAAGTGCCATGCCAGGCATATTAGAACCCAGGAATGCCTTTTCAATAAACAAACCAGCTGAATCTGATTTACATGGTGCAAGATCCCACCTTGAAGATTATTGCTCTAAGACAATGTGAGGAGTTAGATGGGAGGAATTGAGGGGGTTAGTGATCATCTCACACAGACCACAGCTCCTTTTTAAAAACTACTTGGTCCAAGTTTTGCTAAGCTTCTTGGTTCTGCCCTATGTCATTGCTAAGAAAACAAGAATAAGCTTATGGTCACCTAAAGGTTCCTATGGCTTGATACTAACAGCAGTGAGTTCAGGAAATCCCTTAAATGCTAGGCCCTGACTGGGAGAAGGCGGGGGGAAATATAATTATATATTTAGAACTGCATTTGGAGAAGGCAATGGCACCCCACTCCAGTACTCTTGCCTGGAAAATCCCATGGATGGAGGAGCCTGGTGGGCCGTGGTCTGTGGGGTCGCTAAGAGTCGGACACGACTGAGCGACTTCACTTTCACTTTTCACTTTCATGTATTGGAGAAGGAAATGGCAACTCACTCCAGTGTTCTTGCCTGGAGAATCCCAGGGACCGGGGGAGCCTGGTGGGCTGCCGTCTATGGGGTCGCATAGAGTCGGACACGATTGAAGCAACTTAGTAGTAGTAGTAGTAGAACTGCATTTGGCAAGATAAAAAAAATGATTCTCTGAAAAGCATACTGAATTTATCAGTACAGGTAGCCCAGAATACCACGGAATGGGCAGCCCTTCTTTGGGGCAGAGATGAAGGGTTCGTAGACTTCTATCCTTGACTCATGCCTGAAAATAGGTAATTACACTTCTCACTTACCACTTGACTTTGATCTTTCTCTCCTTGGTTTCTCTGTTTCCGACTTTTCTCTTGTACATTTAGTACTCCCCACATCTGCCATCTACCCATGACCTGAGTTAAGCTGTGGCTACTGTATGCTCTGACTTCTCATATGCATCCTAGCCTAAATGAACAACAGATTTAACCCCTGGTTGTATAATAACTGTTATTAACAGTAATAAAAATTAATAATTGCCATCATTGCTTCCTTTATTCTTACTCCTGCCATGACTAAGATATAAAAAGTAAATGAAAAGTTATGCTAAGAAAATGAAAAACCAATTTTTATATATTATTTCATATTATCCCCATTAAAAACTTGAATACATATAGACTCAGTGTTATAAAACCATTCTTCAGGGCCAAGATGATGAACCATCAGCAAATTCATCCCAAATTCAAAAGTGAAGTACACATTTGCAGCTTGCCTCTTCTCCTCTAGAAACTGTCTTTCTGTGACAGAAACAGCCTAATTGCTAAATCAGAGAATAAATACGCAAACTTCCCTTGCTGGTAGAAGTCCATGAAATGTGTTCTTCCTGTCAGTTTCTGCACATGGAATTGAGCACCTTGGATCCCTTTGACAATCAAGGGAAGCGCACTGTTCCATGTATTAGCCTTAGTTACTCTGAAGCTTCAGACCTGGGTGACTTGTGGAACTGATAGCAGACCTTCAAAATCAGAATGGGGCTAAGGCCTAAGTTTCTATTTAATCTGATTTCATGGAAAGCCCTTTTTCCCTTTTGGTTCACATGTGCTGTGAAGTATAAAACTTGAGCTGTATATCAATTTCCGGTTGATGCAGGTTAGTTATTTTACATACCATGATCAGTTTCACAGCTGATTCCCTCCATGCTCAAAATCCAGAGAAATGGTAAATGTGATAACTCTGGTTCTTAGCAAATATGAAAAATATTTGATAACGTTTGTTAAAATCCTTAAACTCAAATGCAGCCACTAATTTTTCCTCCTTAATGAGAAAAAGAAATGTTTCACTGTGGCCTAGTTATACTAATTAAACTACCATTTAATTTGTGTCAGATGCTGAGAGACATATATCTGTTTATTCCTCCCCCAAACCCTAAGAGCGGGTATTGTTAATATCCCCGTTTAACTGACAGACTGCAGCAACTTAGGAAGTTAAATGACTTATTCGTGGTCACCTGCGAGTATGTGGTGGAACCAGCATCAGAAGGCACCAGATAATCCAATAAATGAAGGTCTTCATCATCTTGTGATTTTGTTTTTCTCAAAAAGCTGTAACTCTTCACCTCAGTGGTGTTCTCCTCCAAATTGGTGGTAAAATCACTATAGCAGTTCCATATATATATATATATATATATATATATAGAGTTCAGGAAATCCCTTAAATGCTAGGCCCTGACTGGGAGAAGGCGGGGGGAAATATAATTATATATTTAGAACTGCATTTGGAGAAGGCAATGGCACCCCACTCCAGTACTCTTGCCTGGAAAATCCCATGGATGGAGGAGCCTGGTGGGCCGTGGTCTGTGGGGTCGCTAAGAGTCGGACACGACTGAGCGACTTCACTTTCACTTTTCACTTTCATGTATTGGAGAAGGAAATGGCAACTCACTCCAGTGTTCTTGCCTGGAGAATCCCAGGGACCGGGGGAGCCTGGTGGGCTGCCGTCTATGGGGTCGCATAGAGTCGGACACGATTGAAGCAACTTAGTAGTAGTAGTAGTAGAACTGCATTTGGCAAGATAAAAAAAATGATTCTCTGAAAAGCATACTGAATTTATCAGTACAGGTAGCCCAGAATACCACGGAATGGGCAGCCCTTCTTTGGGGCAGAGATGAAGGGTTCGTAGACTTCTATCCTTGACTCATGCCTGAAAATAGGTAATTACACTTCTCACTTACCACTTGACTTTGATCTTTCTCTCCTTGGTTTCTCTGTTTCCGACTTTTCTCTTGTACATTTAGTACTCCCCACATCTGCCATCTACCCATGACCTGAGTTAAGCTGTGGCTACTGTATGCTCTGACTTCTCATATGCATCCTAGCCTAAATGAACAACAGATTTAACCCCTGGTTGTATAATAACTGTTATTAACAGTAATAAAAATTAATAATTGCCATCATTGCTTCCTTTATTCTTACTCCTGCCATGACTAAGATATAAAAAGTAAATGAAAAGTTATGCTAAGAAAATGAAAAACCAATTTTTATATATTATTTCATATTATCCCCATTAAAAACTTGAATACATATAGACTCAGTGTTATAAAACCATTCTTCAGGGCCAAGATGATGAACCATCAGCAAATTCATCCCAAATTCAAAAGTGAAGTACACATTTGCAGCTTGCCTCTTCTCCTCTAGAAACTGTCTTTCTGTGACAGAAACAGCCTAATTGCTAAATCAGAGAATAAATACGCAAACTTCCCTTGCTGGTAGAAGTCCATGAAATGTGTTCTTCCTGTCAGTTTCTGCACATGGAATTGAGCACCTTGGATCCCTTTGACAATCAAGGGAAGCGCACTGTTCCATGTATTAGCCTTAGTTACTCTGAAGCTTCAGACCTGGGTGACTTGTGGAACTGATAGCAGACCTTCAAAATCAGAATGGGGCTAAGGCCTAAGTTTCTATTTAATCTGATTTCATGGAAAGCCCTTTTTCCCTTTTGGTTCACATGTGCTGTGAAGTATAAAACTTGAGCTGTATATCAATTTCCGGTTGATGCAGGTTAGTTATTTTACATACCATGATCAGTTTCACAGCTGATTCCCTCCATGCTCAAAATCCAGAGAAATGGTAAATGTGATAACTCTGGTTCTTAGCAAATATGAAAAATATTTGATAACGTTTGTTAAAATCCTTAAACTCAAATGCAGCCACTAATTTTTCCTCCTTAATGAGAAAAAGAAATGTTTCACTGTGGCCTAGTTATACTAATTAAACTACCATTTAATTTGTGTCAGATGCTGAGAGACATATATCTGTTTATTCCTCCCCCAAACCCTAAGAGCGGGTATTGTTAATATCCCCGTTTAACTGACAGACTGCAGCAACTTAGGAAGTTAAATGACTTATTCGTGGTCACCTGCGAGTATGTGGTGGAACCAGCATCAGAAGGCACCAGATAATCCAATAAATGAAGGTCTTCATCATCTTGTGATTTTGTTTTTCTCAAAAAGCTGTAACTCTTCACCTCAGTGGTGTTCTCCTCCAAATTGGTGGTAAAATCACTATAGCAGTTCCATATATATATATATATATATATATATATATATGGAATCTAGAAATAAATGGTACCGTTGAAACTATTTGCAGGGCAGGAACAGACACAGAGGTAGAGAACAGACTTGCGGACCCAGCAGGGGAAGGAGAGGGTGGGACGAGTTGACAGAGCAGCACTGAAACACACACATTACCATATACAAAAGAGCTAGCTAGTGGGAAGTCTCTCTATATCAGGGAGCTAAGCCTGGTGCTCTGTGACAGCCCAGAGGGATGGGAGGAGGTGGGGGATGAGAGAGAGGCTCAAGTCGGAGGGCGTATGTGCATACTTACGGCTGATTCACGCTGTATGGCAGAAACCAACACAACATTATAAAGCAATTATCCTTCACTTTAAGAAATAAAAATTTTAAAAGGAGACCTTATCACAATGCCTATAGTTGCCAAAGTAATGTCTCTGCTTTTGAATATGCTATCTAGGTTGGTCATAACTTCCCTTCCCAGGAGTAAGCATCTTTTAATTTCATGGCTGCAATCACCATCTGCAGTGATTTTGGAGCCCCCCAAAATAAAGTTTGATGCTGTTTCTACTGTTTCCCCATCTATTTCCCATGAAGTGATGGGACCAGATGCCATGATCTTCATTTTCTGAATGTTGAGTTTAAGCCAACTTTTTCGCTCTCCTTTTTCACTTTCATCAAGAGGCTTATTAGTTCCTCTTCACTTTCTGCCATAAGGGTGGCGTCATCTGCATATCTGAGGTTATTGATATTTCTCCCAGCAATCTTGATTCCAGCTTGTGCTTCATCCAGCCCAACATTTCTCATGATATACTCTGCATAGGAAGTTAAATAAGCAGGGTGACAATATACAGGCTTGACGTACTCCTTTTCCGATTTGGAACCAGTCTGTTGTTCCATGTCCAGTTCTAACTGTTGCTTCCTGACCTGCATATAGGTTTCTCAAGAGGCAGGTCAGGTGGTCTGGTATTCCCATCTCTTTCAGAATTTTCCACAGTTTATTGTTATCCACACAGTCAAAGGCTTTGGCATAGTCAATAAAGCAGAAATAGATGTTTTTCTAGAACTCTCTTGCTTTTCCAATGATCCAGCAGATGTTGGCAATTTGATCTCTGGTTCCTCTGCCTTTTCTAAAATCAGTTTGAACATCTGGAAGTTCACGGTTCACATATTGTTGAAGCCTGACTTGCAGAATTTTGAGCATTAGTTTACTAGCTTGTGAGATGAGTTCAATTGTGTGGTAGTTTGAGCATTCTTTGGCATTGCTTTTCTTTGGGATTGGAATGAAAAGCTTGAATTTAGACACTGGCAAAGAGGACTTTTAAAGTACATCTAGAATACTGGCAATGAACTCTAGGCTTTCTGTATCACCTTACAGCCCCTCACTAAAGTGGCTCATGGTACCTAGAAAGCCTAATTACCCCTACCCCTCCCTTTCCTATCTGGGCAATTCCTTTATTTCTCAGGATATATGTCACTTCCTTAGGGAAGATGTTACTGATCCTCCAAGTCTGCAGACTAAATTTAGTCCTCTGTTACTGGTTCAACAAATGATGTCTCTCCTCTTTTGTACCCCTCACCATACTGGTGATTTCAGTTTCTCTCTGTCTTCTACCTGCTCTGTGATTTCTAGAGGACCCAAACAACTTTCTCTATTTCACTGCCATAGTCCTGGTGCCTACTACAGTATGTATAATACTTGGCACAAACACACAAGGCACTAAAAAATAGCTCCTAATTAAATGAATGAACAATTGCAAGATGGATTGATAGGTGACAATGCTCAGAATTCAGAAAATTTGACTTGTTTCCTGCATATGCCTGGAAAAAGGTAAGAAAAATGAGCAGAAAGAAAATAGAAGTCCTTATTTTCCTGTGTGAGTACACAAGGTACAGGATGTTCAGTGAAACATAAAAAGAAAATTACATTGGGCAAGTGTTGATTCCAGCTGACAGACACACTCTTATGTAAGTTCCTTATCATTCTTATTGGATCAAACTATAGTTCACAGATGCAAAAAAAAAAAAAAAAGGAACAAGAAAACAGAATGTGAAGGAAAATGGGGTAGATATGACAAAAATATTTAAATTAAAATCAAGCAAGGAAGGCCAAACTCCCTCAAGTATCTCTTAAAATTCCACAAAATATTAAAAGAAAATACTTAGAACCACTTAAGTCTAAGTCCAAATGAAGTACCTAATCTCATTAATTATGCCAACCACATTAGGCAGTGATTTTTCATTTGTGTTTTGAAAAATAATGCATGCAAGCCCTGATATAAGACTTGCTGATTTATTTTCTCTGATTCCTGAATTATAGCACTTCAAATGACTAAAGATCCCAAATGCAGCTCACTGCAAAACTGATAGGTATAACACTGTGTAAAGTTCCATGCATTTTGACATTTTCAATCTTCTTGAAAGGAGAAGAATGTAAAGACTATAAGGTGACTCTGATTAACAAATCTGTAAAATGTGATTAGTATACACTTTGTATATTGAAAAGTGGAAGCCTGAGTGAAACATATTCAGAGAACCTTCACAGTAAGAAGTGAATAGTATAGAACACTGATTTTGAATTCTGATTTTTCTTGGGTTTAAATTCTAATTTGTATATGGTTTTTGGTCACCTATTTAATTACTTTTTAATTCCTTTGACATTGTTTTGAAGCTCTTTAATAATGATGATGATAATAGCTACATATTATGCTTGTTTGACTCAGAGAAAAACTGACACATAGTGACCTAGGCCGTGACACACACATAGTGTGCACAATAAAGAGCAAGCTTGACGTTATTCTGTAAGATGATAAGAAGCCACCTCTGTCAACAAGACAGTAGGCAGCTTCCTTTAACATGAAACCTAGTTGATTTCAGCATTAAAGTTGGAACCACCAATGGTGACAAATAGCCAGGTTAAAAAGCAATATATTTGGCAGGTATAGAATAGAGACGGTGCTCTTGTCTGCATAAGTTGCACTTGCCATAAATCCTACTGACAGCTTTGGTGAGAGGACTTCAAAAGGGAAATATCTGAAAAACTGAGAAATACATTGAGAACTCAAAGGAGAAAGGGACTCTATTATCAGCAAAAGTGCCTACAAGAAAGCTTTGTTTTCAGTTGAACTTTTCCCTGCCAATCTCAAAACCACCAGCTTCTTCCACCAAGTGCAAAAACAAAGAGAGGAAACAAAATTGATAAGTTCAAAGTTAGATTTCTTTGAGTTCAAAGTTAGATTTCTTTGAGTTCAAAGTTAGATTTCTTTGAGTTAGTGATGGTGGGATGGCTTCAATGATAAGGATTACTCCTTCGAGTGATCTGTTTTCTTGAACTTAATTTCACAGTCTATCAGTTACCCGAGAGACATTATTTTCTTTGGCCTGGTCAAGTCAAAAGCAAGATTTCACAGATATAAATAAGGGGAAGAAATAACGTCTTCTCTCAAGGGAATATTAGACCCTGGAGACGTGAGTCAATTTCTTACAGCTTCTTGCACCTCTAGTGTTTTCTGAAGCATTGGTTAAATCATAGAATATCTTTAATAACTTTAATTTCTCCATGTGGAAAAAAGACCCAACAATATCTTAAAGTTGCAAAGGAGAACATTGGACCTTTATAAATGTAACTGCAAGACTGATGATATCTGTGGTGTTATTCTTAGGTATATTAGCCTGTCTTTAACTTATTTCTCTTGGATATATTGGTAAACAGACTCCCTTTGGCTAACAGACACACTATTGAAACAAACGATTTTCAGAAGATAGTAACCTTCTGTGAAATTTGTGGACTGTGAAATCCATCAGTAAAAAGGCTAGTGGTGAGGTGGTAATTTTGATTTATTTATGCTAATTCATTTTTATTATTTTTGTCTTTCCTTGTACCAAAAAGGATTTAAGATGTATAAGAATAACGTTAAAATGATTTTTAAAAATTAAAAATGACTTAGAGTTAAAAGGGCTTGTGTGGTTTTGTATATGTGCTGGTTTCGTCTGATTCAGAATTAATTTAGTAATCAGGCAGAGCTTCCCTGAAAGTGTAATGGTAAAGAATCCACCTGCCAATGGAGGAGACACAAGAGACGTGGGTTTGATCCCTGGGTGGGAAGATCCCCTGAAGGAGGAAATGGCAACCCACTCCAGTATTCTTGCCTGGGAAATCCCATGGACAGAGGAGTCTGTCAGGCTACAGTCTGTGGGAGCACAAAGAGTCAGACACGCCTGAGCACACACACACACTCCACCACCAAGCACTTAACCAAAAAGCTATGGACTAGCAGAGATGTTACTTTTCAAAGATCCAGAAGAGAGAAAACAGTCCTGAATGCTTGCCCCTGGAAACCCTATCTTGGGCCCCACTGTCAAGGTTGGCAGCCCAGTATGTTCTGATGAGATTACTGCATTTGACGGCTTGTATATACCATAGCTTGGTAACTGATGAGACTTCAACATAGGGAAAAGGGTATGCTATAGACAACGGATGTTAAACTTATTTCTCTATCATGCTTTTTACTTTTCATGATTGTTACAGATGTGCCTGCCAGGAAGGCATCAAACTTCTCGAGGCAAAATCAAACTAGAAGAAAATAACCTCAGAGTGTAAAGGGCAGCTGCTTTTGTAGATGTGACCACTTGAATCTATGGAGACATTTTCAAGATGATGACTACAACTTTTCTTTCACTCTGATTCTTACCCAGAGATATTCTGAGTCAAGAATGAAAAATAGATTTTTATATCTAGTTAGGTAGCTCAGACCACCCTTATGACACCACTCTTATGGCAGAAAGTGAAGAGGAACTAAAAAGCCTCTTTGATGAAAGTGAAAGAGGAGAGTGAAAAGGTTGGCTTAAAGCTCAACAATCAGAAAACGAAGATCATGGCATCCAGTCCCATCACTTTATGGCGAATAGATGGGGAAACAGTGGAAACAGTGTCAGACTTTATTTTCCTGGGCTCCAAAATCACTGCAGATGGTGATTGCAGCCATGAAATTAAAAGACGCTTACTCCTTGGAAGAAAAGTTATGTCCAACCTAGATAGCATGTTCAAAAGCAGAGACATTACTTTGCCAACAAAGGTCCATCTAGTCAAGGCTGTGGTTTTTCCAGTGGTCATGTATGGATGTGAGAGTTGGTCTGTGAAGAAGGCTGAGTGCCGAAGAATTGATGCTTTTGAACTGAGGTGTTGGAGAAGACTCTTAAGAGTCCCTCGAACTGCAAGGAGATCCAGCCAGTCCATTCTGAAGGAGATTGGCCCTGGGATTTCTTTGGAGGGAATGATGCTAAAGCTGAAACTCCAGTACTTTGGCCATCTCATGTGAAGAGTTGACTCATTGGAAAAGACTCTGATGCTGGGAGGGATTGGGGGCAGGAGGAGAAGGGGACGACCGAGGATGAGATGGCTGGATGGCATCACGGACTTGATAGACGTGAGTTTGAGTGAATTCTGGGAGCTGACATCTCATGTGAAGAGTTGACTCATTGGAAAAGACTCTGATGCTGGGAGGGATTGGGGGCAGGAGGAGAAGGGGACGACCGAGGATGAGATGGCTGGATGGCATCACGGACTTGATAGACGTGAGTTTGAGTGAATTCTGGGAGCTGGTGATGGACAGGGAGGCCTGGTGTGCTGCAATTCATGGGTCACAAAGAGTCAGACATGACTAAGTGACTGAACTGAACTGAACTGAGGTAGCTCAGATGGTAAAAAAAAATATGCCTGCAATGCAGGAGACCCAAGTTCAGTCCCTGGGTCAGGAAAATCCCCTGGAGAAGGAAATGGCAACCCACTCCAATATTCTTGCCTGAAAAATTCCATGGATAGAGGAGCTTGGCGGGCTACAGTCCATGGGTTCGCAAGAGTTGGACACGACTTAGTGACTAAACCACCACCAAAGTTGCTATAACAGGATTCAACAACTTAAATCAACTGTCAGTTGGAAATAGATACCTAAAGCTTTATGCTGAGAACAATTCTTTACTCATATCTGGGTCCAGTGGGCTAATGTGATCAATTAACAATGTTTGCCAAGAAAGTGGGAAGCAGAGTGGTAGTGACTGTTATTGAACATGTGTGGTTTCGGTTGCTTTCTGGTTCTTTGATTCTGATTACACCCCAGAGTTGTAGGAAATTTATTTCATGGGATCTCTATTTCTTTCCTAAGACCCTTTAAGAAAGGATAATTAGGAGTCAAACATTTTTTCTCTCTATAAAACATGGAAAGACTGATGATCCTGCCTCATCCTGTGATTGTTCCCATCTGTATTCATTGTAGTACATAAATAAATAAAACTGGCAAGAGGCACAACAGTATACACTATATATTGAAAAAAATCCCTAATTCAAATATAAGTGATTTGGAATGTGGATGAAGAGAAAAAGAAAGCCAAAGGCCCTTATAACAAGACCCAAAGTCTTTCACAACTTTACAGATTCTTTCATTATATTAATTTGCCAGAAATAGGCAGTTCAGACAATCTTCTGCTTCTGGTTTGTAAGTAACTTCCAATTTTGGACTCTTCCTATTGTGGATGGTAGGATGATTTCAGGTCCAACATAAGTCATGATTGCCTTCTAAGATTCTAAAGGTATTACTCAATCCTTTAGGAATATGAAAATTATTGTGGACATTGTCCTGATTAAAAGGGTAAACACAGATGTGTGTCGCCAGTGAATTTTTGAGCATGCACAGTGTGAGAACATCATCAATGGAATTCTAAGAACTTGAAATGCTGTGGGAAACTGGCTTCCAAGGAGCTATGCAACATCTGAACATGCAACTGTCCTTCTGCTAACCATTTCATTAAGAATCGAGGCGTTCATAAGGCCAGTGGGCTGCTGAAAAATAGTCACGGAAGAAGATTTGAACTCCAGTGAAATTGTAACTGTAGATTGAAATTTGTTTTTCTGTTTTAAAAGGTCACCTCTTGTTTTAAACTTTATTTAGTTTTTGGCGGTGCTGGATCTCTGTGCTGTGTGGGCTTTTCTCTAATTGCAGCAGTCAGGGGCTGCTTTCTAATTGTGGTACACAGGCTTCTCACTGTGGTGGCTTCTCTTGTTGTGGAGCACGGGCTCCAGAATGTTCAGGCTTCAGTAGGGGCAGTGCAAGGGCTCAGTGGTTGCAGTTCCTGGGCTCTAAAGCACAGGCTCAATAACTACAATGGGCTCAGTTGCTATGCAATATGTGGGATCTTCCCAGACCAGGGATTGAACCCATGATGTATTCTTTACCACTGAGCCACCAGAAAAGCCCTTAAAATTTTTAGCTGAAGACAACAATAATTGAATCTGACAGTTACTGCTAATTTTCAAGTATAAATGTATAATAGATTGACTCATGCATGATATTGTTGTAAAGAATCAAACTTGTTCAGAGAGCTGAGACATCCCAACATTGGTAGCTGAATTTCTTTTACTGATGTTGGATGTATTTACATTTTAATTATTGGAACAGAAATCTGTTTGGTAGGATGTGAACAGGTGTCTCTGAAGAGATATCACAGTGGGAAATGTTCATGGAATTTCCATACTTGGTTTCAACCCAATAGTACATATTTCATAACATTTCAGCTAAATTAGAACATCCATTTTTGTATTATATGGGGGTGGGAAAAAACTAACCTTTTCTAGCTCTTGAAAATTAATCACACTTTTTTAACTTTCATTTTCTTTTGGAATGAAAAAAAAAGTTGCAAATGTGAACTTCCACCTTGGCAAAATTATAAACCTCATTCAAACATGAAAAAATCAATGCCAAATCAGGGAAAAAAAAGGAAATGAGAAGACTCAGTTTTGGTGGTTTGAAATTTAACTCTTGTGTACAATAAGTCCCATCTTTTAAATGTCATCCCTGGTGCCTGGTGATCCCTACAGTGACATGGGCTTATGAATCAGGAAGTGCAGTAGAGCATGGTGGAAGGGAGACACTTCATGGGGGGGAATCTATTCAAGGCTGCTAGGTTTTGGGGGGATCTCATGGCCTTCACTGATACCTCTAAGGTGAGTACTTGGGAGATGGAAGCTTGACACTGAAGTTTATGCTTCATCTTCCTTCCAGTGGGATTATCAAGGGAAGACTTGGAGGTTGAGGTTTGTAGCTGATATTGCTAGCTGATCACCAAACTCATTTAAAAATTTTTCTTGAAGATGGAATGGAGACTCCTTAAAAAGCTAGGAATAGAACTTCCATATGACCAAGCTATCCTACTCCTAGGCATATAACCTCAGGAAATCAAAGCTGAAAAAGACACATGTACCCCAGTGTTCACTGCAGCAGTATTTACAATAGCTAGAACATGGAAGCAACCTAGATATCCATTGACAGATAAACGGATAAAGAAGCTGTAGTACATATATACAATGGAATACTTACTCAGCCATAAAAAGGAACACATTTGAATCTGTTCTAATGAGATGGACAAATCTAGAGCCTATTATACAGAGTGAAGTAAGTCAGAAAGAGAAATATAAATATTATATACTGACACATATATATGGAATCTGAAGAGATGGCACTGATGAATTTATTTTCAGGGCAGGAATGGAGAAATAGACATAGATAAGAGATGTATGGACAAGGTGGGAGGAGAGGAGGGAGAAGGGGAGATGTATGGAAAGAGTAACATAGAAATTTACAATACTATATGTAAAACAGACAACCAATGGAAATTTGATGTATGACCCAGGGAGCTCAAACTGGGGCTCTGCGACAGGTGGGGTGGGGAAGGAGATGAGAGGGAGATCCGGGAGGGATAGGATATGGGTGTACCTATTGCTGATTCTTGTTGAGTATGACAGAAAACCACAAAATTCTGTAAAGCAATTAGCCTTCAATTAAAAAAAAAAAAAAAAAAAGATGTTTTTCTTGGACACATAGCTAGACTACATTTCCCATCCTCCCTTGTGGTTAACTGTGGCCATGGGAATAAGTCCCAGCCAAGGGGATACCCACTTGTAGGGCTAATCTAGGAAATTCAAAAAGAAATCTCTCCTTCTTCTTTCCTTTGCAAAGCTTAATGCTAAAAATTTTGGTGTCCTTAGAGGCCTTTGGTAAAGAATGCTAAGCTCCAGACTGGAAGGAGTCCGGGGCCAGGAATTAGTACTTGAAGAAAAGTCACTTGATCATAAATATGCATTAGGCAGTTATATGAATAAAAAGTAAACTTTTATTGTGTTAAGCCATTGAGATTTTGGAATTTGTTAGTTTTAGCTGCTAGTATCACCTTAAGTAATATAGATAATTTCCCTCATAATTTCCAGAAGGCCCTCCACAGCTTCTCAAAATAAACATGCAACTTATGTAAAATGATGTACTTGCTAGTAAAGCCAGCTTTCTGGCAAGTACTCTTGAACTCAAATCCCTTTTGCATAGAAATTATGGAATAGCTTCCCATACTGCCACCTCCCATGTGCTTCCACCAAGAGGTAGAATGAAGAAAATGTCAAACACAAAGGTATCTTGTGAGTAAGATCTCTAACTAAATTCTATCTACTACTTTTATTTTTCTAAAAAACAAAACACCTCAACAGTGAGACGTCAGTATGTTAGGAAACTTTAACCAACTTAAAGCCTGAGAAAGTCAACGTGCTTTGTCTAAGGTGACAGTTGTATATTAAAAAGAAAATTCTTAAATACTTTGTTTGCCAACATGTTTCTTTTCCTTTTTGCATGGAGTATTGAAACCACGGAAAATCTTCATGTCAGTATAATTGTGTGGCTGAAACAAAAATTTACAAAAGTAGTGAAAGCAAGGATTTATGCTTCAAATTTAAAATCTCACGAGCTCAGATTGGCAGAATCAAAAGTCAACACCATTGTCAGTCATCTGGAAGTTTCCAAATATTCAGATTTCTGGCAATAAGTAAACAAAAGATCTAGATGAGTTACTGATATATATATTTTTTAACTTTGGGGGAAATTCTTTTGGCCCATGGGGTAGCAAAAAGTCAAACAAGATTGAATGTCTAAGCATGCATACACACACACACACACTGTTATAACGTTAATTGAGACCATGTATTTCACATAGCATTATAATTATATAACAGTGTAGTAGCTGCCTGTATATCAAAACCATCTGGGATTGCTTTGATAAGAGGGATATTCAGAGTAGGTGCATGTATGTGTGCTAAGCCACTTCAGTTGTGTCCAACTCTTTGCAACCCTACAGACTGTAGCTTGTCAGGTTCCTGTTCATGGGATTCTCCAGGCAAGAATACTGGAGTGGGTTGCCATGCCCACCTTCACGGGATCTTCCTGACCCAGGGATTGAACCCATGTCTCTTATGTCTCCTGCATTGGCAGATAGGTTCTTTACCACTAACACCATTTGGGAAGCTCATTCAGATACACTTTACACGTTTTGTTGTCTGAGAGATTCTGCCCACACATTTATAAAATATCTCTCCAGAGATATGACAGTGGAATAATTTTCCTGAAAGATTTCCTCTCAAAGTTTTAGTGCTTTCCAGTGTATTCTGAATATACTTATGCTATAAGGAAACACAAAGACTTGTGTTAGTGGCTGATATTGATATTACTCCTAAAGAGCTGAGTTTTTGAGACTGATCTTAAAAGAGCATAATGGACAAATGTTAGTGAAGGGTAGGGAGACAGAGTTCCCACTGCAATAGCATGAGATCAGGGAGGAATCACTAGTGGAAATTTACATCACAGAATGTTCCATTTAGGTGAGAGTTTAATTTACCTTGAGAATGAAGCATCTAGGTATTGTGCTTTTGTGCTGTTTTCAGCAGATTTTTCAGTTCATAATGTTCCTCTGGCCGTGGTTGTTAAGATATTTATGCTCGACTGTGTTCATTGTTTTTTGTGAACTTATAAAAATTGCTTTTTTATTAGTCTATAAAAGCCATGTTTGGAGACAGACTAAAATAAAAATTAATGCAACTTATCACCCTACAGCAGAGAACAAGTGTCTGTTTTGGTCTCATATTTAAGTACCGCAGATGCGTTAGAATCTCATAAAAATGGTTCCCTGGCCTGTCAACCCTAACCAGGGAGCAAGAAGCTGAAATCTGTGAATTGCCCACAACCAAAAGGGAAGTATTTGGAGAGCTGCATTGTAAAAACTCTGAGAACTGATATGTTCTGACTGGAAGCATAAAGTCTGGGATTCATTATGAAAAAGCACTCCCCTTAATAAGCACCTTCTTCCTCTATCTATCACCTTTACTTAAAAAAAAAGTCCTTTTGATTGTGATATTCCTCATTTTAGCTTTAAAATCTATCTCATTTTTTATTTCTTTTTAAAAAATCTATCTTATTGAACAAAAAAGGAGGATGCATTCTCTCTGGTCCTTAAGTAAAGATTGCAAGCAATGAAATATATGAGATTTACTAATTCAAAGCATGTTCAACAGCTATATTTTCCATGTCTATGAAGGCTTTCACAGCATATTAGGAAATATATCAAACAGGCCAGTTTGACAAAATTGTAGCTACAATGATGAGAATTATTATTACTATTAACTACATTACAAAATCAAAACTGAACAAAAACATAGCTCACAGCCCTGCCGATGGGATTCTTTCCCAGGAGGTAGCTTGGGCTGTGTTTCAGCCTCCAGCTGACTTCTGCCGGGTGTCTGGGGGGTGCATGAGCCAAGCCACTGGCACACAGAAAGCTGAAGGATGAGAGGCATAGAGCAAAGTGCATCCATTTTATCCCAAGTGTTCCTATATCGCCTTCTCATGATGTACAAAGGCTAAGAGCCTTCAGCAGGTTGGTACTTCCTGGGCATTCTCACCTCTCTCGGTCTCCTGCCCCCGATCTGGGCCAGAAATCTTACTGTGGGCAGCACCGGAGCCTTGTTCTCTGGGCGTGGAGGAGGGGCGGGGCGCTGAAGGAGCTGATAGGGAAATGCCGCCCCAGTACTCTCTCCTTTGGGTTGCTTTTCAGATGTATTCTCAGGGACATATCTATCTTTGAATGAGTGTTTTCATTCCTAGACCCCATTCTTTGCAGCTGGCCTTCCCATCCATCTCTTATTTAAACTGTGCAAATCGAAAGCTGTACCTGATCAGCTTTTAGGACAAGTATGCTGGGCCTCCCAACTGTGATAAGAAGCCAGTTACAATGATCTGGGTGTGAAAGCAATCATAGCGGAAAGAGTTCTAGCTAAACAGGCACCATCTGTACCCCTTGAGTGAGCACGTCTTGTCCAGGTCCCGACCCCATCAGCTCTGAGCTGCTGCTCCTGGGGCCCAGTCCCTGAACACTTGCCTGGGGTTCCCAGGACACAGACCAATTGCTTGTGCAATGAACACTTTATGAGAAACTCTTCTCCCCAACCCTCCCTCGCCCTTTTCCTCAGGGCTTGAAATCAGCAAGCCAAAAAACATTTTATCCTAATATAGAAAAGAATTAGACAGCAGATGCTTCTTCACAGCAGCCTGCGTGCTGGGGAGAAGGGGGAAAAAATGGCGTAGCCCTCCCTCTGGCAAGAGTGAGGGCTGAGTCATCACGGGAGGGTTTGTGGTAAAATCACATTTTTCCTTTAGATAGTGAAACGATGATCACGGGGCTATGGACAGCTCGTCCAGAGTGACTTTGGTGAATCTACTCCGTTTCACCACAGAAAGAGTGTGTCTCGGGCTGCAAGGGAACAAAACGTACAAGACTATTATCGTGGGAGGAGAACAGATAGAAGGAGACCCTGGAGAAAGTTGGCTGAGATCAAGAAGTGAGGAGAGCCAACAAAATAATGAAGAGGATTTGTTTTCTTTTTGAACTCAGGGTGGGGATTTGGGTCATATCTTGATAATTATGTGAAAACAAAAGGTCACCCCAATGAATGATTTTCCCAGAGGCCCCCATGAGACAAGCTACAAAATCAGTTCGATGGTTCAAACCCATCCCACCAAAGACCATCGCTAGGGGCTGGGAGCATTTCTTTGGCTTGGTGAGTGAAAGCATAATTTTCTCTATATTACCTCATGACCCAGAGGCTTATTCAAATCAGGAAGGGAAAGAGGAAAGAAGGAGAGAGAGTTAGTGAGGGAGCTCCTTCAATATTGGAGTTTTTCCATTTTTAATGCTTAAGTTTTCACCTGTTCAGGACAAGCCCAATAGATGTCTACCTTGACGCTTGCTACCGTCATTTGCCTCAATAAGTTCCTCCAATTGGGCCTTGCTTGATCTTTCTAAAAGATGAAGTTGTCTCCCATAATCCTTTCCCATTGCTAGTACCACATAAACTATTAGGAAAAGTCCATCTTAATCTAGAAAAATGGTACTGATGAACCTATCTGAAGGGCAGGAATAGAGGTGAAGACTTAGAGAATGGGATTGTGGACACATTGTGGGAAGAAGAGGGTGGGACAAATGGAAAGAGTAACATTTAAACGTATACATCCCTGTCCTTGCCTGCTAAATTGTTATCCATTTTTAATGCTTAAGTTTTCACCTGTTCAGGACAAGCCCAATAGATGTCTACCTTGACGCTTGCTACCGTCATTTGCCTCAATAAGTTCCTCCAATTGGGCCTTGCTTGATCTTTCTAAAAGATGAAGTTGTCTCCCATAATCCTTTCCCATTGCTAGTACCACATAAACTATTAGGAAAAGTCCATCTTAATCTAGAAAAATGGTACTGATGAACCTATCTGAAGGGCAGGAATAGAGGTGAAGACTTAGAGAATGGGATTGTGGACACATTGTGGGAAGAAGAGGGTGGGACAAATGGAAAGAGTAACATTTAAACGTATACATCCCTGTCCTTGCCTGCTAAATTGTTTCAGTCATATCTGGCTCTTTTGTGATCCCATGGACTGTAGCCCACCAGACTCCTCTGTCCATGGGATTCTCCAGGCAAGTGTACTGGAGTGGGTTGCCATTTCCTTCTCCAGGAGGTTCTTCCAACCGAGGGATCGAACCCACATCTCTTATGTCTCCATTGGCAGGTGAGTTCTTTACCACTAGCACCACCTAGGAAGCCCTTACACCTGGGAACCATATACATCACCATTTATAAAAGAGAGAGCTAGTGGGAAGTTGCTGTATAACAGGGAGCTCAGCTCGGAGCTCTGTACAACCTGGGGTGGGGGTATGGGAGATGGGGGCAGGGAGAGAGGGATATATGTATACTCATGGCTGATTCACATTGTTGTACAGCAGAAACAAACACAACATGGTAAAACAACTATGGTGTTGGGGTGCATGCATGCTCAGTCATGTCTGAATATTTGCGACCCCATGGACTATAGCCTACCAGGCTCCTCTGTCCATGGAATTTTCTAGGCAAGAATACTAGAGTGGGTTGCCATTTCCTACTCCAGGGGATCTTCCTGATCCAGGGATTGAACCCATGTCTCTTACATCTCCTGCATTTGCCAGGCAGATTCTTTACCACTGCACCACAGTGCTTTACCACTGGAAAGCCCTAAAAAAATAAAAAATTTAAAAAAATTAAAGAAAAAAAAAAGTCCATCTTCTTCTGTGTGAACGTCTATAAAGTTTGAGTGTTCCCTGATTTTCCAATCCTACCTCCCACTAGTGCTATTAACAGTCTCTCTGATCCAAGAGGCCTTTCTTTTTACTATTCCTGGGAGATGTCACCTTCATTTCTATGTATTCACTCCCTTGGTGATCTTATTCCCATCCAAAGTGTTTATACTATATTCTAGACATCTGTCCATCCATATCTGTGGTCCAAGTTTCTCCTTCTAGACCATCTTCAGCACTCCTCCAGTGGGAGATCATGTATCTCTGAATCTCCAGAGCAGCCAACATTTATAATTTTGTGATGTTAGCACTTCATTCAGGCTTATTTGGATTTTTACAGCTTTACTGTGTTTTTATAAAGAATGTCTTTCCCAAGGAGAGTGAATGCGCCTCTGTGACATGGACTGTGTCACAGACGTTTTTATATTCCACATAATATCTAAGAGTTTATATAAATATTCAAAATATTTTTTCCTAAATCCTTTGAGCATGTGGCCTTTAAACCCCATTGCTAGCCCTTGGAAATGGGGAAATACGCCCAAATGAGGCAAATAGAAGCTGTTTGATGGTCATCATCAAATATTGTTATGCCTCTCTCTCTCTTCTCCCCACTTGGTCACGGGATCATAGGGACCTTTGAGCTGGCCAGGACGCTAAATGACATTGAGCCAAATGCTCTCATTTTAGAGATGAGTATGTGGCTGGTCTTGATGGAGGTCACACGGTCATTTAGTAGAGGAGAGACTGAGAAAGCAATAGACTTCACAACTCAGTAGTTTTGTCCCTGTTTGTTTATATTGCTTCTTGTCTTAGCTTTCTCATGGCTGCTGGAACAATAAATATTATTAATTTGATTTAGGGTTTGCCTGAAATAGCCCTCAGCTTTTCAGTTATACTTTCAAATGCTTCAAGACACCAGTGCGTGTTTGTCAATCATGAGTGTCTGCACTCTGATTACATTTTGGTCTCTTCTTTCTGCCATTTTGGAAGTTGCTTTAAATCTATTTAGCCATTTGAAGGCCTCCATTCTGTCTTCCATGTAGGTGGGCTGCTGTTCATTGTTCTACACTCTGAGAGAGAGCAAAGGTCAAAACACTAGGCCTAGGAAAGATGCTACCTGAAGAGAGTTCCAGTGACAATTTTGATGAAATATTCAAACGTAGACAAATGCTTACGATGTAAGAAGAATAGACATTTGAAGCACTTCAGAAGTATTCTAAGATCACTACTGTTCTGCTTTGAAGTGCCAAAAGGCATTCCTAGAAGGACAAAAATTAAAATATCAGTATGGTTTTAATAAAATAATTTTAAAGCAAGATCCAAGTCCTGGGACCCAAGTTTTCTTCAGGGCATTGGTCATTAATTTCCTCGCAGGCCAGTTCCCCCACTGAATAAGAATTACACCTGTGCTCCACAACTCAAATATTTGCTTTTATTATTGGAAATCCATATAAAGTGTGTGGAAAATTTATTTACATATTGAATTTATTTCTTGTGGGCTTCAAAAAGATTGTTCCCTGGGCTGGAGTTTATTTTGCTGATTGTGTTGTAAAGATTCCATGCACATTAGTCGGGAAGAAAATAATAATAAGATGTCTAGTATTTAAATGTGTGACTTAACCATTCAAGCTACAAGACAGATGGAATCAACCACAGAGTGTACAATGTTTAATTCTTTCTGCTTCTACCTTGTCTTCCCTCCATTTCTCTCACTCCCCACATTTCATCACCCCATTCTAATCACTGTCAATCAAGGCATTGTCTTTTTCCCTTGTTCTTTTCCCCTAACCAGTCAGTTTCACAACTGACAGGAGCTGCTTAGGAGAGATCCAGCACTTCAAAGCGTACGAGATTCTGATAGTCCTTATTAGAGGTGGATGCTTGCAGAATATTGACAGAGCAACAGACGAGTAACCAGCAGCTCGGCTCATTTCCACTGAAGGAGTTTTTCATGGTGGGGTGGTTATGTGCCCATTTATTGCCCCCTCGTTGTAGCCACTGATTCAGTCCACTCAACCCTTTGAGTTTTGCTGTGAATGCCCACATAGTTTCTCATAGTAAGAGAGATTCTCAGAACTGAGCAGACATCTCTGACTTTCTCTCCCATAATTACCTTTAGAATCATTCTAGGGGAATATGATGTGCTTCTGCAGAGCAACTTTCTCTTGTACAAAGCTAATCCTATTAATATAGTGACTTCTAATCTAAGTAGGTGTCAGGTTCCACTTTCAGTTAACATACTTTATAGCAGACTAAACTTTTCAGCGATGAAATANAATATGATGTGCTTCTGCAGAGCAACTTTCTCTTGTACAAAGCTAATCCTATTAATATAGTGACTTCTAATCTAAGTAGGTGTCAAGTTCCACTTTCAGTTAACATACTTTATAGCAGACTAAACTTTTCAGCGATGAAATACAGGAAAAATGGATCAAATGAAATAATTACAAAATTTAAAAATAATTTATACCATTTACAATAGTTCAAAAATTAGAAACTATCAAATACCTAGGAAAGATGTGCAAGGCTTCTACAGTGAAAATTAGAAACACTTATGAGAGAAATGAAAGAACACATAAATAAATGCAAGCATATTTATTTCATGTTCACAGATGGAAGACTCAATAATTTCAAGGTTTCAAATTTCCCCAAACTGATCCATATAGTTAACCACGATTGCTATCAAACCTCCAGAAAGTTTTGTTGTATTGTTGCCATGAGGGATACAGGGAGACTTTCAAGCTTATTCAAACACATATATGCATAAATGAAAAGCTATCCTCAGGAAAAACAAAGTTTGAGAGCTTATAATACCAGATACAAAAACTTACTGTAAAGCTTTACAATTAAGATTATGTGGTATGGCCTAATGATAGACAAATAAACCAAAAGAATAGAATCCAGAATCCAGAAATAGACCAAAAATAAGTAGTCTCCTGAAATATAGCAAAGGTGTTAGAGCAATGCAGTGAGGGAACAGATTGCATATTCAGTGAGCGATGTTGAGTGAGACATACATTTGTAGAGGAAAAATCAATATAATTCACATTTCAAGGTAGCTTATAGATCTAAATGAAAAAAGTAAAAAAAGCTTATAGCCCCTAGAAAGTAATATAGAATGTTTTCATGAAATTTGGGTAGAAAATGATTTCTTAAACAGGACCCCCAAAAGTACTAATCACAAGGAAAATTTTGGTAAAATGGACACAAGTAAAATTAAATTGTATGTTCATTAAAAGACATCATTAAGTGACAAGGCAGGCTACAGAGAGAAGAAGACATTGGCAATGCAAATATATAACAGAAGACATACAAGAAAATACAGAAAGAACTCCTACATATCAATATTGAAGACATGGCAGCAGGAAAAATGAGTTTAAGTTTTAACAAGCATTTCCAAATGGCCTGTAGAGATGTGAAAATGTCTACCTTTATTAGCTGCCAAGGAAATTCTAATTAAAACTAAAATGTAAACCCCCTACACACCCATCAACTGGCTAAAATCACAGAGACTGGCCATACTGAGAGACTGGGAGGACACAGTGGGCTTCCCTGGTAGCTCAGTTGGTGAAGAATCTGCCTGCAATGCAGGAGACCCTGGTTGGATTCCTGGGTCGGGAAGATCCCCTGGAGGAGGGATAGGCTACCCACTCCAGTATTCTTGGGCTTCCCTGGTGGCTCAGCTGGTAAAGAATTTGCCTGCACTGTGGGAGACCTGGGTTTGATCCCTGGATTGGGAAGGTCCCCTGGAGGAGGGCATGGCAACCCATTCCAGTATTCTGGTCTGGAAAATTCCATGGACTGTATAGTCCATGGGGTCGCAAAGAGTTAGGCACGACTGAGCAACTTTCACTTTCTTTATTTCTTTCACTTGTGAGGACATAGTACAATTGGAAGCCTCACGCAACTTGTGATGGATGCCTGAACTGGTACAACTGCTCTGAGAAATAGTGTGTCAGGATCTACTAATGGATGCAAATACGCATACCGTATGACTCCAAAGTATATGCTCAACAGAAATGCCATGTTTCTATGCCAAAACGAGGATGATCATGGCACTACTGTAAGCGTCCAGATACTAATGGACATTTGACATATTGTAGGCCTATACAACAGGATACTGTACAGCAAAGGGAGCAGTGACCTCCTATCTCACGCAACAACCCAAGTGAATCTCTATGACTGTAGAGTCCAAGAAGCCAGACACAGAAGAACACTCATCATGTGATTTTGTCTCCATCAATATCAAACACTGGCTAAACAAAACTAGGTGATAGAAGTCCTGAGAATGATTATTTGGGGGCTGATTGGAATGTATGGGCAGGGCATGGAGGGAGGCTTCTTGGGTTCTGATTAAAAGTTCTATTTCTTGATTTGATTGATGGTTAGGTTAGGAGAGTGTGTTGACTTTGTGCAAATTCATCACACTGAGTAGTCAATATTTTTGCAATTTTTCTCTATGCTTCAGTAATAGTTTTCTTAAAAACAACACAGATCTCCTATTCCCTTGCTTATACTATTCACTCTAAATCATTTAATTCAGTTACTGTTACTCTTTAAAACTGCTGTGCAAGATATGTGCAGTATATAGAATGCCTCCTGAAATAATCAGGAAATCCCAACTTTAAGGGTTTTGTGTTGTTGTCTTTTAAAAATCAACACACATACAATCAGGCTGTCAAGGACCCAGCTTGTCTACCAGAGATAGGGAGATTCAGATCAAGAAGAGAATTTTAATACGGTCATACATTATCTATAACCTGTAGGATGAATAAAGATAAGAATTAAAGTGGACTTAACTGAAAATAGCCTTGTGATAAAAACAAGTCACTTTATTTCAATGACACTCAACTTCCACTGTGATTTTTATCTGGCGCTTATTTAGTTTCTAGGCCCAGAACAAGAAGGCTTGTTTTATTCTTTCTTTCATTCTTTTTCTGATTCTTCATTTCTGCAAGGTCAGTGTAACCTGTGGAAATGGAACTGCCTTTGTAGTTGCTTTGCACAATGTCACTGAATCCATAGTTCAGAAGGAAAACAGGTGTGAAGCTAGAAGTATTTGTAGTCTGAACTACTTGTTCTTAACTTGAATTTCAAAAACATTGTTTGAAGTGACTCTGATGTTATTTTGATTTACTATCCTTAGAAACAGCCCTTTCTCAGTTAGCTCAGACTTGCAAGCCAGCCGCATAAATTAAACAAAACAGTCTCATGGGAGGAATGATGAGGGAGAAAAAAAACCATGAAAGTATCATATTGCAGACCAGCAAAATGAATGTTTTTATGTAAATCTTTTAATGGATGGTCATGGCAGATTAAAGTTCTTATTCTTAATTTCCCAATGATACTCTGCTCAGTTTAAATGCTGCGCAAAGTTAGATTTATTCACATGTATCACCTACAACAGTAATTTCATTGCAACTGTATTCTTTTCTGGTTTCTCTTGTCTTATTGCCTTCACTTTATACTTGGTCATCAAAATATAATGACAGGGCCACCTTGAAGCAATACTCCCCCAAAGAAAGGACAGAAATAAAACTATCTGAGGGCATTTTAAGTGTTAACTTGAAATTTCTAGATAAGGAAATATAAAACTGATGGGAGTGAGAGACGAGAGGGCGAAAAACCATATGTTATCCGAAGGGAAGAGAATGATGACATCTTGCTGTATCCAGGATCCTTTGAATACATGCAAGGGATAAATACACGGATTCACTGGTCATTTAACTTAAGGATGTTTGCTTCACTATAGTGTAATGTGTGCCTTTAGAAAACTTCAGTTTCCTAGAGATGGGGTCAGACACTAAAGAGCTGATGCTAAATTTACTGTAATCAGTCAAATGACTCACTGTAGGTGACTCTAGAATTTTACTTCTCTAACTTAGAAGTCCCTTGGACTGCAAGGAGATCCAGCCAGTCCATTCTGGAGATCAACCCTGGGTGTTCTTTGGAAGGAATGATGCTAAAGCTGAAACTCCAGTACTTTGGCCACCTCATGCGAAGAGTTGACTCATTGGAAAAGACTCTGATGCTGGGAGGGATTGAGGGCAGGAGGAAAAGGGGACGACAGAGGATGAGATGGCTGGATGGCATCACCAACTTGATGGACGTGAGTTTGAGTGAACTCCGGGAGTTGGTGATAGACAGGGAGGCCTGGCATGCTGCAGTTCATGGGGTCGCAGAGTCGGACATGACAGAGCAACTGAACTGAACTAAGTAATAAACTGGTTGTCCAAAAAGGGCAAAAATAGTATCTATTTAGTAAAATGGACATTCCACAGAAGAAGATCTGTTCATAAAAAATATAACTCTAATTTCTAAGAATTGTTGTGGCTAAATTGCGTTTTTTAATGCAATGAATAGCTTTGATGGAAAATTCACACCACCAACTTAGCCTTACTTGCTGACAAAGCAGTTTCCACCGTCTCTTAAGAGATAACAGCTTATTCTTCTAATATACGTACTTCTTGGAGAGAAGTCCACTTTCTCTGAATTAGTTTCTTATTTGAATTTTTTTTTTCTGTTGACAGTCTTTTCAAACAAATTTAGCATGCTGACTTGTTCTAATGTCTGTCATTGAATGTTCTAACACTCATAAATGCACCTCTCTTGACCCTCCCTGTGATACTGTTTGATCACTAATATGACACAGTGATAATTGTGGTATGGGAAAAGGCACAAGTGTGTTAAGCTATTAATGTGAGGCACACTCTCGCTGCAAAGGGAATGTTTATACCAAGGTATAAACATATTCTACAAGTTTCTCTGTGAACCACTGAGATATGCTTCTACTATGAGTCATATGTCCATGTACTCACTTGGCGATGTTGGAAAGTTGTTAGATGGCAGTGCTTCCCAGGAATGGTACTTTGTGATGTGCATGTGTGCCTGAGTACCTTGGCCTGAGTATTTTAACCAAAATGAATGGGTACCTGTTTTGTTCCATTCAATGAAATAAAGAATTTAGAAAATAATGCCCTATTACATCCTTTATCTGCCTTGTAAAATTTGAATCAACTGTATGTCTTTATATTCATGAATCTACATTTGCAAATATCCAGTGCTACTGACAAACCAGAAAGCTTACATGTAACTTTCATCTTTATGTTTTTGTAACTCAAGGGTTGCTGACTCTAGATTTTACTGAGTGATTAGACAAAATAAGTTATTCCATCGAGTGAAAAATGAAGAGCCTCTGGCCCTGGTTTCTAACACGATACTTTGCTTAGTACACATGGAAGTATTTGCATCTCATAGTCTGTACGTTAATAAGTAGTTTCCAAGCAAAAATGAAATTAAGTTCAATTTTTAGTAATCCATGTTTGCAAAAGGTAAAGCTACATGTATGTGACCTGGTTCGTCAGAATAGAGAAGCAAAGAATTATCTGGATTTAAAGAATTCAAGGGTGATTAAGAAAGTTATATTGTAAATCATATGTTATAGATTAAATCTGA
The DNA here is from genome assembly GCA_006410635.1 of Cephalophus harveyi. Classification (NCBI taxonomy): domain Eukaryota; kingdom Metazoa; phylum Chordata; class Mammalia; order Artiodactyla; family Bovidae; genus Cephalophus; species Cephalophus harveyi. The sequence goes on from SJYT01032750.1 coordinate 212,645, forward strand.
AATCTGAAGAAGTTCAGTGACTTGCCGAAGTTCATAAAACCAGCCAGGGCAAAATCAAGACTGAAAGAGAGGTCTCTCAATTTCTAGTCCATTTCTTATATCACTAAAACATGTTGCCCCTAAAATACTGGATTTTCATATCAATAGCTTAACACATCTTGATCATATACCATGGAATTTTTTTTTTTTTTTTAGTTATTGTTAGGAAAATATATTTATGTGAGAAAATAACTGCAAATGTTATGAGGTGCAGTGGAAAGTAATAGTCTCCAGACTAGTTTTGCAACTCAAATACAGAATGTGTCACAATCCTCTGGAGACATTTTGCTGTGGGGCCTTAAAGAATTCAGGCAGTCAGTAATGAGTCCAGAAATAAACTGGTAACTCAAAGATGGTATATGGAACCCCACATAATGCAAAGCTATGGATCCTCTGCCAAGAGTGTGGTCTGTGATGTTTGCTAAACTTGAAGTTTTAGCATGATGAAACCCAGGGCAGGGAGCATATCTGAAACCCTCTGGAATTTTAAATAGGTCTGAATTGTGGAGAATCTTTTTAAAGTTTTTGACAGTTTCTTCAGAAATATTTTTCACATTGCCATGTGATATGGGTAGAGTTCATTTCAGCTAAGTCTTACATTGAGAACTAGAAAGCTAAAAGAAGCTACAACTCTTTTTTTTTTGGCCATTAAAATACCAACTTGACATATTTTACTTGCAATTACCAGGTCGTCATCCATCCCAATGGCATGTAGCCATGCATTTATTCACTAAGGACTGGGTTGTATCTCACGATCTTCTCATAAACTAGGCAAAAGAAGAAATGCTCAAAAATGTTGCTTGGCTCCAGCGACTATTCTTAGTGACTGTGGAAGGAAAGACCATTAAGAAAAAAATGAAACAAGAAAAGAAGCAGGTCAGTGTGCACTGGCCAAGTTGATACATTATTCACCAGTCGCTTAGTCCAGCCAGTATTTATTAAGTAAATGCGATGTTCTTATAAAAAATGCACAGCCTAACAGCAGAAATAGATAATCAAAGACACAAAGAAACACGCAATTATTTGTAGGTAAGTATCCTGGTTGGGATTTTTCAGGAGTTAGGTTGAAAATGCTGAGCTTGGAGATGAAATAAGAATTTACAAATCTGTCTGGATGGGAGAGGGTAAACAAGGAATGTAACAATTCTTACAAAAGGTGCCAGAATCCCTTTTAAAATGGGAACTCTGTGGGAAATAGAACTTAAGAGCTTGGGGGAGAAAGTGGTAACCTTTTCATTGTCTGGCTCCAAGGTCTCCAAGAATACAGTCATGTTTTCTGTTAGATAAAAGGAAGGGTGGGTGATTTGGAGGAGGGGAGAGGTGTGCAGGGTGGGGAAGACTCAGAGATTCAAGAGCACTTCTCAAAGTGTGGTCAATAGAACTCTAGGGGTCCCTGATACCTTTCAGGGGTCTGAAAAGTCTAGATCATTTACAAAATAATACTTAGATGCTGTTTGTTTTTATTGATACAAAAGCAATAGTGGGTAAAACTGCTGGTGCCTTAGCGTGGATCCAGCCAATGGCAACAAACATTTTTAAGCTAATTTCATTTAGGAATGTCTTTCATGAAGCAATAAAAAGTTGCTAATTTTATCAAATCTTGATTCTTTAGTATATTTTTCACTTTCTGAATATATATCTGGGAATGGCTAGATTTTCTTTATAAACTTCCACCAAAAAACAAAAACTGTTATGATAGAATGCAGAAACAGCTATAAGAATCAGCCACTTTCTATTATAAAGACATTAAAGTTTTCAAGAATGTAAAATAATGCTACATTCCATACACTATAGAGCTGCTGAGCTCTAATATAGAAGGCACAGTTACATGTGACTGATGATATTTAAATTTGTTAAATGGATGATAAATTAATCTGTTTCCCAGTCTCACTAGGCTTACTTTAAGCACTCCATGGCCACAATGCACCTAGTGAAGTGAAAGTTGCTCAGTCGTGTCCGACTCTTTGCAACCCCGTGGACTGTATAGTCCATGGAATTCTTCAGGCCAGAATACTGGAGCGGGTAGCCTTTCCCTTTTCCAGGGGATCTTTCCAAACCAGGGATTGAACCCAGGTCTCCCGCACTGCAGGCGGATTCTTTACCAGCTGAGCTGTCACAGAAGTCCCCACGATGTACCTAGAGGCGACCATGTCAGCACAGAAAACAATTCTATTATCACAGAAAGTCCCGTTGGGCAGCAGTGTTATAGAGCATGCAGTTGCCCCTTGAACAGCTAGATGGATTAGAGGTGTCAACCCCACTGCAGTGGAAAATCCGAGTATACTTTATAGGTGGCCCTTCTTATTCCATGGTTCTGTGTTTGCGGTTCTGAATTTGTGGATTCAACCAACTGCACATTCTGTGGTACCATAGTATTTATGGTGGAAAAAAAAAATCTGTGTTTAAGTATCTTCACACAGTGCAAACCCATATTTTCAAGAGTCAGCTGTAGATGTAAATATGACTTTTGGGTCTGTGTGTCTCTATACTAGAAGCAAGTTTTTAAGGGAAAAAGCCTGAAATGTATTTCTGTTGGAATGTAGGAAACCCAACATTATTTTCATAGAACTGGTCTCTGTTTTCTCTAAATTCACTTTCTTTGAGTTCTCGGACTCTCAGATTCTCACTTTCATGGTCACTGAGACCAAGAATCAGAGGAAGCAGGCGTCTTTGCTTCACTCCACAGCCCAGAGGGTATCAACCTCAGGGTGTCCATATGCAATGAAGTCAGGAGCCAGAGCCCCTGGAAACACGTGACCCGTCTGCCAGTAGAGCTCTGATGCCGATGGGGGCGGGCGGTGGAGAAAAAGCCAGAAATTATTTCTTTCCAGCATGAATTCAAGTAACCCCCTCAACTGAACCAACCTGATGGCACATTTGCCCCCCAATACAGTCACCTCTTCTATGGCCAAAGTCTGCAGTATTCTCAAATGCATTTTGATAATAAGTCTCTAGCCTGGAGTTTGCAAGCTTGTTAGAAACTGGGATGAGAGATTGCCCGTTAGCAGACGCCAACGCTTTACTTTCCCAATATTTTCTCTTCCTGTGATAACAACCATCATCATTCTCTTTTTAGGAGACAGAAACCCATGCACAGAAATTTGTGTGCTGTTATTTGCAAGGTAACGATATTTGAGTATTTGCTCTCACGCTGGTGTTAATTAGTTCACAGCATATTTAAGTCTGGGAATGACACAACTCAGCTGACATCTCGGAAGGGCATCTTTTACATAGCTACGTTATGTTCTGACAGAACCCAAGCAGCCTTGCCAAGACACCGATGGTGCCTGGTAAACACGGTTTTGGCAAAGAGTGCAGAGGGATTTTTCTCAACTGGCAACCCAGCAAATGCAGGTTTACAGATGTGCCACCCTTGGTTAATTAGCAACAGGGTTGGCTTTTAATTTAATTTGAAGCAACATGAGGAAAAAAATCAGGGGGAGAAAAGTGGATAAACAAGCCCACTGGTCTCACTGCTGGAGGAATGTAGTTACACAAGCATGAATGATCCATCCCCCAAAGAGCTTGACGGATGTGGTTGCTTCTGAAACACAAGAACATCTGGCTACACTGCACAGCTGAGGAGGAAAAAAAAAAAGAAGGGTCCAAATTCATGGACACATTTCTGTCAGAGACATCCGGCAAACAGATGGCTCTGGTTCCAAATAAAGTCTCGTAGATGTGCTGAGAGGTTTTTGAAAACTCATGTGTTCACAAACGCATTCTCTTTACCCCTTTATTTCCAGCTCAGTAACTTGTCATCAGCTCTTCTCTACTGGCTATCTTCAGAGCGACAACAGAGGACTGGAGAGGGTCCGAATTATATTCTCCACCGAATCTAGTTCTGCTGTGATGGGGAAGAACAGTACATCCCAATGGCAGATCTCAGTCTAGGCTACAACCTACCATTATGAGAATGAAAACTTTCCACTTCAGTGATAGGCTGGGGCTTCCCTGGTGGCTCAGATGGTGAAGAATCCACCTGTAGTGCAGGAGACCCAGGTTCGATCCCTGGGTTGGGAAGATCCCCTNGGCAGATCTCAGTCTAGGCTACAACCTACCATTATGAGAATGAAAACTTTCCACTTCAGTGATAGGCTGGGGCTTCCCTGGTGGCTCAGATGGTGAAGAATCCACCTGTAGTGCAGGAGACCCAGGTTCGATCCCTGGGTTGGGAAGATCCCCTGGAGAAGAGAATGGCTACCCATTCCAGTATTCTTGCCTGGAGAATCCCATGGACAGAGGAGTCTGGCAGGCTACAGTCCATGGGGTCGCAAAGAGCTGGACATGACTGAGTAACTAGCAAACGTGATAGGTTAACATATTGTAATGGCCAACAGTAGTTGAACACGTGTGCCAGAGCCTGGATGAGTGCTCGTTTTATCTCGTGTAATCTCTGGTGCAGCTTTTTCAATGATTTCTATTATGACCACAAGTTTTAAACTAAGGAAACTTAGGTACATATCTGAAGTTATCCAACTCATTTGTGGCAAATACAACATTCTTTCTTAGGTCCCTCTTGGTGAATGAATGGATTCTAAATCACTTTCCTGCTTATGAATAATTTAGGGAAATGAAGCACTTTTTGTTGGAGATGGGCAAGTCTCAGGCAATGGGAAGACGAGACATATCACTCAGAACAGTGAATTGCTATAGTCTCCTGAATAGAGAATAATACTGTTTGGCAAATACATCTAAAGCCTGCAATTTGAGAGGGATTTTTTTCTTTCTGCTGTGATCTGCTCCTTGTCCAGATGAGCCTTTAAGTCTGGAAGGGGACAGAGGGGACAGAGTGCAGCAGCAAAGACTTCTTCAAAGCACAACAGAAATCAGCACTTGCTGGAAGACTTGCAGGCCTACGATGGATATGACCAGCACCCCAGGGGCTCACACACTGCCCCCTTCACCTGCTCCGAACTGAAATGAAACAAGAGCAGGGGTGATCCTGCCAAAAAGGAAACATCCCTAGATTTACTTACTCCCTTTCTCAGAGGGGATCATGAATGTCCACAAACATCAATATCATCCATGCAGACTTGATATAAGAGAAAGTCAAACAGATAGCTAGTGGGAAGTTGCTATGTAACACAGGGAGCTTAGCCTGGTGCTCTGTGATGACCTAGAGGGTGGAATGGGGAGGTGGGAGGGAAGCTCAAGAAGGAGGAGACATATGTATACTTAACCGTTGATTCACTTTGTTATATGGCAGAAATCAAAACAACATGTAAAGCCATCATTCTCCAGTTTAAAAAAAAAATGCCTTGTACTCTGATATATAACAATGTCAGCAATCCTATAGTTCTTAAAATTAGAAAGACACTGGTAACTGGCGATGCTGAAGCAACATATACTTTTGGAAAGTATGACTCTAATGATCTAATTATTTCATTCACCAAGGAGGATCTGGTGATAAGAATTTCCGCAGAAAACTGGTACAGCCACTATGGAGAACAGTGTGGAGATTCCTTAAAAAACTGGAAATAGAACTGCCATATGACCCAGCAATCCCACTGCTGGGTATACACACCAAGGACACCAGAATTGAAAGAGATACATGTACCCTGATGTTCATTGCAGCACTGTTTACAATAGCTAGGACATGGAAGCAACCTAGATGTCCATCAACAGAAGAATGGATAAGGAAGTTGTGGTACCTATACACAATGGAATATCACTCAGTTATTAAAAAAAAAAAAAAAAGAATGCATTTGAGTCAGTTCTAATGAGGTGGATGAAACTGGAACCTATTATACAGAGTAAAGTAAGTCAGAAAGAGAAACACCAATACAGTATATTAATGCATACATATAAGTACTCTTGCCTGGAAAATCCCATGGACAGAGGAGCCTGGTGGGCTGCAGTCCATGGGGTCGCTAAGTGGGGTCGCTAAGAGTCAGACACGACTGAGCACCTTCACTTTGACTTTTCACTTTCATGCATTGGAGGAGGAAATGGCAACCCACTCCAGTGTTCTTGCCTGGAGAATCCCAGGGACAGGGGAGCCTGGTGGGCTTCTGTCTATGGAGTCGCACAGAGTTGGACATGACTGAAGCGACTTAGCAGCAGCAGCAGCATATGGAATTCAGAAAGACGGTAAAAATGATCCTATATGCAAGACAGCAAAAGAGACACAAACGTAAAGAACAGAGTTTTGAACTATGAGGGATAAAGTGAGGGTGGGATGATATGAGAGACTAGCACTGAAACATGTTTATTACCATATGTAAAATAGACGACCAGTGCAAATTTGATGCATGAAGCAGAGCACTCGAAGCTGGTACTCTGGGACAAACCAGAGGGATGAGGAGGGAGGTGGAAGGGGGGTTCAGGATGCGGGGGACAACATGTGCACCCGTGGCTGATTTGTGTTGATGTGTGGCAAGGGCTACCGCAGTGTTGTGAAGTGATTGTCTCCAATTAAAATAAATAAATAAATTTTTAATAAAAGGACTTTCCGTGGGGGGGTGGGTAGGGGGGCGGGGAAGAAAAGCTTAAAAAGGCAAGAGAGATGTTATTAATAGTATTATTGCATTATGTATGTCATAAATTCTTGAGACACAGACTTGTGTCCTAAACTGATAGTAGAATCTACATAAAGCAAAAGAATAATTTGTGTGTTTTCAGACTTCCGAGACAACAACAACAAAAAAGTCCACAGTGTAATTTGGTTCAGTTTTCAGATGTCTACAGCTCCTTTGATCCATAGAATGGCTGAGACAAAGATTTAGATAACTTCAGTTTCAGGTCATAGAAGATAATTTTGCTGTAAGGAAAAGACTTTATTCTTCCCAGGTTCATTTCATCGTACACGTAACAATACATGTGGAGATAGCAAAATGCCTTATACATTTATAGGATGTGAACTCAGAATGCAGGTTATATAGCTTGTTGAGCATGTTTACAATTGTTACTTCTATTTCTGTCTTCACTTCAGAGTGGGTCCAGGAGCTATGGCTGATCACCATGAAGCCAATAGCAAGCTTGATGTTGGGAAAAACCCATACAAGAGAAAAATAAGTAGGGGCCTCCTTACTGCCCCTGACACCAGGAGGAATGTCAGATGCGATGGACTGGTTTTTCTTTTTACAATTTTTTTGATGTGGACTATTTTTAAAGTCTTTATTGAATTTGTTACAATATTGCTTCTGTCTAATGTTTTGGTTTTTTGGCTTCTAGACATGTGGGATCTTAGCTCCCCAACCAGGCATCGAACCTACACCTTCTGCATTGGAAGGCGAAATCCCAAACGCTGGTCCGCCAGGCAAGTCCCATGGAGTGGAGTTTTTGGCACAGTCCCCTTTGAAAATGAGGAGGTCATTAACTGTAACAACAAAGCAAAACAAAAATCCCACAGCTTCAAATAAACCTCAGTCTGTGGAATGGCTCTGGGTGGGGGATGACGATACTACTGCTGATGATAATAACTGGTAACATTTAACAAATGTTTCTGTACGTTCCAGGCAAAGTGTTTCAACCTTTATGGACATTAGCTCATTACAGTAACCCTATCCAGTAAGTTCTATAATTATTCTCATCTATCATTTGAGGTGACTGAAGTCTAGAGGTAAAAAAGAGAGAAAGTCTTGTCAAAACCAAGCTCAAAAAATGATCGAATCTGGGTTCAAATTCAAGTCCATTTGAATGTCAGAGCCCTTTAATTTCATTTTTATTTTCCAATGAATGTATGAGGAACCTAGGAGTAGAATGAACGTATAGTTAAACATCTGCTCTGGGGCATATTTGAAAGTGAAAGAGGCGCTATTGGTAATTCTACTGGGACAACAGGGTGAGCGAGGGCATATGACCACGGTGTTGAGGGAGGGAGCTGACATGAGATGGACACTGGCCTGAGAGATGAAATGGCAAATCTGGATCCAGTTGGACATATATATACGGATATAAATTCAACCCAGAGTTAGTAGGAAATTTTTCAAGAGAGGCCACTATTCCAATGTAGGCCACTTTCTCTCATCTGCTGAGATGAATACCTGCTTAGAAAGTTAGCATCTGTTGGCCGAGTTTTTAACACCTTTCTCTTAGTTTCATTTTTGCCGTCACAAGCATTTTTTAAAAATCAAGAACATTCTGCTCTCAAAGTATTTAAGCTCATTACAGTAACCCTATCCAGTAAGTTCTATAATTATTCTCATCTATCATTTGAGGTGACTGAAGTCTAGAGGTAAAAAAGAGAGAAAGTCTTGTCAAAACCAAGCTCAAAAAATGATCGAATCTGGGTTCAAATTCAAGTCCATTTGAATGTCAGAGCCCTTTAATTTCATTTTTATTTTCCAATGAATGTATGAGGAACCTAGGAGTAGAATGAACGTATAGTTAAACATCTGCTCTGGGGCATATTTGAAAGTGAAAGAGGCGCTATTGGTAATTCTACTGGGACAACAGGGTGAGCGAGGGCATATGACCACGGTGTTGAGGGAGGGAGCTGACATGAGATGGACACTGGCCTGAGAGATGAAATGGCAAATCTGGATCCAGTTGGACATATATATACGGATATAAATTCAACCCAGAGTTAGTAGGAAATTTTTCAAGAGAGGCCACTATTCCAATGTAGGCCACTTTCTCTCATCTGCTGAGATGAATACCTGCTTAGAAAGTTAGCATCTGTTGGCCGAGTTTTTAACACCTTTCTCTTAGTTTCATTTTTGCCGTCACAAGCATTTTTTAAAAATCAAGAACATTCTGCTCTCAAAGTATTTATTGCCTTTTCTAGTTCAAGTGAAGCGAAAGTCGCTTAGTCTTGTCCAACTTTTTGTGACCCCATGGACTATACAGTCCATGGAATTCTCCAAGTCAGACTATTGGAATGGGTAGCCTTTCCCTTCTCCAGGGGATCTTCCCAATCCAGGAGTTGAACCCAGGTCTCCCACATTGCAGGAGGATTCTTTACCAGCTGAGCCACAAGGGAAGCTAAAGAATACTGGAGAGGGTAGACTATCCCTTCTCCAGCAAATCCCAGGAATCAAATAGGGGTCTCCTGCATTTTAGGCAGATTCTTTATCAACTGAGCTGTCAGGGAAGCCCCTTTCTAGCTCCGGTTGTCATTAAAATAAGTTGTTTTATGTAGAGACACTAAAACAGAATTACAGAATCTTTGTACCCAAATGACCATTTTCAAATGGGTTGGTTTGGTGTTTAAAGTTTCAGCTCTAATGAAAATGTGCTCACAGCACTTGGCTTACACTCTTAGTTATCCCAGTGCACAGGAAGTGGACATTGGGGGAAATATCAAATAGAGCAGTATCAATTCTAGCTGCTCTCTCTTCATGCGTTGCCTGCCCCGAGGTGCGGTGCACACACAATAGCTGCACGACTTTTAAGCACAGCCCCAATATCGGAACCTCTGATCACATGTGATACAGTGGATCCACTACCCTTTTGTTTTTTCCCTGAAATTTTGCTCTAATGACTTTCTGGCACTTTCTTCCTCCCTCTCTTACCTGCTTTTCTCTGTCTTTTCTACCTTCTCTCCTGCCCCACTCAAGGTTGTCCTTGCCCCCTGGGTCTCACTATTGGCTTGTTTTTCCCTGTTTTTTTTTTTTTTTTT
>SJYT01032750.1:222406-233613 GCA_006410635.1 Cephalophus harveyi
TTTTTTTTTTTTTTTTTCTCTTTCTATTGTGTCATTTGACAATCTCATCTGGTTTCATAGTTGCGATCAATGTTTCCATGTGGTTCAAGCCTTCCAGATCTTTACTTCCAGCTCCAGCATTCTCTCTCTCCCAGACTTTGAAACCCTATCAGTCTAAAACTTCTTCTCAAGATAGGCACCTTCTGGTATCTCAAATGCAATTCATCCAAGCTGGTCTCCCCAACATTCTCTCCCAAGCACAGACACAAATTTTCATTTTTCCTCTCTCCCAAGCATCTTCCTCCCTTAAATTTCCTCTGTGAATTACGAATTATTTAGTTTCTCAATCTTTGCATTCTTTTCTTTTTTCCCGTCTAAAATTTTCCCAGGGCTATTATTTCAATACATTTCAGATATATCCATTTCTAGATAGGCTTGTTCAAAGTCTTAACTACTTCTCACCAAAAATGTGCTAACTGGTCTCCTGAACTCAGTTTCTCATTTACTCATATTTATCCTGTGTAACAGTAAGATTAAACATCATAAAGAACAGTTTGGATCATATAACGTCTTTGTTCAAGCTTCAATGCAAACAAATTTATCTGTGCTGTTGTTGTTCAGTTGCTCAGTCATGTCTGACTCCTTGTGACCCCGTGAAGATTTGGTGTTACTAATCTTTTTTGTTTGTATCATTCTGGTGTTATGAAGTAGAATCAGACTGTGGCTTGAATTTGTTTTTCTCTGATGAACAATGAAGTTGAACATCTTTCATAAGTGGTCATTTGCATACTTTTGCAGCATTCAGGACTTTTCCCCATGAGATTGTTTACCTTTTTCTTGTTGATTTGCTGGAATTCTTTACATATTTTGAGATTAAGTCTTTTAGTCAAATACATGAATTGCAAATATTTTCTCCTACTCTGTGGCTGGCTTAGCACACTCTTAAGGAAGTGAACTTCTTTTTCTGCCTCTTTGATGCTCTGGTTCAAGGACCATATCATTCAGGAAACATATCTGAATTTGGCAGATTGTACCTTGAGTCACAGCTGCTTCTCAGTGCTTCCTGAGTTACACGATGAGAAAGATGTGTCAGGCTCCATAGTAACTGGCAACCATCCCAGAACTACTTGCCCTCCATGCCTTTTGGGAAGTAATTATTCTGGGTCACACAGACATATGTAAACATAAAGTTTGGAGTAAACTGAGTGGGCACTTGGTTCAGGATATCTGAATTGGGTACCTCTGAGCCCCAGCATCTCTTATATATTAGGTTTGGGAGACTGAGTTGGGGCTTCATGCCTTTTTTCAATATATACAGCTTCACTTTCATCTTTCTTTTACAAAAAGAGGCTTGTATAAAATTGCAAAAATTGAAATTGTGCTTGCAAACCTAAATCTTGTTCAACCATTTAACACAGTGCTTATTGAACAATGGATTTTCATGTGTAGTTGCCAGGTTAAGCTGTGTTTAATCGGTGAGAACACTGAAGCCTGGAAAAGCTAACTGATGTAGTAGTGAGTTTATAGAGTGGACTTGGAATTACCTGCCAGTGCAGCAGATGCAGGAGACTTGGGTTCAATTCCGGAGTCAGGAAGATCCCCTGGAGAAGGGATGTCAATCCACACCATTATTCTTGCCTGCGAAATCCCATGGACAGAGGAGCCTGGCAGGCTACAGTCCGTGGGGTTGCAAAAGAGTCAGACATGACTGAGCAACTGAACAACAACAACAACAATATCCGTCATTTCAGGGCGTCCATTGCTTCAGTGACCACTCCGACATGCTAGCTTTGTCCAGATTCAGGCAGGTATAACAGGCAAAGCCCTACTTCAGGACTGGACTGCATCTCTTCCTCTCCTGGACTTCTCTGATGCCAAAGTAGGAAACACCTCGTGGGAACCCACTTCACACTCATACATGTGGGAGCCAGGAGGGCAGAGGAGTTAACAGGTATGAGTATGAGGTGCCAGTGGTTAAAGGTTCCACTCTTCTGGACTTCAATGGGCAGTTTGAGATGCATTTCATCATGCTTCTGTGATGCTGGAAGGTGAAGTCACTCAGTCGTGTCCGACTCATTGCGACCCCATGGACTGTAATCTACTAGGCTTCTCTGTCCATGGGATTTTCCAGGCAAGAATACTCCAGTACTGGAGTGGATTGCCATTTCCTTCTCCAGGGGATCTTCCCAACCCAGGGATCAAACCCAGGTCTCCCACATTGGAGGCAGACGCTTTAACCTCTGAGCCACCAGGGAAGCTCCTAGTGGGATGAAATTCTAGTTACCCTCTCTGGCTTCCCTTGTGGCTCAGCTGGTAAAGAATCTGCCTGTAATGTGGGAGACCTAGGTTCGATCCCTGGGTTGGGAAGATCCGCTGCAGAAGGCAACGGCTACCCACTCCAGTATTCTGGCCTGGAGAATTCCATGGACTGTACAGTCCATGGGGTCACAAAGAGTCAGACATGACCGAGCAACTTTCACTTTCACTTTTCTCTGGTAGCCAACTTAGTAACACTTCCTTGTACTGACTTTTTCTTCTTTCTTGTTTCATTCCCTTTGCCCTGCACACTTGCTCTTTACCATCATATTCCTCAATAGACTGCCTCAGCTACCTCACATAAGACACGATATCAGTTCTGCTTTCAGGAAAACCCAGATTAAGATACATAGCTATTAAGTTAGGACCAGATCTGGCTTTGGACTGTGGCTATATAAGTTTAAAACATATTTCTGTGTTAGTTTCTGCTGTACAACATTGTAAAATAATTATACTCCAATTAAAAATTAACATACAGTAATAAATATACTATGTATTTTATTATTTTTTAAAAGACTGCATAATAGAATTAAAATTTTTATGATCTAATTTAAAATAAAAGCCAACTTTTTTGAAAGAAAATGCATCTCTGTGATCCTCAACCTCAGAGATTTAGAGTACTGCATTTTATATTCTCTTTAAGACTCATCACAACTAGAAGAAGAATTGTAAACAGACGAAGAATTTTTACTGGCTACTATGACTTCTTTGAACAAGTGAAAGTGTTAGTTGCTCAGTCGTGTTTGACTCTGTGCAACCCCATGGACTGTAGCCCACCAGGCTCCTCTGTCCATGGAATTCTCCAGGAAAGAATATTGGAGTGGGTAGCCATTCCCTTCTCCAGGGGATCTTCCCAACCCAGGGATGGAACCCAGGTCTCTCACATTGCAGGCAGGTTCTTTACCATCTGAGCGACCAGGGAAGTGCATGACTTCTTTACCTAAAAATAAATAAATAACTATTGTCCAGAAAACTTAGAAGCAAATGTGATATCCACGTGTATGTTGCTCTTTAAATGTTTTTTTTTTCCCCCAGAGCTGACTCTATGGAAAAAGAAAAGATTGTGGCATTAAGTGCAGACTTGGACTGTTAAGGTTGTGGGTTTAAAAGTCTATGGTTAACTGTGATGAACAGTGCTAAACTTACATATTAAGCTATCATCATTGAGGAAGACGCACCCAGAACACACGTTTGTGGCAGACACTGTCTTATGTAATTTGCTCACATGCTGTGGACCCCTGCAGGCACCCCTAAAAATGATATCAGTAATAACATATATATAATAGTTACAGCTATCCTTTATGAAGTATGAGCCAAGCACCATTCAAAACATTTAAAACCATATATTACTTAATACTCACAACAACCTTATGAGGTAAGCACTCTTATTATTCCCATTTGTCAGGCAACAAGATGAAGGCTTAGAAAGTTGCTGTAACTCACCTGAAGTCACATAGCTGGTGAAGGATAGAAACAGAAAATGGGTCCTGGTCGTAAGTCATGTATGGATGTGAGAGTTGAACTGCAAAGAAAGCTGAGTGCTGAAGAATTGATGCTTTTGAACTGTGGTGCTGGAGAAGACTCTTGAGAGTCCCTTGGACTGCAAGGAGATCCGAACAGTCCACCCTAAAGGAGACACGTTCTGGGTGTTCATTGGAAGGACTGATGCTGAGGCTCAAACTCCAATACTTTGGCCACCTCACGCAAAGAGCTGACTCATTGGAAAAGACCCTGATGCTGGGAGGGATTGGGGGCAGGGGGAGTAGGGGACGACAGAGGATGAGATGGCTGGATGGCATCACCGACTTAATGGACATGAGTTTGAGTGAACTCCAGGAGTTGGTGATGGACAGGGAGACCTGGTGTGCTGAGATCATGGGGTTGCAAAGTCGGACATGACTGAGCTGAAATGAACTGAACTGTAAATCATGACCTTATGTTCTTAAGTCCAAGGACTTCTGGAACTCCAACTCTCCCTCTCCAGGTGGAGCCCCAGATATTAGCCATTCCCATCTCAGATCATCTATGCTAACACATTTCAGGCATGCTCCGTGCTGCAAAACTCTTGTTTCTCATTTCCCTAATCACCTAAGTTTGGGTCAATTTTGCCATCCACTGCTCAATATTTCCTGGGAGTCTCAACTGTTCTGCAAAATGCCCCATCCTCTGAAATATCACTCTCACCAGTGTTTGATGAAAAGCTGCTGAATATATGGGCAAACATTTTCATTCATTGTATGTAAATGGATTTTAAGCACCGTTCTTTTTCCAATAAAAATGTTTTCACCACGGGAAAACCCAAGGTTTGCCCTTGGATGGTTTTACATTTGTTCATGCTCAGGTTTCCTGAGAATCTGTCCCCATTTCTAAGAACTTCTATTGTGTTATGTCACAGACAATCTCAAATATAAACCTTTATTTGCAAAGAAAGCATTCCTGGCTATTTTCTTGTGGACATGCTTTGTGGTTTTATTTAAAACTTCTCTATTGCAAGAACCACTTTCAAGTCCCAAAGTATGCTGACTTTTATGCAAGTATGTTAAAGAGATACATTAATACACATGTCCTTCATTTACCGCTTTTTCCTAGCACAACAAAATGTATGTTTTCTTTAAACAAGCTTTTTAATTTTAGAACAGTTTTAAGTGTGCATAAAAATTGTGAAGATCATGCAGAGAGTTCGTGTATACCTCATCTTCAGTTTCTTCTATAACATCTAACACCAGGATGGTATGTTTGTTATATTAACAGACCAATACAGATAGGTACACAATTAATAACTGAAGTCCATACACTATTCATATTTTCTTAGTTTTTTTGTCTAATCTCCTTTTTTGTTCTAAGATCTCATCTAGGACACCACATTACATTTAGTTATCTCCTCAGTTTCCTCTTGACCGTGGCAGTTTCTCATGCTTACTTTGTTTTTGATTACCCTTGACAATTTTGGAGGATACTGCTCAGGTAGGTAAGTTGTCTGTCCACTGGGACTTGCTTGGTGCTTTTATCATGCTTAGACTCGGGTTTAGAGATTTGGATGGATGACCATGGAGGGAGGTAAAGAGACATTTACAACACATCATACCAAGTGTGCATACCATCACCATGACTTTTTGTTGCTCATTCTGATCTTGATCATCTGCTTGGGTCATGATCCTCAGGTTTCTCTACTGTAAAGTTACTCTTTGTATTCTCTGTTCTTTGGAAGAAAGTCACCACATGTTCCCCATTAAACTGAAGAATTGGTGAGTTACACACCCCCTCATTTATGGCAGAGTATTTAAATAACTTCTTTGAAATTCTTCTGCATGGAGAAGGTACCTCTTCTTCCCCAACTACTTATTTCTTGGATCATTTATTGGTATCAAGCTGGATTCACGGATATTATCTTATACTTTGGGTTATGATCTAATGCCGTTTCTTTTGTGGTTCAAAGTGTTCCAGCTTTGGTCTCTGAGAGCTCTTTCTGTTGGTGCCTCTGTCCCCTTAGCACAGTCTCATTGTTGTGAGGTACCTTTTATTTCTTTGTTTTGCTTTTAGCCCTGCTTTACTTTCTGGCACTATAAGATGCTTCAGGCTCATCATTTCATCTTGTGTCCCCAGTCTTAGAAATAACCATTTCTTCAAGGAGCCTGGGTTCTTTTTATTGAACAGTATTAACTGTGAGTTACTAACTGGATGCTAACTATGCCTGCTGCTACTGGATGCTTGGGCCCCTTTGTGCCAGAAAATTTCAGTTTATAAACTGATACTTGTAGATCGACATATCTATTGCCAAAAAGTTAGTTCAGGGTTTTTGTAAGATGTTATGGAAAAATCTGAGTGAACTTTTTGGCCAACCCAATATAAACATTTCTGCATGTAGCCATCTATATCAATAATAAGCTTCACATGAGTCCATAATGATGTCTCCAACTCTAATCCATTACTGCATGGATCATTCTAGCCTCTTTCCCTTGTTTACCTATTAACTCCTACTCCAACAGTGAGGAAACCTGGCTACTACCATCTGCCAACCATTTACTTCACTGTTCAATTCTGGTACACATGTATAATAACATCAAAACTGTTAACCGTTACCACCTGGGAAACTACTTAATCATCTAGAGTGTGGTACAATGCCATGCATTTGAAATTGACGTATGAAAAATACAATTCTAAAGATATCTGTCCATGCTTTGCTTGTTTATTTCTTCCTATTGATTTCTGCCTTTGGTCCATCTTTAAAAGGAATAAAAGCTTCAGACTAGAATAAGCCGTAAGTTATCTAGAAAAGGCTTAAGAACGAGTGAAAATAAAACCCACAAACACAAACAGAGAATTGGTACGGCGGGCTGTGAGAAAAGTCAGTGCAATTTCAGACATGGCTTTGACAAGCCCAGTACAGATAGGAGCATTGCTGGCTGATGAGCAGAGGACAAAGCTGACACTGATTGACATACTAGCTGAAAGCTGGTGACCAGCAACAACTGCCTGTTGCTTCCTTTTTCAGATATATGGGCTTCAGAAAGAAGCCTGACCCTTTTGATTGCTTGGTGCTGTTGAAGTCATGTCCGACTTTTTTGCGACCCCATAAACTGTACCCACCAGGCTTCTCTGTCCATGGGATTTCCCCAGGCAAGAATATTGGAGTGGGTCACCATTTCCTCCTCTAAGGGATCTTCCTGATCCAGGGATCAAACCCACAACTTGTATTACTGTATTCGCAGGCAGATTCTTTACCACTGAGCCATCAGGGAAGCCCATCACTTTTGATTGCTGCTGCTGCTAAGTCGCTTCAGTCGTGTCCGACTCTGTGCGACCCCATAGACGGCAGCCCACCAGGCTCCCCCGTCCCTGGGATTCTCCAGGCAAGAACACTGGAGTGGGTTGCCATTTCCTTCTCCAATGCATGAAAGTGAAACGTGAAAGTGAAGTCGCTCAGTCGTGTCTGACTCTTAGCGACCCCATGGACTGCAGCCCACCAGGCTCCTCCACCCATGGGATATTCCAGGCAAGAGTCCTGGAGTGGGGTGCCATTGCCTTCTCTGAAGCCCATCACTTTTGATTGCTGCTGCTGCTAAGTCGCTTCAGTCGTGTCCAACTCTGTGCGAACCCATAGACTAGATGAAGTTAAATGTAGATGACAAAACTAAAGGTGCTTTTTTTTCCTAATAGACTTGATTTTTCAGAACAATTTTAGGTTCACAGCAAAACTGTGCACAAAGTACACAGAGTCTCCATATGCCTCCTGCCCCACCTCCCCAACAATCTCCCTCATTGCCACTACAGGGCACCACAGTTATAAATTTGTTCAAATCAATGAACCTACATTGACACAGCATTATCACTCAGAGCCCATAGTTTACATTACGGTTCACTCATCCTGTGCCACATTCTGTGGGTGTGACAAACACATAATGACATGTATCTACTATTATAATACCATACAGAGAGTTTCACTGCCCTAAAACCCCTCTGCGTTCTGCCTATCCATCTCCACTTCTCCTTTAATACTTGGCAACCACGGATGTTTTTGTGTGTCCATAGTTTTGCCTTTTCCAGAATGTCATATAGCTGGAATCACACATTGTAGCCTTTTCAGGCTGGCTTCTTTCACTTCAAAATATACCTTTACATCTTATGCGTGTTTTTTCAAGGCTGATAGCTTGTGTCTTCTTAGAATTGAATAATGTTTCTTCTTCTGGATGCACCATAGTTATTTAACCTTTGACCTGCTGAGGGGCATCTTGGAAGCATTCAGGTTTTGGCTATGATGAACACAGCGGCCATAAACATCTATGTGCAGGGTTTTGTGTGGACATATATTTTCAACTCATGTGGGTAAATACCAAGGAGCACAATTGCTGGATCGTATGGTGAGAGTATGTTTAGTTTTATTAAAAAAACAAAAACAAAAACAAAAAAACCTGCCAAATTATCTTCAAAAGTGACTGTACCATTTTTTGTTTTTCCTCCAACAGTGAATAAAAGTTTCTTTGGCAGCACTTGGTGCTATCAGCGTTCTGGATTTTCACTGTAGTATGTCTGTAGTCATAATTTGTTTTAATTTGCAATTCACTAATGACATATGATATGGAACATCTTTTCCTAAGTGTACTTGCCATCTGTACAACTTTTCTTTTTTTGGTGTAGTGTCTGTTCAGATCTTTTGCCCATTTTTTAATTGAGTTGTTTTTTCACAGTAGAGTTTTAGGAGATCTGTTTATATTTTGGACAAAAGTCCTTTATCATATATATCTTTTGCAAATATTTTTTCCCAGTCTGTATCATAGTATTGTATCTTCTCACTCTCTTGAAAGTCTTTCCCAGATCATAATTTTTTCAGTTTTTAAGTACAAGTTATCAATTGTATCTTTCATGGATCATGCCTTTGAAGTTGTATCTGAAATGTCATCATCAAACTTACGGTCATCTAGATTTTTCCCTATGTTACTTCTAGGAGTTTTTTGATTTTGTATTTTACATTTAAGTCTATGACTCACTTTATGTTAAATTTTGCAAACAGTGTAAGATCTGTGTCTAGATTCCTTATTTTACACTCCTTTGTCCAGTTTTCCTAGCACCATTTTTGAAAAGAATATCTTTTCTCCATTGTGTTACCTTTGCTCCTTTGTCAAACATTGGTTGATTATATTTATCTGGGATTACTTGGGCTCTCCATTTGTTCCATTGGTTTATCTGTCTATTCTTTCACCAATACCAAAACTTTATAGTAAGTCTTGAAGTTGAGTGGTGTTGGTCTTCCAACTTTGTTCTTCTCCTTCAATATAGGCTCATTTTTAGACTAGTTCCTTACTAATGTAGAGCAAAGACACTCAATTCTAGCTTCTTTTTCTCTCTCCTAACTCGATCTTTCTCACAGTGCTCGCCTTGGGAATAGTAGGCAAAATGGCATTCTGTTTTCTCTTTAATTTTTACCTTAAGGAAATTTGCTATCAGAGGCATTTCTTATTAATCCTCTGTCTCCTGAGAGAGGAAAAAGTGGTCTTTCTGTCTAGTTGTATGACTGGGGATAAGGGTTGGAAGGAGGGCTCCTGAATATTTCTGGAATTATTCCAGACACTTTTTTCCTGAAAGATACTTGGCAAACAAGCCATAATTGACCAGTGAGGCTTGGTTTATTCACAGGCCAGACCCTTTCCTGTGACCACCAGGAATGGGACAAATAGCTTTAAACACTGACTTGAGAAAAGTGCTTTTCTCAACAGAGGGTTCAAAAATAAGGATATACTGTGGCAAAATGATTTCATACACACTGAAAATCCTGGATTTTCAGCATTATATTTTTCTAATGTTGATCATACAGGAAAGAGTAAAATGCTTTTAAAAGTATAATATATATTGTTCTGATTAGAAAAAATAATCTTTCACATAATTAATAATGTTCAAAATAGAAGGAAGAAAATGACTCAAAATGCTTGAGGCTAAAGCATGTACTTCAGATTGTCTTTGATTATATAAATGTAATTCATTTAATAATTCATATTTTGGAATACATTAATGCAAATGATGGTTTTAGATTGTCATCAAATTTTAAAATATGCAACATAAGACATTTTCATTTTTGTTGATTTTCCCAGATAAAATTGGACACTTCAGATATATGCATAGTTTCCCTCATGGAAAAGAATCTGAATTGTTTAAAGTAAAATAGAATTAAGAAAGTCACTCATATTTTAGTTAAAATGAATAGTACACTTCTGAGTATGAAAAGCTGTTGAAACAGGTAAGGTAAGAAATGTCATGCTTTATTTTCTAGCATATCTGGAATAGCATATTTTAGATATTCTATAAAATAAAGAATGTTTCAGGGATATTTGCAAGGTCCCCACACATGATCTTGTCTGTGGATAATGTATTTTCTGCTCTTGGAAATAAGGGATTTATATACAGAAAGACTCTTTAAAGTATCTAATTACAAAGAGTGAAGAATCAGATAAAACAATTCTTCAAGAGCAGTAATCAACATCTACAAAGTCACTTGGGACTATCTTTTTTTTTTTTTTTTTAAATTTTATTTTTACTTTATTTTATTTTACAATACCGTATTGGTTTTGCCATACATTGACATGAATCCACCATGGGTGTATATTAGCTCCCAATCCCGAATCCCGGGACTATCTTTAAACATTGGCATAAGATGCACTTTCTACTTTTTACATCTCTTGTTAGTGTTATTTGGAAAATTTCACCTCCCAATATTTTCTGAGTCATGATCATCACATGTATAATTATCCCCTATAGCTGAAGAGTGTTCACACTCTAGTTTGTTGTTACTCTTTATGTGTTGTTTTTTTTTCTGTTGTTTATGTATTTCTTGTTTTTGGTCCAGTCTTTGGTTCCACCAAGTTTGTTTTAAACAATTTATTCTGAAATGCATCCTAGAAAAATAACTGATCTAAAATTACTCTATAGCACTACTTCTCCCTCAGGCGAATCAACACATCCCAAACTTATTTTCGAAATAGGGTTTTCATGTGCTGTTGTTGTTTAGTCACTAAGTCATGTCCAGCTCTTTTGTGATCCCATGGACTGTATCCTGCCAGCCTCCTCAGTCCATGGGATTCTCCCGGCAAGAATATGGGAGGGGGTTGCCATTTCCTTCTCCAGGGGATCTTCCTGACCCAGGGATTGAATCCAGAGTCTCCTGTGTTGGAAGGCAGATTCTTAACCACTGAGCTACAGGGAAGCCTAGGGTTTTTATCAGTTCAGTTCAGTTGCTCAGTCGTGTCCGACTCTTTGCGACCCCATGAATCGCAGCACGCCAGGCCTCCCTGTCCATCACCAACTCCCAGAGTTCACTCAGGCTCACGTCCATCAAGTCAGTGATGCCATCCAGTCATCTCTTCCTTGGTCGTCCCCTTCTCCTCCTGCCCAGAATCCCTCCCAGCATCAGAGTCTTTTCCAGT
>SJYT01032750.1:234718-304254 GCA_006410635.1 Cephalophus harveyi
GATGTTGGCAATTTGATCTCTGGTTCCTCTGCCTTTTCTAAAGCCAGCTTGAACATCAGGGAGTTCACGGTTCATGTATGGCTGAAGCCTGGCTTGAAGAATTTTGAGCATTACTTTACTAGCATGTGAGATGAGTGCAATTGTGTGGTAGTTTGAGCATTCTTTGACATTGCCTTTCTTTGGGATTGGAATGAAAACTGACCTTTTCTAGTCCTGTGGCCACTGCAGAGTTTTCCAAATTTGCTGGCATATTGAGGGCAGCACTTTCACAGCATCATCTTTTAGGATTTGAAACAGCTTAACTGGAATGCCATCACCTTCACTAGCGTTGTTCGTAGCGATGCTTTCTAAGGCCCACTTGACTTAACATTCCAAGATGTCTGGCTCTAGATTAGTGATCACATCATCATGATTATCTGGGTCGTGAAGATCTTTTTTGTACAGTTCTTCTGTGTATTCTTGCCACCTCTTCTTAATATCTTCTGCTTCTGTTAGGCCCAGACCATTTCTGTCCTTTATCGAGCCCATCTTTGCATGAAATGTTCCCTTGTTATTTCAATTTTCTTGAAGAGATCTCTAGTCTTTCCCATTCTGTTCTTTTCCTCTATTTCTTTGCATTGATCGCTGAAGAAGGCTTTCTTATCTCTTCTTGCTGTTCTCTGGAACTCTGCATTCAGATGCTTATATCTTTCCTTTTCTCCTTTATAGAACTAATCAAATTAATACGAGATCTTCAGGATGAGCTCTACTGAAACATGATTGGTCTTCTTGTTCTGTTTTTAAAAAAAGGGAAGTTTGGACATAGAGACATACACACACATAGGGAAGATGATGTGAAGAAACAGGGAGAATGCCATATGAAGATGGAAGATTCTAGTGATCCATCTACATAATCCCTGGAATGCCAAAGATGGCCAGCCAGCCACTGGGACCTAGGAACAGTCAAGAAAGGGCTCATCTACAAGTTTCAAAGGGAACATGGCCCTGCTACCACCTTGATTCCAAATTTTCAGCCCTCAGAACTGTGAGACAATAAATTTCTATTTCTTTGAGTCAATCAGTTTTGTGGTACTTTGTAACTGTAACCTTAGTAAATGAATACAATTCATTTTCTGACTTCTCTTATTTCTGTTGAAAAGACTTTTATGTTAGTATTTTGAGGGTGCTGTATCATTTCTGTTTTATGATTTTCCTTTTGTCTTTGGTTTTCAACAGTTTGACTCCAGTGGGCCTACACGTGGCTTTCTCTACATGTGGGATCTCTTTGGGTCCCATTTTCTTTGACCTGTGTGTTGATGTATTTCATAGGTTTAGAAACACTCTTCAAAATATCTTTTCTAATAATATTTTCCACATTTATCTCTCTCTCACTTCCATATGGAATTCCAAATAAACATTGTTAGTCTTACCAACTTCCATATGTCACATGTCATTTCCTGTATTTTAATTTCTTTTTCTCAATACCGCAATCTGGATATTTCCTATAGTTCTTTCTTCCAACTCACTAATCCTCTCTCTCTCTCCTATTCTCTTCAAAACTCATATTTTGAATGATCAATTTTAGGTTATTGTATGTTTTCAGTTCTGGACTTTCCCTTTGATGCTTTATTGTATACTCCAAGCCTCTTGTGATAGTTACTGTATTTCCAACAATGCTATTATTGACTATATTAATCATAGTTATACGAAAGTCTGGCTAAGATAAAAATTGCAGTATCTGCATCATCACAGATCTGTTTTATTGTGTAAATTTTCTGTTGGCTTTCTGTCATTTGGTCTGATTTATTGGCAAGTCTGGTAATTTCAGATTGTCTGCCAGATGTTGTATATGAAAAATTATAGGTGCTCTGGTTGAAGTTATCTTCCTCCAGAGAGGAGTTAGTCACCTTCTGGCAGCAAATAGATATGAGAAAACCATTTGAATATGCAGGCATTAAGATTACTCAAGGCTGCGTTTCAGCTTTGGGGTGTTTTGCTATTTCTAATTTACTCTTACTCTTGCAGCCCTCCAAGGGTCTCAACAGAGAGCCTGAGGTTTCGCTAAAACCTTCATGAAGAAATTCCAATTCCAAGTTTTGTCTCTTCAGAACTGTCAGTCAGGCAAATCTTCAACCTGCTTCATAGCTTCTTATCTGCTGGTTTTGCTCAATTTCTTGACCTCTTGCCCCCAGGTCTAGAGAGTCAAGAACTGGGAAATTTCTTGAGAGAAAATTGTATACAGAATATAGAGCCAATTTCTCTGTGCTTCTTCTCCCTCCAGGATCTTTGATTTCTTGAACACTGGAGTCTATTTTTATCTCTCTAGGCTAGTGAACCTACCATTGATACTAGGATTTCTACTTAGGCTCTAGGCTTTTCCACATATATGAACGAGTGGAAAATATTTGTTGAATATAGGACTCAATTGAGTGACATTTTCTTTTTTCTAAGATGTTAGCCCATACAATCTGTTATCCTTAGTTGATCTCTAGTGTTTTCAAATAGCTGTCTTGTTAAATATATATTATTAAATATATATTTTTACCTGTTATTCTCTAGGGTTTTTTTCCCCTAACACACTTATTTTTAATGCAGAAAGCCACATGTTAAATATCTGTATTTCATCTATTTTTATTTTCTCTTCTCTGTATCTGTATCTTTTCTAAATTCTTTCAGTATATAAAAATGATCTAATTATGAAAATAAGCATAGGATTGATATGATGATATTAATATATGTTTAAAAAAGGAATAGCCATAAATGTTGAATAAACTTAAAATGAAAGCCATCATTCCAATCTGCTAAGTCACTTCAGTCGTGTCCGACTCCGTGTGACCCCATAGACGGCCGCCCACCAGGCTCCCCCGCCCCTGGGATTCTCCAGGCAAGAACACTGGAGTGGGTTGCCATTTCATTCCAATCTACAATTTATCTATTCTTTTCCAAATGCCCTCATCCCCCAAGCAACACTTTTTGGACTGACTGAACCAGGTATCAAATCCAGCGTTTCTACCACTTTTAAATTTTTTATCACAATCCTTTACCTCATTTCCCTTTTTAGGTTTCCTATTCAACACTAGAAGAATTTCACTTCAAATATGTTCAACAATTTTTCTCTCTCCATCAATCGCTGACCATTCAGTCCTAGTTTTTATCATCTGGCCCTGAGTACATTAGTAGAATCCTTTTACCCTAAAATTACTATATATTGCTACATTATCTATCATCTGTTCTGTCCTTAGAATAATACCTGGTTCAGAGTAGAGTGTCCCTGAATAATTATAGAATAAACTTTTGAAAGGCCTCTAAAGTTCCCTCCAAAGTTCCAAAAAGTTCTAATTCATCTATATTTTGCTGAATAAAATCTAATGTCTTAAGTATTAGCATTTGTAATAAAAATGATTTATTTTCAGCTTTATATTCTGATATAATATATAGTATAGCCAATTATATTTTATTGCAAGTCAAAAGCAGCTCTGTTATATCCTAGATCAAATAGGCTTTGTGAGCCTTCCAGGGAGCCTAAAACTATATTTAACACATTGTTTTTGTATGAAAATGTGGTCTGTGGTCCAAGTAACAAAAATTTACTTTCCAACAAACTGAGTTCAAAAGTAATTTTTACATTGGTGACAGTCCATATTGAGTTCTGAGTATTCATTAAATCTTTGGGTCAGAAAGCAAGTTTCAATAAGAACATCTGAACATCCGTGCAGGAATCACATTAAGCCTTGTTTTCAGAAGTAGGGATGATGTAGAGAACGACTGGGTAAATATAATTCATTTAAGAAACAAGAACAGTACATGGAATATAACTGCAGCCTTATGTTAAGAAGATTCTGCTTTTGACACTGGATTTGAGTGAAAAATTCTGATCAGAAAGACAGTCCTTAAGTGGATTCTCTATTTACCTATAGACACTGCAAAAATAGCATTAAAGAAGATATTCATTGGTATATATTTGATGGTTGTTCCAAAATTATGGATAAATCCTGTTCAGTTTCTTAAAATTCATCTCAGGGAAAATGTAGAAAGAGCATTCACTCCTATAATAAGATAATGTTGTTTTTGTTTTATATTCATATTTTCCTTTGATACTTATTTAACTAGTTTATCAGATTAACAGAGAACTATATTCTGTACTATTTAGTCCACCTATTTCTACTTCTTTATTATTTTATATAAGTGTTTATTTATTTTTAGTGAGAAATTTAACATGTTTTTTTTCTGCCCAGGAATCAAAATATAGTTTACTCAAACACAGATAAGATCCTCATTTCAGTATTAATACTCACAAAGCATTGTTTCAATAAAAATTATATAAATTTATTTATGTTGTTAGTAAATTTCTTCAATAACAAAATTGAACACATAAGAGTTGCTAGTGCTCTGCGGAAAAATAGGGCTCTTATAACTTGCTCTAGTTGTGAGATGTGTATAAGAGACAGCTCCTATAATAAGATAATGTTGTTTTTGTTTTATATTCATATTTTCCTTTGATACTTATTTAACTAGTTTATCAGATTAACAGAGAACTATATTCTGTACTATTTAGTCCACCTATTTCTACTTCTTTATTATTTTATATAAGTGTTTATTTATTTTTAGTGAGAAATTTAACATGTTTTTTTTCTGCCCAGGAATCAAAATATAGTTTACTCAAACACAGATAAGATCCTCATTTCAGTATTAATACTCACAAAGCATTGTTTCAATAAAAATTATATAAATTTAACAACTCTCAGGGAAGAATTGAAAATATCTCCACGTCCATATATCAGCAGAACTCAATTTATACTTGCCATTCTTCTTTTTTAATTGAGGTATAATTGACATACAACATTATATAAGCTTCAGGTGTACAACATATATAATAATTTCACATTTGTGTGTTCTGAAACAATCACAGTAAGTCTAGTTGATATCCATCACCAATCATACATGGGGATTCCCTGGTGGCTCAGATGATAAATAATCTGCCCACAATTCATCAGGAACATCCCCTGGAGAAGGAAATGGCCACCCACTCCAGTACTCTTGCCTGGAGAATTCCATGGCCAGAGGAGGCTGGCGGTCTACATTTCATGGAGTTGCAGGGAGTCATACATGACTGAGTGACTAACACTTTCACTGTACATAGTTACAAAATTTGTTTCTCTTATGATAAGAACTTTTAAGATTTACTCTCTTAGCAACTTTCCATATGCAATAGAGTGTAACTATGGTTACCATGCTATACATTATATCCCCAGGACTTATATAACAGGAAGTTTGTATGTTTTCATCCCCTTTACCCATTTTGCCCACCACTCATCCCCTGCTTTTGGCAACCCCCTTATATATTCACAAGCAATTTTTTAAATTCCACATATAAGGAGATTATATGGCATTTATCTTTCTCTGTCTGACTTATTTCACACAGAAAAGCGCCCTCAAGATCTATCCATGTAGTTGCCAATGGCAAGATTTCATCTCTTTTTATAGCGGAATAATATTCAACTGTATATGCATATTATGTTTTACCTATTCATCAATCAGTGGATGCTTAGGCTGTTTCCATATCTTGAATATTACAATTAATGCTGCAATGAACATGGGGCCATAGACCTTTGAGTTAGTGTTTTTGTTGTCTTTGGATAATTACCCAGAAGTTGAATTGCTGGATCATGTATTCGTTCTATTTTTAATTTTTTGAGGAACCCCCACACTCTGTTTCATAGTGTCTGCACCAATTTACATTCCCACCAACCTTTACTCCACAGCTTTGACAGCACTGGTTATTTCTTATCTTTTTGATAAGTGCTATTCTAATAGTGTGAGGTTATGTCTCATTGTGGTTTTGACTTGCATTTCCTTGAATATTAGTGACATTGAGCATCTTTACATGTATCTGTTGGCCAGTTATATCACTCATTCAGAGAAATCTCCATTCAGATCTGTCCATATTTTTAGTCAGATTGTTTGGAGGTTTTTTGGATGGGTATTAAATTGAAAGAGTTCTTAATATATTTTGGAAGAAATATATATAATATAAATATATTAGCTCCTTATCAGATATACACTTTGCAATTATTTTCTGCTATTCAGTATGTTCCCTTTTCATTTTTTAATGGTTTTCTTTACTGTACAGAAATATATTTGCTATTCTTAAATGGATTTTATGTCCCCTGAAGTTCAGAAAAGCAACTTGATCTTTAAAAATATTGGAGAAGAAAGAAAATGATCTAAATATGTGTTATAATAAATGAATACTGAAAATTAAGGTTACATGCATTTGTGGATGTGTATGTATGCTCCTCATGTTACTGAAAAACATTTTTACTCCTGCAAGTCTAATGTTAGGCATAAAACTTCCTATAACAGACTGTATTGGTCAATGTGTCCCTGGAAGAAGGTGTTTTGTATCTCAGAGGTAGCGTAAGCACCATTAGATGTGGTGTTGCTATGGCAACCACTCTCTCTCTTTTTTAAATTGAATAGCATAGTGAGTACTCTTATAAAACTCACCAACCCTTAACTTACTGGTGCCTCAAGGTGGCTTTAACTTAACCACCTTCTCTTTGTCTTTATTTTTTCAATCTGTGGGATTCATATGTTTGGATATACCTGTTTTATGAGCCTGATGTGTCTTGGAACTTAAATCCTTGAGTTGTTGATCACAGATAAGCTCTAGACAGGAGGTCAATGTAGCTATAAAATCAAGAAAAGAAGTCAAATTTTCCATTGCAAGAACAGATGCACACTTCTGTATGAGGCCAGGTCTACAAAATTCAAATTGAATAAGACCTCAGTACTTGATCTGACTTCACCAGAACTTATATATACCTGGCACAGTGCAAAAAAAAAAAAGAAAAGAAAAGAAAATCATTCCAGAAATGGAAGAGTCACAGGTTAAACTTAAGCTTTGAGCAACAGGTTCACATATTTTAATTTAAACAAAAATTCTTTGGGGTATCCAAGAGTCCTATTTTCCTCTTTGACTCAAACACACACCTTTTAAAATATCTATGCCTTAGTGCAGAAATGTTGCATGGGGATAGATAAAATATATTGTAATTTTTTCCCCACCTTCCTTTGCTTTTTAGAGATAATAATTCTTTCTAGTTATTTTGCTGGCTATTTGTGTTTATGTTGTTAGTAAATTTCTTCAATAACAAAATTGAACACATAAGAGTTGCTAGTGCTCTGCGGAAAAATAGGGCTCTTATAACTTGCTCTAGTTGTGGAAGAGAGGGTATCATGATGAGATGAAAAGATAATTCCAATAAGATTAACCTGGTGCTAACAGTGTTCCTCCAGTGTTTTTCTGTTTATGATTTCATTGAGGTAGATATAGACTCATGAGCATCAAGTTCACTAATTTTTATAAGATGTGATGAATTTTTAAAAGTGTATAGTGAAGTCACTCAGTCATGTCCAACTCTTTGCGACCCCCTGGACTATAGCCTACCAGGCTTCTCCCTCCATGGGATTCTCCAGGCAAGAATACTGGAGTGGGTTGCCATTTCCTTCTCCAGGGGATCTTCCCGACCCAGGGATTGAACCCAGGTCTCCCACATTCCAGGCAGATGCTTTAACCTCTGAGCCACTAGGTAAATTTAATCTAAGTAGTTAATCCTAGACCTAGGATTAACTACTAGATTAATTAACTTAGATTAACTAACTTAGATTGACTAAGTACTTAGTTTAATGTAAGTACATTTAATCCAAGATTAAAATATAGAACATTTCCAGCCCCCTACAAGGTAACTTTATGCCCTTCTCTAGTTATAACTACCATCCCCCAAATGAAAAATACCATGTCCACTTCTATCACCATTGATTAGTTTTGCCAGTTCTTGAACTTCATCTATACACAGTCCTAGGTGTATATTATTTTGTGTTCGGCTTCTTTTGCTGGGAGAGTCATTCTTATGATCATATTTACCAGTAGCTCATTCTGTTTTGATTGCTGTGTAATATTTAATGTCACTTCATTTATAGACTACAAGTTAGCCATCTTTCTTTCGGATGGTCGAGTTTGTTGTTGTTTCAACACTAAGTTGTGTCTGACTCTTTGCAACTTCATGGAGCGCAGCATGCCAGGCTCTGCTGTCCTTCACTATCTCCCAGAGTTTGCTCAAATTCATGTCCGTTGAGTTGGTGAAGCTTTCCAACCATCTCAACTTCTGTCGGAGAAGGCAATGGCAACTCACTCCAGTACTCTTGCCTGGAAAATCCCACGGATGGAGGAGCCTGGTGGGCTGCAGTCCATGGGGTCGCGAAGAGTCGGACACGACTGAGCGACTTCACTTTCACTTTTCACTTTCCTGCATTGGAGAAGGAAATGGCAACCCACTCCAGTGTTCTTGCCTGGAGAATCCCAGGGATGGCGGAGCCTGGTGGGCTGCCGTCTGTGGGGTCGCACAGAGTCGGACACGACTGAAGCGACTCAGCAGCAGCAGCAGCAACTTCTGTCACCCTTCTCTCCTCCTGCCTTCAATCTTTCCCAGCATCAGGGTCTTTTCCAATGAGTCGGCTCTTCACATCAGGTGACTAAAGTATTGGAGCTTCAGCTTCACCATCAGTCCTTCCAACGAATATTCAGGATTGATTTCCTTTAGGATTGACTGCTTTGATCTCCTTACTGTCTAAGGGACTCTCAAGAGTCTTCTCCAGCACCACAATTTGAAAGCACCCATTTGGTTTTTGGCTGTCATGAATAAAGCTGCTGGGAATATCTTTTCACAATTTTTGGTGGTTGTGTGCACTCATTTGTGTTCAGACAAATACTTAGGAATGACATTGCTGGGTCACAGGGTGCTGCTGCTGCTGCTAAATCGCTTCAGTCGTGTCCGACTCTGTGCGACCCCATAGACGGCAGCCCATCAGGCTGCCCCGTCCCTGGGATTCTCCAGGCAAGAACACTGGAGCAGGTTGCCATTTCCAGGGTACTAGATACATTTATTGCTTTTAAACATCTATTGATATGTTGAACCTACAGGAAAAATATTGAAGGCTTATGTACAGCAATGAAGTAAATCAAACAACAAAAGTCTTGGTAACTTCAAAGCAAAGTTAAAATTGTCAGAAGTGAAAGCTAGGTGGGAAAAATGTAATCATTCTCATTTGTTCATATCCACCAAACTATAATCAGGGTAAATTTTTTGCAACTCTTTTCTGATCACGATTTTCCTCTACTTAAAAACCATTAAGTCCTTTCCCCCTGGTCTTAGGAAAAGGACAAAACTCCTTAATAAAGCCTGCAAGCTCTGCATGGCCAGCCTATGCTTATCTTTTCTGTCCTTTCTCTTTGGGCTTCTGGTGGTCTCCACTGAGTCACACTAGCTTCTTTCAGATCACACTCCCAAGACTTTTCTGCCACAGGGCATTTCATGGGCTGCTCCTCTACCTGGAACGCTCTTGCTACCATTTTGAGTAGTTTAAACCCTGCTCATCCTTCAGATCTCTTATCAAAGTGAAGTGAACGCATTCAGTCCTGTCTGACTCTTTGCGACCCCATGGACTGTAGCCTCCCAGGCTCCTCCGTCCACGGGATTTTCCAGGCAAGAGTACTGAAGTGGGTTGCCATTTCCTTCTACAGGAGATCTTCCCCACCCAGGGACTGAACCCAGGTCTCCTTGTAGGCAGAGCTTTACCATCTGAGCCACCAGGGAATGACATTCTCTTATCAAGGATAATCTTTTCTGAGAAATCATCCCTAATCTCCTTAATGTAAATTCTCATAATATTAGGAACTCCTTTATGGTGCTTGTCAGTGTAATTTATTTGTTTATGTTTTCACTGATTGATTTTTTGCTCTTTTCATTAGGTGGTAATTTCCATAATGACACAGTTTATGTTTTAGACATGTTACTGCCAGAATCCAGCACAGTATTTGGTCAATGTGGGCACTCCATAAATATCTGTCAAGCAAAAGAAACAATTTTACATGCTGGAGATAATTTTGAAATTCATGAACTAGTATCATTTAAAATCATGAAGATAATCACTTGAAGAATTGAAAATAATCATATAATATAAACTGAGATGCAGAAAAGATTGTAATAAGTAAAGTAAGTTCCTGTTATTTCTAGAAAGGAGTCTTAATAAGCTATTGACAGCCTGGTACTTATAGTGATAACCATACAAGAACTAAAATTAGAAACATTTAAATGTAATTATCTCAAAGAAACAAGGTTGGGGCTTGGGAATTGAGATTGGGAAGATGGATTTTAACTTTTACAATTTTACCCTTATTTTATTACCTTTATTATAATATGTAACAGAAAGATGAAACCTAAGGTTACTATACATTTCCAACTTTGGGAGTATAGGGGCTCAGAACATGCCTCCCCAAGACGGCTACTTTGACATGTAGATTAATTGGAGCTAATGGTGGTGGAAACCCTTTGAACTCAAAAGAAACTACTGCTGCTCCCTTAACTACCTAGAAAAATTTATATTGACTTTTCCAAAAAGAATTATGACCAGAGATAAATTTTATCTAAGTGGTCCCATCTATCTGACAAGACAAACATCTAATAATTAAGTATTTGCTCATTGTTCTATCATCTCGTGAATGAATGACCCACCTGTGCTTGGAAGCCCCAGTCCCTTATCCCATTCCTTAGCTCAGGATGGCACATACATCTCATTTCAGCTTTCTGCCTCTGATTCTCTCATGTATATGGGATTCCTATACATACAAAGTCAAATCTGATTTTCTTCTGTTAATATGTCTCATGCCATTTTATTTGGCCAGTCACAAAGAACAAAAGATGTCACTTTGAGTCACTTCTCAAAGATGAGAAGTGGGGCAGGAAATTTCCCACTCCCTTCCAGAAGATTGGGGAACCTAATTTGCACATCTGCCCCTGTGTTGGGGTTGGGTGTAGGATGTGTGATTAGGTATTCCAGGTTGTCAAAAATGTTCTAGATCTGTGATAAATTCAAGCCTTCCATGGTAAAGTGAACTAATGAAGCCGCAAACTGATTCAAAGACTACCAAGAGTGACAGCAGGCTTCAGAAGTTCACACAGTAAAATGTCCAGGTTCTCTGAAATTAGTGCAGGCAATCAGGAATTAGGGTAAAACATTGCTGTCCTGGATGGTTCCTGCATTTCTCACAGAGGAATCACAGGGATGGTGATTATTGTTGCTTAGTCACTCAGTCATGTCCAACTCTTTGTGACCCCCATGGATTGCAGCCCGCCAGGCTCCTCTGTCCATGGGATTTCCCAGCAAGAATACTGGAGTGGGTTGCAGGTGGCAACAATACCAAACAAAATTGGTTACACACATCACAATGCCAAAGTGGAATAAAGGGAATAACATACTAGTCAAAGTATAGCTTTCAAGTAGAAGATCTCAACAGTTGAACAGGAGCAGTACTTGTAACCTAACTGCTGAATCTCAGCTAACGGTTCAGATTATCAGAAGAAAACATGATGTAAGATATGGGAAGTTGGGGGCAGGGTGGTCCATATTAATTCTGGTAAAGAATGACTGACTTACTGTCTAAATAACTTTCTTAAAAGGCCAGGATCTTGAGAGTGAACATAATTTAGTAAAAACCAACCTGTTCTCTATTCCAGCACAAAAGTCATTCCTTTTTGTAGGCTTTCTGTTGCCCAGTGCCAGAAATAATCCCTTTTCTTCACCTCTCAAAGCACTTTTTTCCCAATTATTATGGCATTTAGCATGTTATGTACACTGATTACATATGTGCATTTCTTATTTCCCTCACTAATCTATGAACTCGTGGAAACTTTGGTGTATGTATTTGTCACAGGGACTGGTCATGGGCGTTATACATCACTTGTGAAAGAAGATCCAGTACCAGACTAAGTACTACCCAAGGACCCCAAGATGACAAACATTGCCCATCTCTTTTGAAATTGAATTGTCCTCCGCAGTGTGCCTTGTGACTAAGCTGCAGTTGGATCACAAAATTCAGAATTTACGTTGCTGTATACAGGCTATGAGTATATACTATTATTTCCACTTATAACATTTAGGGGACTGGAAATGCTTTCTATCAATGTTAACAGGTATTTTACATCTTTCTAGATCAGATATTTGTGCTAAGAAACTAGACAATGGTTTGCATTAATACAAACTGAGAAGATATTAGAATATGTGTTTTAATAATAACAATGACTTCTTCAGGCTGCATAGTTTAAGCTACTTTCTAAGATTATATCATTTAATTCCTTATAAAATTTATAATATTTTTCCACAATGACAAAGCAAGACTCTACAAATCCATTGTCTATAAAGCTAAAATAGTAATAAAAATGTCTTAAAGAGAAGAAATAGAAGCAAACTTCACGCTACATTAAAAGCAAGCAATTTTCTGTGATTTTAAGCATATGCAAAGAAATTCTGAGTAACCTACACATTCAACTTGTGATTTCTAAGAAATAAAGATCTGGGATCTACTTAAGTTCCATAGAATTCCTTTTTTCCCTCTTCTCCTGGATTATTATTGTTATTATGGATGAAATTGGTTTAGAACATAAAGAACAGAATTGATATTTCATCCTTGAATAATGCAGATGATAATATATGCAGGAAAGTTTTTCCAAAGCATGTCTGGGTATATACTTTTGAATTTTACTGGAAAACATGTCATTCCATTCAGAACTCTGAATTAAGATGCACAATTTTTTGCTGAAGGCTATTTTAAATTAGGCTAATAAATTGCTACTCTCTGCCTTGCGTGATAATGCATTACATTATCTACTGATGTACATGTATTGTCTGACTCTAATGGTGTGGAAATTAAATGTTAGACATGGGCCAGATGTTCCTATAGATGAATATGAAGTATGACTCTGGCATAGTTATGTCTCATTGGGACAGAGAGGAAGAATGTTATAACCAACGACAATAACAACCACTTCAAAAAATATCCTCTGATATTGGTCTCGTTAAGAACTAACATTGTGTAAGCCTAGATCCTCTCTTAGTCCTTGTCTTTGAAAAGTGTTATATTTGTCAGCAGTATTTGCACCTGTTCGTGAGGAAAGAAAATCTGTTTCCTAAAATACAAAATAAAACAAAATCATGAATATAAAACCACCTGGAGGGGTGTCCAGAGATGGTAAATATTTGTCATCTTTATTTAACAGACAGGAGCTGGCTTGGAATGTTTTCCTGGACTGAGCACCTCAACGTGGCAGTAAGATTTCCATAGGTCATTCCTTTGCAACTGCAAAGAGCTCACAGCAGGGTAGGAGGGATGTGTGAGTTGGGGGGAAGGGAAATGGCAAACAAATGGGCCTTATGGTGAATTTTAATGAAGATTCCCTGCTGGCTTTAGCTCCATTGGAAAAAAGGAGGAAGAAAGATACCCATAACATCCTATTTGAGGCTAACTTAAGAATGGAATCATAACTTGAATAGTAGAAACATGTCATAAGAATGAGGAGGGGGTGTAGGAGTACACAGAATGTTTGCTGCTGTTGCTTCTTCAGATGCTAATCAGACTAATGGTATGTCAGTATATTTTTAAAAATAGAGAAGTGGCACAGGAGATAAATACATTACATTGTCTCACCGTGAATCAGTCACCCACCCACTCAACGAGAAATGTTTTTGCAGGTCTGTGCTAATGGATGAAAGGATGGGTTTCAGGATGATAGAGATGGGTGCACTTCAGATAAAACGTGAAGAAGGAAATCTGAGTACACTCAATAAGATTCAAGAAGAACTGTGGAGAAAGACAAATGCATCTCAGTGCAGAGGTAGGCAAAGAGTAGGACATGATTTAGTGACTAAACAAACAAAAAAAGGTCAGTATTTGCAAGCATGCTCTTTTAAAAGGGCTGCTGAATTCCAAAAGGAATATGATGAGAAAATGTATCATGGAGAGAGAATTTATCCCTTTATAAGTTATTTCAGCTGCAAGTGTTGCTATCATCTACCCCCCCATTCTCTTGTGTTTTGCTTAAAATATGGGATAGTGAGGGATTCATTGCTTTGTGCACTAGAGGTTTTGTTTATATGTTTCTCATTAACAGTGATATTTCCTTTCTGATTTATGTGACTCCTCCATTTCTTTTTTCTTTATTTAGCAGCATTTCTGATTTTTAGTTCAATAAACTGATTTCTCAGGAGTAGCCTAAGATTTCTCTTCTGCCCTGTTCTTTTCTCTTATTTCTTTGTTATGTCACTTTTGGAAGAAAAAGCAGTGTTTTGAAAATCTTTTTCTTATTAATCATAAAAGTAAAGTAGTCAGTTTTATCTCTCACATGAATTTTTTACACAGCTGAATGTCATGCTTCTCTGGATCGCCCACTCAAGCTATATGTGAACAGAAATCTATTATTTTCTTATTTTAAAGTACTATTAATCACCTGTCCAATGTGCTCATAATGTCATCAGTTCCAGACAAATTAAAAGAATCCATCTGTGTCTTCCAAGACCATTGAGATTCATGAGTTGATAGGTAATTTAAGAATCTTCACCTTTTGGATAAAACTGTTCCATTTCTCTTAGTCCTGGAAGTTTTCCATCCTTATCATCTAATCAAATGGATTCTCATGATCCCTGAAATATACAGTTTGCATAATACCTTCCTATAGGTTGTTAGCATTTTTATGCTTAACAAGTTTCCTGGTTATCCTGCCAAAATCAACAGTTGAAAAACCCCCATCTTCAAGACAAGATGTCTTTCTCTTTTTTAATGTGTCAGAAGATAACATAAAAATGAGCCATTTTTCCCATTAATAATGAGACAGATTAAAAACAGTCACCAAACAAATAGAGCAAAAGGGGGAGAGTGAGAGAGAACAAGGAGATAAAATGGGATCTGATGGGCTTGCTCTTGGTCACAAGAGCAATTTCCTCTGGACTCACAAGTCTTCAGCTTTGGTTCAGTAAACTGATGGACTCAGGAAGAAGGAGGGTGTTTGACCATTAGCCTCTAAACAAAAAGTC
This sequence comes from Cephalophus harveyi, assembly GCA_006410635.1. NCBI lineage: Eukaryota > Metazoa > Chordata > Mammalia > Artiodactyla > Bovidae > Cephalophus > Cephalophus harveyi. Next base: position 249,623 of record SJYT01032750.1, read on the forward strand.
ATCCACAAAAGCAAGATGAGTTACTAGATATTTTACTGAGGTTGGAGACTAAAGCCTTCATTGGCTTTGTCCTCTGGACGTATATTTCTTTTCAGCTTTAAAGAAGCAGATTATCATAGCAGGACAACATGAGAATCCAGGATCTTTAATAATATTCAAATACTAAATATTGTCCCTACCCAGGGATTAAACCTAGGTCTCCTATATTGCAGGCAAATTTGTGTAACTAGAAGAGTATATTGGCAAAAAACAAGAATTTTGGAGTAAAGAAAGCTTGAAATAAAACCACATCACAACATCACCACCAACGGCTTGTGTGGTCATGGACAAGTTATTTAAATCCATTCAGCCTCAGCTTTCTTATTTGTACAATAAATGTGATTATAATGTCATCTTAATTATCAGTAATTATGACTGCATGGGGTTATTGTGATTATAAAGTGAGATAATATACATTAAATTGTTAATCAAATGTTTAGGGCATAAACCCTTAATACATGTTAACTGCTATTAGTAAAGCATTAATACTAATCATAATCATTAAAAATTAGGAAGGAGTATTTTTTTAAAAGTCCAGTCAGACTTTGGGTGTTTAGGATAATCAGGCAAACTCCTTTTTCTACTTTATTTTCCGTATCAGATTTATTATGACCCCTGCGAAATAGATGACACATGTTTTACTAGGTAATCACGACCACTCAATATATTATTTGGGGTTTAGTCAAAACAGAATCTCAGTATTTTTTGAAAATTAGTTTTCACTTTCAATCCTACTATAACCTGTAGTCTATCAATTAAATCAACAAAATTAACCAGGTGCCCAGTCTGATATGTATTAGTGGCTGCACAATACAAGTGAGCATTTTTCCTAAATCATGGCAGATTGGAGTCTTGAAAATAACTGGGGAATTGAGGTTAACATATATAAAACAAATTGAATGCAGAGACAGAAACCATATTATATATATGAGCTTTGCTTTTAAAACTGTTATGAGTTGAACCTATCCACTTAGGTCTTTTTCGTCTTGTTTTTGGTTTTAGGTTTTGTTTTTGCTTCGTTGATCTTTTTTTTTTTCCTTTGGAGAGTAGCAAGAGATTTTTCTACGTGAATTCTGGACCTACTCTTAATACAATTGCTCACTTGCTTATCAAACACTGCTCGCTTGAAACTGATTTATGCAGAAATTACTAGATACGAGGTCTTTATGTGAACCCAGAATATATCATCTCAGCTTGATTTCTGACATCGCTATTATTGTTAAGGGTTTAGGTTTGGCATCCAAACCCTTCTTTCTTTAGCTTCTGACCCCTTTCTCCAAATTTTGGTGTTATTGTCCTAAGTTTCACTCTTGCCAAAAGACTTTTAGTCTTGCCAAAAGACTGCTCAACATGTTGTCATGATGTCTGTATTGCGTTGCATGGTTTAGCGAGTGTTTTTGCATGTAATTAGTTCATTTAAACATATTAATGGACACTAAATTATGTAGTTTATAAGACAGTAGATACGACAAACCAGTAAAGGTGTCTTGGTGAAGGAACATTTCTTTTAATGGGGGGATTGGACTGGGTATTGACTATGGAGTACTTAGTGTTTGTATTTCATATCTTCTAACTTCATTCATTTTGTTTAGTTTTATATAATAAATGAATATATTCTCTTCAGTGACAGAAAAAGCAACTGGGCAAATTAAATAATTGTAGAAATTGAGGCTTCACAGTCAACGTGGATTATTTAATTTACATATTTTGAGTTACCATCGTTAACTCCTTTTATGAAACATGTGGTAATTAGTAACGTTTATGCCTCCTTTCCTTTGAGTCTGTTGCTTTTATGATATTTAATTTTTGGTAGTTTATAATGTATCTGGCATCTGGTCCCATCACTTCATGGCAGATAGATGGGGAAACAGTGGAAAAAGTGTCAGACTTTATTTTTTGGCCTAAAAAATCACTGCAGATGGTGACTGCAGCCATGAAATTAAAAGACACTTACTCCTTGGAAGGAAAGTTATGACCAACCTAGATAGCATATTCAAAAGCAGAGACATTACTTTACCAACAAAGGTCCATCTAGTCAAGGCTATGGTTTTTCCTGTGGTCATGTATGGATGTGAGAGTTGAACTGTGAAGAAAGCTGAGCGTCAAAGAATTGATGCTTTTGAACTGTGGTGTTGGAGAAGACTCTTGAGAGTCCCTTGGACTGCAAGGAGATCCAACCAGTCCATTCTAAAAGAGATCGGTCCTGGGTGTTCATTGGAGGTACTGATCCTGAAGCTGAAACTCCAGTACTTTGGCCACCTCATGCGAAGAGTTGACTCATCGGAAAAGACTCTGATGCTGGGAGGGATAGGGGGCAGGAGGAGAAGGGGATACAGAGAATGAGATGGCTGGATGGCATCACCGACTCGATGGACGTCAGTTTGAGTGAACTCCGGGAGTTGGTGATGGACAGGGAGGCCTGGCGTGCTGCTATTCACGGGGTCACAAAAGTCGGGCACGACTGAGCGACTGAACTGAACTGAATGTATCTGGGGTAATAATAAGCCAGTTGTTTAATCAAAGAATCATTAAATAATTTGACCTCTTGTCCTACCATCATGGTTTTCTTAATTTCTATATTCTTTATTTTGATTAACCTCTCCATTGCTTGCATTTAATCTTCAAGTAGGTTTCTTAAAAAAGTCTCATTGCTGCTGAGTTTCACTGAACATGTTATTTCATGTGTGGAAACACATGTTGTTTTCTATCTGAAGAGCACAGTGACTTGATACCATGGAGATTTTGTGACACTGTTTTGGAAACTGACGTTTATTCTAAGACCAGGCGGATTTTCCTACTGTATTTTACATGCTTTTTTTTTTTCTGGAAACTTAAAAGATGCTTTGTTATTCAATAACTTAACTAAATGTGTTTTTGTATCACTAGCTTTGTATCAGTTCTTCTTGATATTAATGCATCCTACCAACTGGAGGATTCAATCATAATTTTACTTTAGGTAAATTGTCCTGTACTATCTCTCTGATTATTTTCTGCCCTATTGATTGGAATCAGAAATATCAATTGCCTTTATGTTTGATGGACTGTAGTTTCCACATCTTCTGCTGCTGCTGCTAAGTCAATTCAGTCGTGTCTGACTCTGTGTGACCCCATAGACGGCAGCCCACCAGGCCCCCCCGTCCCTGGGATTCTCCAGGCAAGAACACTGGTGTGGGTTGCCACTTCCTTCTCCAATGCATGAAAGTGAAAAGTGAAAGTGAAGTCGCTCACTTGTGTCCAACTCTTAGCGACCCCATGGACCTAATTGTTTTAAACTTATATTCTTTTTACTGTTACTCACTATGAATAAAGACTTAGCTCCATGATTTTCTGTTTCTTGCTGTTTCTAGTTTACTTTTTTACTTTTTATCTTACTTTTTTCTTTACAACATCCCCTTCTTATTCTGATCTTTTGTTATTGTGCCTTCCTTGTGTTGCTGAATCCATACCCTTATTGGATTACTCAGTGAATGCAAAGCAGCAGCAGAGAATCTTGCCTTGGTTCCTTAGATTATATGTTGTTTTTCTTTTTTTAAAATATTGAAGAATTCATGCTACCTTTTAAAATAAATGCCTTTCTACACTTAAACATTTTGCTTTCTTTCAGCTTGAATGTAATTTCATAGTTCTCAAACCACTTCCTTCCCTCTTCTACCTTTTTCAGATCTTTTTTTTTCCCCCACTGAAGTAGTGTTTGTGATTTTACCTCGACAGCATTCCCACCTTATGTGGGGTCGTTTTGTCTTTCCTTCTGGAGTGGAGGGCATAGAGAGCAGGATGCAGAGAAGGGGAAAGCACAGCTGAGGCTGACTACAGTCTTTGCTGAGGTCTCGAGTTCACTCTTATTGCTGAGATCCCACCAGATGTCCTTTATTAGACTCTATTCCACCCAGCTTGGCATGAAGTCAACTCTTTGGGGCTTTGGCTCACTCCCCCAGCTTAGCACTGTACGCTGGAGCAAGAGAATCAGGGGCCCTTCCTGTTTCTGTCGAGGTCCAGATGTGGTTTACAGAGCATTTACTCCATGTTTATCTTGATTTTCTCAGGCACATCTACGCATCCCTTTTGCCCATTCCTTTTCAAGTTAGAATATTCAAAAGTTTTCTCAGGACTTTTATAGCATCCTGTATCCTTAGTCCTGAGGCAGAAGCAGGGTTGGGAAATCTGTCCACGTGGTCATGATACCAGAATCTTCTGTCCTTTTACTGGTCATCACTTTTTAAAGTTTATGATTTTCCATATTTCTTTCTATTGATGGAAAATTCGGGGTAGGGTTTTTATCCGGTTTTTTTTTTTTTTGCTTTTGTTTATTGAAGGTAGGAGACTCTATACCACAGCTTCATGTGCTACCGCCCCTCGGACTCAAAGTTATATTCAACTGTATTTGTGAGATGCACATCTTAAAAACATAGATTAAATACTAATGTGTTGAAATAAATAAGCAGGTATGTGAAGCACGTAAATTCAGTGGCTTGGGCTGTCATAAATATTACAGTTTATCAACAGAGTGTTCATTTTGTATAAAGTACTGGACATAGTGGTGTGAGAGACATAAATATGAGTAAATAGAGACCGCAAAATGGAAAGAGATGCAAATATGTTTATGATCATTCTACAAAGGGGCATTAAGTACTTTCAATAAAAAATCTAGAGTCAAACATTTAGGTGGACTAGGATCCCCAGTTAAGGGGATATCAGAAGGCATACTGGAGAACATGGCATTGATAGTGTATTTCAGAGATGGTCAGGAAGAGGACAAAACCATAAGCTTCAGGCACAGAGGTGGTAAAACAGAGAATTTAGTTGGAAAAGAACAAGCTATATCATAAGCATACACACAGGTGCTTGGGGGCAGTGGGAAAAAAAGAGTAAAAGTGGAGTATGGAGCTGCAGTGTAGACAACTGAATGGCAGGGTGACTTACCTAACGGACAACAGAAAGCCATGAGTAGTTAATAAGCAAGAGCATGATACGAACAGGTCAGCAGGGATGAATGTTAATCTGGCAGGAGGACAGATGTTGAATCCTGAGATAGTGGGAAAAATGCCACGGCAGGTGTCATGAGACAGTCTCGCCTTCCAGCTTGTCCACACTACCCAGATGTGTGAGGCTTAGTGAGTCATTTGACACCCTCTTGACCCCATTGATCTCTTGGTAAAATAAAGGTTGGGAGCTTGGCTTTTGGTATCTATTCCAGTTCTCTGATAGCAAAGGTCTGGATATTGTAATGAGGAAAACATGAGAAATGTGGAGACTCTTTAGTATGTAGTAATAATTTTTGCAAAAATAAATGGGAGGAATGAATTATGGTGATTGGAGTAAGTGTAGAAAATATTTTTGTGATTTAAGGGAACTTTCAGAGGAAGAATCAAGTAGGAGAAGTTATATTTTAAGATGATTCTAAGTTCCCCGTCCGAGGCCAGGGGCAGGGCCCGAGGCCAGGGGTGGCAGCTAGGAAGAGCAACCCCGTGCCCGAGGCCAGGGCAGGGACCAGGAGGAGCAACCCCACACTCGAGGCCAGGGGCGGCGGCCGGGAGGAGCAACCCCACTTCCAAGGAACGGTGGCTGCGTGGGCACAGGAGGGCCTAGAGGAGCCATCCCACGTTGAAGGTCAGGAACAGTGGTGGTAAGAAAATACCTCTCATCCAAGGTAAGGAGCAGCAGCTGCACTTTACCGGAGCAGCCGTGAAGAGATACCCCACGCCCAAGGTAAGAGAAACCCAAGTAAGATGGTAGGTGTTGCAAGAGGGCATCAGAGGGCAGACACACTGAAACCATACTCACAGAAATCTAGTCAATCTAATCACACTAGGACCACAGCCTTGTCTAACTCAATGAAACTAAGCCATGCTCGCAGGGCAACCCAAGACAGGTGGGTCATGGTGGAGAGGGCTGACAGAATGTGGTCCACTGGAGAAGGGAATGGCAAACCACTTCACTATTCTTGCCTTGAGAACCCCATGAACTGTATGAAAAGGCAAAATGATAGGATACTGAAAGAGGAACTCCCCAGGTCAGTAGGTGCCCAGTATGGTACTGGAGATCAGTGGAGAAATAACTCTAGAAAGAATGAAGGGATGGAGCCAAAGCAGAAACAATACCCAGCTATGGATGTGACTGGTTATAGAAACAAGGTCCGATGCTGTAAAGAGCAATACTGCATAGGAACCTGGAATGTCAGGTCCATGAATCAAGGCAAATTGAAAGTGGTCAAACAAGAGATGACAAGGGTGAACGTCAACATTCTAGGAATCGGCACACTAAAATGGACTGGAATGGGTGAATTTAACTCAGATGACCATTATATCTACTACTGTGGGCAGGAACCTTTAGAAGAAATGGAGTAGCCATCATGTTCAACAAAAGAGTCTGAAATGCAGTACTTGGATGCAATCTCAAAAATGACAGAATGATCTCTGTTTGTCTCCAAGGCAAATCATTCAATATCACAGATATCCAATTCTATGCCCCAACCAGTAATGCTGAAGAAGCTGAAGTTGAACGGTTCTATGAAAACCTACAAGACCTTTTATAACTAACACCTAAAAAAGATGTCCTTTCCATTATAGGGGACTGGAATGGAAAAGTAGGAAGTCAAGAAACACCTGGAGTAACAGGCAAATTTGGCCTTGGAATTCGGAATGAAGCAGAGCAAAGACTAACGGAGTTTTGCCAAGAAAATGCACTGGTCATAGCAAACACCCTCTTCCAACAACACAAGAGAAGACTCTACACATGGACATGACCAGATGGTCAACACCGAAATCAGATTGATTATATCCTTTGCAGCCAAAGATGGAGAAGCTCTATACAGTCAACAAAAACAAGACCAGGAGCTGACTGTGGCTCAGATCATGAACTCCTTATTAAAAAAGATGTCCTTTTCATTATAGGGGACTGGAATGCTAAAGTAGGAAGTCAAGAAACACCTGGAGTAACAGGCAAATTTGGCCTTGGAATGCGGAATGAAGCAGGGCAAAGACTAATAGAGTTTTGCCAAGAAAATGCACTGGTCATAGCAAACACCCTCTTCCAACAACACAAGAGAAGACTCTACACATGGACATAACAAGATGGTCAACACTGAAATCAGATTGATTATATTCTTTGCAGCCAAAGATAGAGAAGCTCTATACAGTCAACAAAAACAAGACCAGGAGCTGACTGTGGCTCGGGTCATGAACTCCTTATTGCCAAATTCGGACTTAAATTGAAGAAAGTAGGGAAAACCGCTAGACCATTCAGGTATGACCTAAATCAAATCCCTTATGATTATACAGTAGAAGTGAGAAATAGATTTAAGGGACTAGATCTGATAGACAGAGTGCCTGATGAACTATGGAATGAGGTTCGTGACACTGTACAGGAGACAGGGATCAAGACCATCCCCATGGAAAAGAAATGCAAAAAAGCAAAATGGCTGTCTGGGGAGGCCTTACAAATAGCTGTGAAAAGAAGAGAGGTGAAAAGCAAAGGAGAAAAGGAAAGATATTAGCATCTGAATGCAGAGTTCCAAAGAATAGCAAGGAGAGATAAGAAAGCCTTCCTCAGCAATCAATGCAAAGAAGTAGAGGAAAACAATAGATGGGAAAGACTAGAGATCTCTTCAAGAAAATTAGAGATACTAAGGGAACATTTCATGAAAAGATGGGCACAATAAAGAACAGAAATGGTATGGACCTAACACAAGCAGAAGATATTAAGAAGAGGTGGCAAGAATACACAGAAGAACTGTACAAAAAAGATCTTCACGACCCAGATAATCACGATGGTGTGATCACTCACCTAGAGCCAGACATCCTGGAATGTGAAGTCAAGTGGGCCTTAGAAATCATCAGTACTAATAAAGCTAGTGGAGGTGATAGAATTTTAGTTGAGTATTTCAAATCCTGAAAGATGATGCTGTGAAAGTGCTTAAAAGCTATATTCCCATTCAAAATCTTTCCTGTGTTTGCTTTGGTATGTTGTCACTGCCAAGAAACATGACCATTTTGTTTCAGTTGACAAATAATAAAATGACACAAAGTTGTTAGTTTTGTAATATCTATGGGGTTTGTTTTTATTCTCCTCTGTCATTCTGATATTAGTGTAAAATGGTCACTTCTGTCATATTTGTAGGGTATCTAATCATGCAGAAAAAGATGTAACACAGCAGATCTGACTGCTGTCATTTGAAAGAGCTGCTTGCAAGGTTGGCCCCTGCCTGGCATCTAGAAACTTGGATTTCAGGAAGGTACTTGTTGACCTAAACTGTATAGACAATATGGTGCGTGCTAAATATGTACTTTCCTTCTGGAATTTTTTGAAATACTTATTGGCTGTACCAGGTCTAGCTGTAGTATGTGGGATCAAGTTCCCTGACCAGAGGTTGAACCCAGGCCCCCTGCATTGGGAGCACAAAACATTAGCCATTGGACGACCAGGGAAATCCCCCTGGAATTTTGTTACATGCTAGACAGAGGCTGCATACGTGACCAGCCCCCCAAATCCCTGGACACTGAGTCTCTGTTAAGCCCATCAGATGCATTCCATACGCTGTCATAAGTCATTGTGGGGGAACTAAGCATGGTTTTATTTTTTTATTTATTTTTAATTGGAGGATAATTGTTTTACAGTGTCGTGCTGCTTTCTGCCACACAGCAACGTGAATCGGCCAACAGTATACATCTGTCCCCTCCCTCCTGAGCCTCCCTCCACCGTCCCACCCCTCCGGGTCATCACAGAGCGCCGAGCTGCCTCCCTTTGCTGTGGGCAGCTTCCCATTAGCTGCCTGTTTCACACGTGGAAGTGTATACATGTCAGCGCGGCTCGCTCCATTTGTCCCCCTGCTTCACCTGTGTCCACAGATCCATCCTCTTATCTGTGTCTCTGCCCCTGCCCTACAGATAGGAATGCCATCAGTGCCATTTTTGCTGGCACACAGGTTTCCTCTGAACATCACTCCATGAAATGCTTCCCTTTGTTAATTTTGTTTTATATCCTTTTTCTGTAAAACAAACAAAACACTTTGCCATGAGTATGTCTATATGCTGAGACATCCCAGTAAACCTGGGCAGTCTGGGGACCAATCATACAGTAGTTATTTCTCCTCTATCATAACAATATTTGTCATTTATATTTTCTCCTTTTGTCCTTAATTGGTCTAGGAATCCTTTTGGAGAACAAACTTTGGCCTTGTGGACTTGACAACTCAACATTGGTCACTGTTGGTTTGTTTTCTGTCATGATTTCTGACCTCATCTTCATCATTTCCTGATTTTTGTTTTCCTGTGTGATTAATTTGTACTTTTATCTGCTTCATACGGTGGAAGCTTCAATTGCTGATTTTTAAGCCTATCTCCTTTATTGATATAAGCATTTACAGTTTACACATTCATTTCTAAATTTTTCTTTAGTTCCTGCCCACGAATGTTGATAGATTGTGCTTTCATTACCCTTTATTTCAAAATATTTTTAACCCCCACTTTTGTGATTTCTACTAATTTGCAAGTATGTTAGACCTTTCTAGATATCTTCCAGAAATCTTACTGACTTCAAATGTTATTCTACTCTTGTACAAGAATATGCTCTGTGTAATTCCAACCAGTAGATGATTTTAGGGACATCTTTTAAGGGCCAGCAGGCTTCCCTTGTGGCTCAGCTGGTAAAGAATCCACCTGAAATGCAGGAGACTTGAGTTCAATCCCTGGGTTTGGAAGATCCTCTGGAGAAGGGAAAGGCTACCCACTCCAGTATTCTGGCCTGAAGAATTCCAAGGACTGTATAGTCCATGGGGCTGCAAAGAGTCAGACACGACTGAGCTACTTTCACTTCACTTGAAGGGCCAACATATGGTCTATCTTTGTGAATGTGCCACATGTACTTTCAAAGAACGTGCATTTTGCAGCTGCTGGTATTTGTTCTACAAAATATCAGAATGCTCAAGTTGGTATTAAATACTATTCTTTACTTATGGCAATCCTCCTTGTCTTGGAGTCGTCTTTGCCTGATATGCAGTATGAGCTTCTTCACAGCCACATAGGGCATTAAGGTTCTGTTCACCATTTTTCTTTCTTTTTGCTTTCAACTCATCCATGTGGTTATACTTACCCTGTATCTCCTAAAAGGGCTTCCCTGGTGGCTCAGATGGTAAAGAATCTGCCTGCCATGTAGGAGACCCAGGTTGGATCTCTGGGTCAAGAAGATCTCCTGGAGAAGGGAATGGCAACCCACTCCAGTATTATGGCCTGGAGAATTCCATGGACAGAGGAGATCTCCTAAAAACATGTATTTGGTGGTTCTTTTTGTCTGGTGCGATCATCTCTTCCTTTAAATTGGAATGTGTATTTTCTTTGCATTTGATGTAAATATCAATATAGTTTGTGTTAATTATACCAGCAGGCTGTTTATGGCTTATTTGTACTCTCATTTCTTGGTTCTTTTGTTCTCCCTTTGCTGTCTGGTTTTGGTATAATCAACTTTCTGAATTTTTTTAACCTCCCTCCTTTATTGGCATTTTCATTTTTAGTTAGTCTTTTTAAAATTGTTACTCTGATAACAATGTGCATCCTTAGCTTATCTAAACCTAATTTGAATTAACTTTATATCACTTCACATATAATGAAAAAGCCTAAAATAGTATTTTCCCACCCTGTCTTAGTGCTATCATCACATATTTTACCAATACTTTGTTACCAGCCTCAACTGTGTTATTATTTTCACTTTAAACAGTTCATTATATGGTATAAAATTTGAGAAAAGAAAATACAGCTTTTCATATTTACTGTTTGCAGTGCTCCTCAGATTTAATTGATCATTTGGTATTATTCACATTCAACTTGAAGAACTTCCTATAGCACTTCTTGTAGTATGAGTCTGGATATATTTTCTCAGCTTTTATTTACTGGGGAAAAAGTCTTTATTTTTTTCTGTCATTTTAAAAAGGATATTTTCGCACTTGGTGGAGCAATCTATATAATAGTCCCTCCCCACACATCACCCCATGACACTTTTAAGATGTCATTCCTTTATCTTCCAGTCTTCACGCTTTTTCTGGCTTTCTTTTTAAATAATAAATCCGCTGTCATTCTTCTCTGAGTTCTCCTGTAGACATCTCCGCACCTTCCATTCCCCTAAGCTTGCAAGGTTTATCTCTTACCTTGTTTGACAGCAGTTTAACTGTAATGTACTCAGGTGTGATTTCCTTTGTATTTGTTCTGCCTGAGGTTTTCTGGGATTATTGAATTTGTGGTTGATGATTTTGCTCAAACTTTGAAAACCTTTGGCCAATATTTTTTCCAATATACACTTTTTGTCCCCCTAATTCTCACTTTTCTATCCTCTTGGACACAGCTATGGGGTTTTTGTCCCAGTTTTTCTTTCCTCTGTTCTTAGTCTAAAATGATTACTGTTAATGTGTCATACACTTATGAATTATTTTTGTTGGATCCAATCTTCTGTTAATCAGTAATTTTTATTTAATTTTAGCTGATGTGCTGTCCATGTAAGATCTCTATTTGAGCCTTTTCTAAGTTTTTATATCTCCTGAAATTATCTACTTATTCTCTTATCTTTATCTCTAACATTTTATATTGGTTATTTTTTAACAAAGTGCAAAGGCATTTCCCCCTAGCTTCACGGAGATGTAATTGACAAGGTAAAGGGTGCCAGTTTAAGGTGAACAATATCTTCATTTGATACATTTGTTAACTGTAAAATGATTATCACCATTAGCTGCCATCTATCTGTCACATAGTTACCATATTGTTTTTGTACTGAGAAAATCTAAGAGCCACTGTCTTCTAATATTCAAGTATATAACGTAGAGCATAAGCACCATGCTCCTACATTAGAGCCCCAAACTTTTTAATCTTATAACTGTAAGTTTGTAGCCTTTGACCAGTATCTGCTCATTACATCTAACCCCCAGCTGCCGGTTACCACCATGCTACTCTCTGTTTCTCTGAGTTTGTCTTTTTTAGCTACCATATATAAGTGATATCATTCAGAATTATATCTTTCTCTCTCTGAATTATCCACTTAGCATAAAGCTCTCAATGTCATCCAAGTTGTTGGCAAACACCAAGACTTTTCTTAGAGCTGAATAATATTCCTTTTTCTCTATGTTTAAATAAACACATTTTTCCTATCCATTCATCTGTTGATAGACACAGGTTGTTTCCATGTCTTGGCTATTGTGAATAATGCTGCAATGAACATGGAAGTGCAGATATCTCTACAAGATCCTGATTTAATTTCTTTGGAAATATACCTAGAAGTAGGATTGCTGGATGATATGGTTGTTATGTTTCTATTTTTAGAGGAACTCCCATACTGTTTTCCACAGCGGCTGTAACAATTTACATTCCTACCAACATCGCACTAGAGTTCCCTTTTCCCCACACTCTCACCAAACTTACCTCTTGTCTTTTTGATGACAGCCATTCTAATTACTGTAAGGTGATATTCTCATTGTGGTTTGGATTTGCATTGCCCTGATAATTTATGATGTTGACCAGCATTCCGTGTACCAGTGGCTGTATGTATGTCTTCTTTTGAAGACTGTCTACTAAGTCCCTCTGTCCATTTTTTAATCTATTAGATTTTTAGCTATCAGATTGTATTAAGATAATTTAGATATTAAGCCCTTATCAGATAGATGTATGATTTGCAAATAGTTTTCCTCATTCCTTAGATGGCCTTTCAGTTCAGTTCAGTTCAGTCGCTCAGTCGTGTCCGACTCTGCGACCCCATGAATCGCAGCACGCCAGGCCTCCCTGTTTAGGTTTTGTTTATTTTTTCTTTTGCTATGCAAAACCTTTTCAGTTCGATGTTGTTCTGTTGCTAAGTCGTGTCCAACTCTTTGCAACCCCATGGACTGTACTCCTCCAGGCTCCTCTGTCCTCCACTGTCTCCTGAAGTTTGCTCACTTGTTTGTTGTAGTCCCACTTAGTTATTTTTGCTTTTGTTGCATGTGCTTCTGCTATCATATCCAGAAAATCACTGCTGAGATTAATGTCAAGGAGATTTTTTCCTATCTTACTTATAATTATTTTATGGATTCAAGTCTTAAATTTAAGCCTTTAATTTGAGCTCAATTTTGTCAGTGTGAAAGATGGATATCCAGTTTCATTATTCTGTATGTTATACACTTTTCCAACCATCATTTATTGAAGAGATTATATTTTCCTCATTGGGTATTCTTGGTACTCTTGTCAAATATTAGTTGCCCATATATATATAGGGGTTTATTTCTAGGCTCCCAATTCTGTTCCATGTGTCTATTTTTATGCCAGTGCCATACAGTTTTGAATGTATAGTTTTATAGTTTAGTTTAAAATAAAAATATGTGATGCTTCTAGCTTTGTTCTTTCTCAAGATTGCTTTGGCTCTTTGATGCCCTTTGTGGATCCATGAGAATCTGAGCATGGACTTTTTTCTATTTCTGTGGAAAATGCCATGGGAATTTTGACAGTGATTACACTACATCTATAAATGACTTTGGATAATACGGACATTTTAAACAATATTCTTCCAATCCATGAACTTGGGGTATCTTTACATTTGTTTGTCTTCATCAAAGTCTTACAGCATTTAGTGTACAGATCTTTCCTCTCCTTGGGTAAGTTGACTTCTAAGACACCTCCACTTGCCCCGATGGTGGCAATCCCTAATGGCCTGGTGGCAGCTGCTGTTCTTGCTTGGAACAAGATGCAGAATGAGCCACAGAAGCCTACATACATCCCAGTGAGCCCAGTTGATCCTAATGATCTTGAGGAATGCTGTCAGTGGCCAGCAAACGTAAGAGGCACTGTTAAGTGACTGCAAGAACAGATCATGCGCAGACCTTCAGTGAATGCCTCTGAGGGAAGCCAACATTGAATTCCATTTTTTTGTGTGTGTGTTTGTGTGTGTGTATCACAACAAACTGGAAAATTCTTTTTTACTTTATTTTACTTTACAATACCGTATTGATTTTGCCATACATTGACATGAATCCACCATGGGTGTATATGAGATCCCAATCCTGAATCCCCCTCCCACAACCCACCCCATTTCCTCTCTCTGGATCATCCCCGTGTACCAGCCCCAAGCATCCTGTATCCTGTATCGAACATAGGCTGGTGCTTCATTCTTACATGATAGTATACATGTTTCAATGCCATTCTCCCAAATCATCCCACCCTCTCCCTCTCCCACAGAGTCCAAATCAGACGAAGCTATCATGGTACTGAAGTAATTCTCTGAACTTTCCTGGCCCAGAGTGCTGTGCCAACAGCCAGAGGGCTTCCACAACCCAGAGGAGGAAACCTTGCAGGAGACGCATCAATGTTTTACTTTCTTAATGAATCTGCATGGCTTAGAAGAAAACATGGCATTCTTGCATTTCTGCATGTCTACCAGTGTTAATTATAGATACACTTACACCAGCCTGGGTGACAGAAAATCAGTGCTGAGGCAGCTTGGAAGACTTCTTCCCCCAGACTAAGCTCAGGGTGGAGTGAAGACAGAGATAGGTCTAATCATGCCCCACAGGAACATTCCCTCTGGTGGATGTTTTCATTGACAAATTGCTTTTGATCAGCTGGCTAGAACAGGACAACCCTGAGGTTAAAAGTCATGGGGTCAACACCACTGTGATCATATTACTGTCACTGTCACATAGTTACAGGCTGTAACCTAGCCATGGCCAACATAGGTTTTGAAAATAAAACCTATGGTCATAGATTCAATGTGTAGAAACCTACATCACAAGAGGAAAAAATAAAAGCACCTACTTTATAGTCAATCAAAAATGCCCTGTTTATATAGGAATGTGTTACACATTATTTTTCCCAGTAGTCAAAGATAATGGTCTTATTTTCTTAGATTCCAGACTGGCAGGGTTCGTACTAAACTTTATTATAGTGATAGTTTTTTTTTTTTTTTTTTAGCTTAGCTGTGACCCAGTCCAGTATTCTTGCCTGGAGAATTTCATGGACAGAGGAGCCTGGCGGGCTACAGTTCATGGGAATTGCAGAGTGGGACATGACTGAGTGACTAACACACATACAATGCAACGTGTAGGATCTTGGTTCCCCGACCAGGATTTGAACCTGTGCCCTCTGCACTGGGTGCATGGAGTCTTAACTACTAGACCACCAGAGAAGTCCCTCTAGTGGTATAGCTTTAACCATGATATTGTTCCGGGGTGGAGTCTGCTGGGAAGCAATAGCAGTAATCTAAGGCAGAGACAATAAAGACAGGAACTCGGCAGAAATGGCAGGTTTGGGGAGAAGGGACATACCAGGGAGATACTTAGGACATGAAGTGCCAGTCACTGGCATCTGGGAGTTTTAGTAGCATCATATGTTGGATGGACAAGAACTTGGACTAACTGTAACCCAATCATAAATGTCAGTTGCCCACTAGAACCTGGACTTGCTGATAAAAGCCCTGACTTGTAGAGCTTGCTAATTTCCCAGGTGTAACTGTTCCCAGAAGTTTCAAGCTACAAAGGGCCTAATAATCAGCTGGCAAAATTCCTGATGTTTTGAATACTGCTTGTGTAGGACAATACGAGAGAGCTCTGGCACACCACTGACCTGAATTCAATGTCAAGCAATCCAATTTTCAATTTGCCTAAATTTTGTTCCTTTTTTCCTTTCTTCTTTGAACCTATTCATTATTTGTTCTTTGCCATTTCTTGTAAGAATGACTGTAAGAGCTATTCTTAAGATTTTATGAATGTGGGAGAGACAGGCACAGACTGTACACCGGACTGTGTGCATGGATGTACACTAGACATACACTGGTGTATACTGGGCTGTACATCAGACTGTTCCATTGGAATATACACTGGACATACCCTGACTTTACACTGCACTGTGTACACTGAGATGTGCCTTTGGATTGTACACCAGATGTGTCCAGATGTGCACTTGACTGTGGGCCAGATGTGCTCCAGATATATGCCAGCTGTGCTCCAGCTGTACACTGGAATGCACGCTATACAGTGGACCGTACATTGGACTGTACATAGATGTACACTTGTACACTAGACTGCACACTGGGATGTACACTAGACTGGACAGTGAGTGTACACTGGACTGTACACCATACACTGGGGTGTAAACTATACACTGTACACTAGACTGTACATTCAGCTGGACACTGGGCTGCACACTATCCTGGACACTGGATGCACAACAGACGGTGAAGAAACAAGCACCAGCATGATGTTTTCTGGTACATCATGGACACACATCCTTTGAACATATACATGCAAAATGCCAAGCTGTAATGATGTCAGGACTGAGTTTTTCTGATTTTTCCTTGCGATCCAGATAGAAACAGTTCATTTTCAATTTCAAGATGCCAAAAAAGTTTAAAGGTCAACTGGTACATTTTATTAGAACCAAAGAGTGATTGATTCTAAGTTATATAATGTGTAGCTCAAAAACAAAAACTCCACAACTGAACTTGGTATGTTTTTCTACCCAAAACTAATGTTTTCCAAGGAGAAAATGTGGGGATAAACACGTGAAAAGAAGTTCTTATAATAGAGTTCAGGGAACATTTCTTCTGAATCCTTTGTGTTTCTGTCTTATCAATTTTCTGACAGATAGCCCCAAGTAAAGCTACTAGGCAACAGATGATGTCACAACTCCAGGCAACAATAGAAATACTTTCTGTTCATCTGCATAACCAACCCATGAGTATTCTTGTTAACAGCAATAAGAACAATCTTTAATCTCACCATGTAGGGGAACTGTTATTTAAAGGTGTTGCTTTTATCTGGGTTATGACAACGGTTAGAAATCTACAGGCTTGTCCACACAAATACAAATGTGCTTATCTTTTTAGCTGGAATCAGGATATGGTGCACACTTAAACTCTACTTCACAATAATTAATGTAAACATAAAATTGAAGGACAAATGGTCTTCCACCCAAGACCTGCAAGAGTTTCATCATGGCTAGATGCTTAATAAGCACCCAAACAGAGCGTGAGCACTTTAAGATAGTCACGCCTTTGTTGCCTGCTGAATCCATTATAATGAGATGATTCACACGCACTGGGTCTAAGAGAGCCAGCAGAGGCCTCAGGTTCTGTCCTTGGCAGGCTACCAGGCCGTGCTGAGAGAGTGCTAACCAGGCCCATAGTTCCCAGTGAAGTCTACATGCTGCCCCCTCAAAGCTTGCTACTCAGCCCTGCGCCAGCATCTTGTCTCCATCTCTGGGTGCCTGCTTCCTCACCCAGCTGGACTTCTTTCCCTCGTCAGTGGTTGTCAACATTTTCCTGTCTCTGAATAACTTGGTTAAAATGACCAGGTAAAAACATAGATTGTCAGGCTCCAACCCCCAGAGGTTCTGGCTCAGTAGGTGTGGGTGGGGCCTCAGAATGTGCCTTCCTGACAAGTTCCCAGCGGGTGCTAATGCATCTGGTCTAGAGACCACACTTTGAGAATCACTGCAGGACCTTGGCTCTCTAATATTAATAATTCTGCCTTGAATTCCTATCATGTAACCTTCTTACTTCCCCCCTCACAGAGTGGCAGATAAGATCTGCCACATCACACCCTGTGAGGAGCCATCTCTCCTCCCTGACTTCATTTTCTTTGTGGGTAAAATGGGGACCACCCTTTTCTCACAGGGTGTTAGGATGGACCACTCACGTAAGATGCATCCTAGGGACCCAGCACCTGGCAATGACCAAGATGTGTGACTACCCTGCCCCTACTCTTTGCCCTGTCCACTCTATGAACTTGAATTAAATTTGATTACTTGTTTAGGTAGATTGTAATCCTCTGGAAAAGGAAAGATATACTTTATACATCTGGGTCTAGCCCTGTATTCTACATTCAGAGCCTTAAGAACATTTATTAAGGATGCTGATTAAAAAAAAAAAACAACAGCCTTCATTACTTTCACCCTAAATGAATCTTACAGTGGCATGTGATAGAAAATAAACCAGCAAAGAGAGACCCAAAGAAAAGTAATAAAGAAGCAATGTACTCAAAACAGAGCGCCCCCAGCCCCAACCATGCAGGGAGGTTGGCCAAAGGAAAACAGTTCATCACCATCACGGCAGAACACAAACAAAGCTGACCAGACACCAGCTGTTTTCTCTCAGCCCCTTTGCCTCTGGAACAAACAAGTTCCTTCCAGCAGCAAATCAAGAGGGCACAGCACTATTTTCAATTCCACGTGATACTGTTGGGACAGGCACAGGGAGTAGTCCAAGGGAAAAAAAAAAGGAGATGGGGAGATGTGGGAAGTAACTGAAAAGGGGGGTGGGTGAAGGAGGAAAACCCATCTGTGACATCACTTGACATTCTTAAACCTGCCTGCTAGCACCTGGCAAGGCCTTCCGGGAAAACAGGTCAGATTTCTGTAGCCTCATGTTTTGGGAACATAACTGAGTTTGCTAATTCATGGTCAGACTCTCTTGTGACTCTGTGTTGATTGTCACTTGGCCTAAAATGATAGCAAGCAAGAAACCTGGTCCTCATCTCGTTTCCCTCCTGCAGCATGTGTCTGGGATGCCTGGCTTTTCTAGCTCTCTTCTTGTCCACCCTCTCAAGCCTGAAGTCCTCCAACCTGACTGGGGACAATGGTTCTGGAGACTAACCAGCTCTGGAGGCAAAGCTGGGACTTTGAGGGCTAAGAAAGCACAGTGCAGTGCATGGAGTTTCTCACGAACTGGGAACTAAGTCCGTTTCACTGTCAGTCCCTTTGCCAGCATGCATGCTGTGGTTCTTCCTCCAAATATGACAGCCTGGGCCAAAGGCTGGCCACACATGCGCCAGCTCTGTTCCTGTTACCGTATTGTTACTAAGCTCTCGGAGGATAGATCTTGTGTATGAGAACTGGAGTTCACCAAGCTTGGAGTTCCTCAACAGACTTTTCTAAGATAACCCACAGTAGGACATTAGGGGGAAAGAACAGAAAAATTTGAAGATTCAAGGAACATATCATGAGTTGCAAAATTCAGAATCAAACCATCTTTTTTTTTGTAAATTATTTTCATTGGAAGCTAATGGAGAAAAGACAATCTCTTTAATAAGCAGTGCTGGGAAAACTGGTCAACCACTTGTAAAAGGATGAAACTAGAACACTTTCTAACATCAAACATAAAAATAAACTCAAAATGGATTAAAGATCTAAATATAAGACCAGAAACTATAAAACTCCTAGAGGAAAACATAGGCAAAACACTCTCTGACATAAATCACAGCAGGATCCTCTATGTGGATTACCCACCTCCCAGAGTAATGGAAGTAAAAGCAAACCATCTCTTGAAACTCTTGGCCTGAGTGTATACCAATGTTTAGACACAGATGTTAGCAGTTATTCAGCAACACACAACATGCCCAGGAGGTCATATACTGGGTTACTACAGACCATGCTTATATGAACCCAAGGAGAGTAAGCATTGTGGCCTATACCCTACTGAGTTAAGCACTTGAGGAACAGGTACCATTAAGACTTATTTTACACAGGATGAAAATGAAGCACAAGGAATCCAGAAAATGGTTTAGGGCCATGCCGCCAAGAAGTACCAGAATTAAGTCATGAGTCTTCTGCTAATTTCTGCCCCCACCCCTAGCTCAGGGTCCTGGTATGCAACAAAATTCCACTCCAGTGATTCATTGGAGCTTGGGCACCAAATGAATACTAAAATGGACATTTGCATTAAAGACATGTTAAAGTGCCAAAAAATAGATTTATAATATACTTTTGACTTGATGTTTGAAAATGTTACACTTCATACATTAAAAATCAATAGATTGGTTAAAAAAAAGGCTAAGTATTTATTACTTTTAATGCTGTTATACACAAGATTGTTTTCTTTTTATATGTTTTATTCTTAGTGTACAGAACTGAACTGTATTCTATATGCTGATTTTATATCCTTCAATATTACTGAATTTATTGACTTAGTTATGATTTTGGTGGAGATTTTATATATATATATATATATATACACACACACACTATATATATATATATATATAATTTAGGACTTAATACATATATAATCATATCATCTGCAAACAAAGATACTTCTACTCTTCCTTTCCTGTTCTGATGCCTTTTATTTCTTTTGCTTGCCTAATTGCTCTGGCTAAGATTTCCAGTACTGTGTTGAACAGGAGTGGTGGAAGTGGGCACATTTGTCTTGCTCCTGAATTTAGAAAAAAGCTTTCAAAACTCTCACTATTGAGAATGATGCTGGCTATGGGTTTATCATATATGTCCTTTACTTTCGGAGGTGTATGCCCTCTATACCCAATCTGTTGAGCATTTTTATCATGAAAGGATACAGTACTTTGTCAATGCTTTTTCTGCATCTATCCAGATGATCATGATTTTATCTTTCATTCTGTTTATGTGGTGTTTCACATTTACTGCTTTGCGTATTGAACCATCCTTGCATCCTAAATTTAGATAAATCCTACTTGATCATAGTGAACGATGCTTTTAACTGTGCTGTTGCATTCAGTTTGCTAATGTTTTGTTGAGAATTTTTTGCATCAATATTCATCAGGAATACTTGTCTGTAGTTTCCTTGTATCCTCTGGCTTTGGTATCAGGTGGATGATAGCCTCATAAAATGAGTTTGGGAGTGTTCTCTCTTCTTCATTTCTTATAAGAGTTAGTGAAAGATGGCATTAATTTTTCTGTAAATATTGTAGAATTTACCAGTAAAACAATCTGCCTGGGCTTTTCTGCTTGGGGAGGTTTTTGATCACTAATACTATCTTCGAAAAAAACCTCAGATATGCAGATGACACCACCCTTATGGCAGAAAGTGAAGAGGAGCTAAAAAGCCTCTTGATCAAAGTGAAAGAGGAGAGCGAAAAAGTTGGCTTAAAGCTCAGTTCAGTTCAGTTCAGTCGCTCAGTCATGTCCGACTCCTTGCAATCCCATGAATCGCAGCACGCCAGGCCTCCCTGTTCATCACCATCTCCCGGAGTCACTCAGACTCACATCCATCGAGTCCGTGATGCCATCCAGCCATCTCATCCTCGGTCGTCCCCTTCTCCTCCTGCCCCCAATCCCTCCCAGCATCAGAGTCTTTTCCAATGAGTCAACTCTTCGCATGAGGTGGCCAAAGTACTGAAGTTTCAAGGCGGGGGTGGGGAGGGCGATGCCCACCTGCCGCCCCTCCCCTACCCCCGGGAGGGGAGCCGGCTTCTCTCTCTGGATAATTCAGCCGCAGCTGAACAACAAGTCAGAACCGCCAGGACTGGGGCCGACCTCCTGCAGCCGAGGTACCGCGAGCACGTCTGGGAGTGGGGTGTCCCGAGAAGCCACACCGTCAATGTCGCCGTGTTTCGGAGCGGCCTGCAGGCCCGGCCTTGGACTTGGGATATGTGGGCTCAGCCAAGAGGGAGGAAATGGACGCCAGCCGGGCCTGGCGGCGGCACTGGGTGGACTTGTGGGCCACTTGTCCTGACCGCGTGATGAAGAGTATGAAACGCCAATCAGAAGAGGCTCTCACTGCCCCCACCCCACTCCCCACTCAGGGCCATCACTGCCGACCCCCAAGTAGGGCCCAGACTCTGCTGTCCCAGGGCTGCTGCCCATCACAGACACGGACGGGACTGTGGCCAGACCTCCCCCTCCAGCCTCAGCCTCCGCCCAACTCGGTGCAGAGCGACCAGGCCCCTCTCTCCCTCAGGAACCTTCCGTGGCTCCCTATGGCCCAAGAGGCATGAAAGCACTGGCTTTGGAGGGGGCGGTCAAGTACTGGCTCAGTCAATGTATTAGCCAAGTGGCCTTGGGCAAGTTTCTGAGTTCCTCTGTGCCTCGGTCTCCTCGCCTGTACGTGGGGATAAGAGTGAGGCAGGGTCAGGGCAGCGAATATGTGAGGCCCTAGGGCAGTGCATTAGGACCCGGCCTGTCTGCGTCCCCAGCCTCCTCACTCTCCAGACAGGACCGGGGCCCCCCCCGGCCAGTGTCCCTCCTGGGGGTGGGGGTGGTTGTTCCTGAGCCTCCGGATGCCCACTGACACGCCAGCCCGCGGCCCTCGATGGGGCCGTCTGCAGCTGCACGTGGGGCGATGGTGACAGTCCGTCTGTCACCAGATCCGTCTGCACCGAGGCAGCCCCGTCCTGGGCTCCAGCACTTTATGTACAGCTGACTGGAGGGGCTGGCTGTATATTGTCACCCTGCTTATTTAACTTCTATGCAGAGTACATCATGAGAAACGCTGGGCTGGAAGAAACACAAGCTGGAATCAAGATTGCCGGGAGAAATATCAATAACCTCAGATATGCAGATGACACCACCCTTATGGCAGAGAGTGAAGAGGAGCTGAAAGGCCTCTTGATGAATATGAATGAGGAGAGCGAAAGAGTTGGCTTAAAGCTCAACATTCAGAAAACGAAGATCATGGCATCTGGTCCCATCACTTCATGGGAAATAGTTGGGGAAACAGTGGAAACAGTGTCAGACTTTATTTTTTGGGGCTCCAAAATCACTGCAGATGGTGACTGCAGCCATGAAATTAAAAGACGCTTACTCCTTGGAAGAAAAGTTATGTCCAACCTAGATAGCATTTTTAAAAGCAGAGACATTACTTTGCCGACTAAGGTCCGTCTAGTCAAGGCTATGGTTTTTCCTGTGGTCATGTATGGATGTGAGAGTTGGACTGTGAAGAAGGCTGAGCGCCGAAGAATTGATGCTAGGAGAAGACTCTTGAGAGTCCCTTGGACTGCAAGGAGATCCAACCAGTCCATTCTGAAGGAGATCAACCCTGGGATTTCTTTGGAAGGAATGATGCTAAAGCTGAAACTCCAGTACTTTGGCCACCTCATGTGAAGAGTTGACTCATTGGAAAAGACTCTGATGGTGGGAGGGATTGGGGGCCAGAGGAGAAGGGGACGACAGAGGATGAGATGGCTGGATGGCATCACAGACTCGATGGACGTGAGTCTGGGTGAACTCCGGGAGATGGTGATG
This sequence comes from Cephalophus harveyi, assembly GCA_006410635.1. NCBI lineage: Eukaryota > Metazoa > Chordata > Mammalia > Artiodactyla > Bovidae > Cephalophus > Cephalophus harveyi. The sequence continues at coordinate 272,590 of SJYT01032750.1, forward strand.
AACAGGGAGGCCTGGCGTGCTGCAATTCATGGGGTCGCAAAGAGTCGGACATGACTGAGCCACTGAACTGAACTGAATACTATCTTCTTCCTTGATATTTGTCTGTTGAGATTCCCTATTTCTTCGTGATTTACTCTTGGGAAGTTGTATATTCCTAGGAATGTATCTGTTTTTCTATGTTGTCCAGTTTATTGGTATATAACTGTTCACACAAGTCTCTCATGATCTTTTCTATTTCTGCAGTATCAAATTCAGTGTCTTCTTTCTCATTTCTAATTCTGATTTTTGAGTCTTCTCTCTGTTTTCCTGAGTTAGTTAGCTAAAAGTTTTTCAATTTTGTTGATCTTTTTCAAAAATCAGTATTCACCTAGCTCCTAAAGCCTGGCTGGCTGTGAGCATAGATCCTGGCTTGTGATGAGGAGAGGGGACCCAAGTGGCTGTTGTTTTATATTTGTACTGCCACAAAGACCTTGGATGGCTGCCAGGGTGGGTATAGGCCCTGGAAGGGTATGAGGAGTGTGAAGGGAGCAGGGAAGGACTGAATCACAACTGGTGTTAGTGAACATAAATACCTGTAAGGCAGCTGGCAAGATCTGCACAGCCAGTCATAACTTGGTGTGTGGTGGAAGCTGCTGAATTTGTCTGAAAGAAAGATCTCTCTTGTCCAAATCATTCCCACTGTGTGTTTGCTAATAATAGCCTCTTCTTTCTTTTCCCTAGCCATCTTTCTTTGCTTATCTAGCATGGAAAAAACTAAGCTGGACCTTCACACAGGCTGAAGAAGCTAGTCACTCACCCCTGTCTTCCTCTCCTGGTGACAGGAACTTTTACTAGCTGGGACGTTCCTTCTCAGAGCTGAACAAAGACAGCCTGGGACATGGGACAAGGCAAGCAAAATAAAGCTGCCTTCCTTTTCTGCCATTCTTCTCATATATTTTGTTCGATGGTGTTGCCAAATTATCTTTACGTGTATTTGTGGGTAACTCTCTAGTCATTGACCTTTGTGGGAGGACAGGGAAGCTGCAATCTTCTATACTGTCATTATTTCCCAGAATGCTTGGTTTATTTTATTTGCTTTTATTTTTTTTTTAATTGTTTTTTCTTCTGCACTGGGTCTTCATTGCTATGTGTGGGCTTTCTCTAGTTGAGGCAAGTGAGGGCTTCTCTCCAGTTGCAGTGCACAGGCTTCTCACTGTGGTGGCTTATCTTGTTGCAGAGCACAGGCTCCAGGGGTACAGACTTCAGGAGTTGCAGCTCATGGCCTCAGTAGTTGTGATGCACAGGCTTATTTGCCCTGCAGCATATGGAATATTCCTGGATCATGGATCACACCTATGTTCCCTGCATTGGCAGGCAGATTCCTAACCACTGTACCACCAGGGAAGCCCTGCCTTGGTTAATTTAAACTGATTGCCAGCCAATTCCAGCTTCTGGACAGTTCAGGTCTACTTTTATTGACTGTTTTCACCACTGTCCTGCTTTTTCATACATCTAATAATTTTTAAAATTGTGTGTTGGGCATCATTACTTGGTTGTACAGACTCTGAATTATGTTAGTTCCTTTGGAACAGTGTTGCTTTTCTGCCCTGGCAGTTGAGTAGTTATTCACAGATCATTTTGATCCTGCCTTACCGTTAGAGTTTCTCAGGTTGTTCCATATATATGTAGAAGGAAGAAAGAGAAAAGGGGGGAGGGGGGAGGAAGGAAGGAAAACATAAAGGGAAGGAGTGAGCAAATAAAAAAGATTATAACTTCCATCTTCGCGGACCTTATTCTAACAAGAGAAAAACAGAGAAATCACGAAATAAATGTATAATGAGAGCATGTGGTTATGACAGCCTATAATAGGGCAATCTGAACTGATCAGGGAGAATCCAGGAATATGTCCTCAGGGAAGTAATAATGGGGCTGCTGTCTAAATCTGCTGCCGGCACCTGGGAAGTCATCATGTCGTTTACAGAAGCTGCATCCCTTTCACTTACTGAGACCATGGCCAACACCTTGAAATCAGCTGAACATTAAAGCATGCACTGCTATGTCAGACCAGTGGAGAAGTCCAGTGACATCCTGGATACTTGCTACCAGGCTGTATCCTAGATATCAGCTGTCTGGGAAAGCATCCTCTGTGATGGAGCCCTGGACCAGGAGAGCTGTGACTGGAGTTGGAAGGGAGAAAGGGGCGGGTGCCACCTAAGACGTCACTCCCAAGCGGGGACGCGTGCGAAAGTCAATGACCACTTGCAGCACTTTTAAATAATTGTGAATAGATTCAGATGCTGTAGATGGGATAGAATCTGAGAACTGCTTTTTCTGCTGAATTATAAAAAGAATCAGGAAAAGAGGAAAAAATAAAATTTCCTTTACAGATTAAAATTTCTGTTGGCAGCAATAGAACTGTGAGATATCCAGAATTTTGTTTCCTCAGTGGAGCCCTCTGAGTCCACCACCAGCAATTCATATTGAGAACACTCTCACCAGGGAGTGCGAGGCAGCGGGCTACAGTGAGCCCTAGGGAGCAGGAAGGGAGCACTTGCCCCCACAAACCTTGAAAAATAGGAGGGCATTCGTTCACTTGTTCAGTCTTGTCACAGCAACTGCTTAATGCTCTTTTGTGAAGATTTATTCTGAATCCTGCCAGCCTTATGGTAATATTTTCTCAACTTATTTTATAATTATTTCATAATTATAAATGGATGACACAGATACTTAGTCCCTGCTTTTTTTTCTGTGCACAGGCAGACATTCTGCTTGAAATCCCTCTTCTGGTTAGCCAACCCTAGAAATAATTTGCCTTTTACAAATCTTCCTAGTCTAGTGGAAACATGAAAAATATCTTTCATTCATTCATTCTTTTAGTATCAAATATATTATAGTTGGGCTTCCCAGGTGGCTCAGGGGTAAAGAATCTGCCTGCCAATGCAGGAGATGTGGGTTTGATCCCTGGGTTGGGAAGATCCCCTGGAGAAGGAAATGGCAACCCACTCCAGTATTCTTGCCTGAGAAATCCAATGAACGGAGGAGCCTGGCAGGCTACAGTCCATGGGATTGCAAAAGAGTTGGACATGGCTTAATGAGTCATGGTTTAATGACTAAACAACAACAATAAAATATTGCAGTTAACAGAGGTTCTGATTCCATGAAGAAAGAATATTTAAGAAAACAGAAAAGGAGGAGAAAAAACATATGCACACCCTGTTACCTAAAGCTCTCTGCTACTTTCATCCAAGGGTAAGTGCTTAGTGCCTGTTACCAGACGCATCAGGTCAGAAAGCAGGACTGACTGTGGGTCCCAGGATGGTTGGGTAGATAAGGCGAGAAATGCTGAGGTGCAGAGGTTTGCTGTGGCCAGATCACATAGAGCCTTTAAAGGCACAGTAACAACTTCAGACTTTAGAAGACTCTGGAGAGGCCCTTGGACTGCAAGGAGATCCAACCAGTCCATCCTAATGGAAATCAGTCCTGAATATTCATTGGAGGGACTGATGCTGAAGCTGAAACTCCAATCCTTCAGCCACCTGATGCAAAGAACTGACTCATTGGAAAAGACCCTGATGCTGGGAAAGATTGAAGGGGGAAGGAGAAGGGGACGACAGAGGATGAGATGGTTTGATGGCATCACCGACTTGATGGATATGAGTTTGAGTAAGCTCTGGGAGTTGGTGATGGACAGGGAAGCCTAGCATGCTGCAGTCCATGGGGTCGCAGAGAGTCGGACGTAACTGAACTGACTGAATGACCTTAGAACTTATTCTTAAGTGAAAAGCCATTGAAGATTTTTAAACAAGGAGCAGTCTATAATCATAGTTATATCTTTAAAATCACTGACTGCAGTGTAGGGAATGCATCTGAATGGGGCACGGGTGCGTGGGGAGAGGCTGTCAGGAGGCTGTTGATGTTATCCTGATGAGAATCAACGAATCAACATTGGCTGGCTGGAAGGTGGTAGTGACAGAGGAGGGGAGTAGTTCACAGACTCTGCCGATATTTAGGAAGAACAATTGAATGCTCATGGTGATTGACTGGACATGTAGGTAGGTTCATTTGTGCTGTATCTTACATTCCACATGTTCAGTTCAGTCATTCAGTCATGTCTGATTCTTTGCAACACCATAAATTGCAGCACACCAGGCTTCCCTGTCCATCACCAACTCCCAGAGCTTGCTCAAACTCATGTCCATCTAGTTGGTGACGCCATCCAACAATCTCATCCTCTGTCATTCCCTTTTCTTCCTGCCCCCAATCTTTCCCAGCATCAGGGTCTTTTCAAATGAGTCAACTCTTCGCATCAGGTGGCCAAAGTATTGGAGTTTCAGCTTCAGGATCAGTCCTTCCAATGAATATTCAGGACTGATTTCCTTGATGATGGACTGGTTTTAATCTCGTAGTCCAAGGGACTCTCAAGAGTCTTCTCCATCACAGTTCAAAAGCATCAGTTCTTTGGCGCTCAGCTTTCTTTATAGTCAACTCTCACATCCATACATGACTATTGGAAAAACCATAGCTTTGACTAGATGGACCTTTGTTGGCAAAGTAATGTCTCTGCTTTTTAATATGCTGTCTAGGTTGGTCATAGCTTTTCCTCCAAGGAGCCAAGTGCCTTTTAATTTCATGGCTGCAGTCACCATCTGCAGTGATTTTGGAGCCCCCCAAAATAAAGTCTCTCATTATTTCCATTGTTTCTCCATCTATTTGCCATGAAGTGATGGGACCAGATGCCATGATCTTCAGTTCAGTTCAGTTCAGTCGCTCAGTCGTGTCCGACTCTTTGCGACCCCATGAATCGCAGCACGCCAGGCCTCCCTGTAATTCAGGACTGATTTCCTTTAGGACGGACAGGTTGGATCTCCTTGCAGTCCAAGGGACTCTCAAGAGTCTTCTCCAACACCACAGATCAAAAGAATCAATTCTTCGGTGCTCAGCTTTCTTTATAGTCCAACTCTCACATCCATACATGACTACTGGAAAATCAGCCTTGACCTGATTGACCTTTGTTGGCAAAGTAATGTCTCTGCTTTTTAATATGCTATCTAGGTTGGTCATAACGTTCCTCCTGAGGAGTAAGCGTCTTTTAATTTCATGGCTGCAGTCACCATCTGCAGTGATTTTGGAGCCCAGAAAAATAAAGTCAGCCACTGTTTTCACTGTTTCCCCATCTATTTGCCATGAAGTGATGGGACCAGATGCCATGATCTTAGTTTTCTGAATGTTGAGTTTTAAGCCAACTTTTTCACTCTCCTGTTTCCCTTTCATCAAGAGGCTCTTTAGTTCTTCTTCACTTTCTGCCTTAAGGATGGTGTCATCTGCATATCTGAGGTTATTGATATTTCTCCCAGCAATCTTGATTCCAGCTTGTGCTTCATCCAGCCCAGCATTTCTCATGATGTACTCTGCATATAAGTCAAATAAGCAGGGTGACAATATACAGCCTTGATGTACTCCTTTTCCTATTTAGAACCAGTCTGCTGTTCCATGTCCAGTTCTAACTGTTGCTTCCTGACGTGCATACAGATATCTCAGGAGGCAGGTCAGGTGGTCTGATATTCCCATCTCTTGAAGAATTTCCCAGAGTTTATTGTGATCTACACAGTCAAAGTCTTTGGCATAGTCAATAAAGCAGAAGTAGAGATTTCCTACTACTCTTCACAATAACTCTGTGATGGAAATATTATTATAGTCCTGCCCATTGTACATATGAATGATAAAATGCAATTTGTAGATGAAATGGAATGCAAAGAGATTCAGTGCATATAGCTAATGGGTGGTGACACCAAGATTCAAACCTACTCAAGCCTGGTGTTACTGACTTACATCACACGAGTTCACTAAGGCTGCCTTACAGTACACAAAATGCTGATGATCAGAAAAATTAGGGGGCAATATCAGGATGTTAGATACTACTTCAACAAAATCTAGGGGTTTTCTCATGATCTATCTATTGACCCTTACAAAGTTGTATTAACTCAGGCTTCCAAAGTGTTATGTGATGCCTCTCTCAAAGGAACAAATCTTCTCTAACCAGGGGAGGAGTATTAAGAAAAGAGAACAATTACTTCTAGAAGAAAATGAAGTTCTCTCAAATATATTTCCTCTAAATAGTGTGGAAATGGGAGGGAATTAAAAAAAAAACATGTTTAGGTATCAAAAATATCCATTCATACTCTATGCGAATCTCATATTCACAATCACATCAAGTAACTTTATGCTAAGACTGCAAAAAAACAGGAGAATGCTTACTGAAACTGTATAAAATTGTATGCCCTTTTCTGCGAAAAAAAAAAAAAAAAAAAAGGATCCAGGTATATGAAGGCATTATTTTATGTGCAATCCGAAGTACAGTTAACACAAATTGATTGAAAGTTATTTCTTGTCTCATAGCAAATGAGATTGCTTTCTACCCTCACAAGTGTTTTAATAATTAATTATTAAGTTAAATTTTTATGAACTTTAGAAATGTAACTCAAAATATATGAACAAGCCTTGAGCATATTTTAAACTAATTAATACAGTTATTGGAAGGTATTAATTTTTAATTATAGCCGCCTTTGTGAAAAAAACAAGGCCCAGTACAACCTCATTTTTCCCTTGAAGGTGAAATGCTCATTTAAAGATACTAATTCTAATAACATTGGGCAAATGTATGGAATGAGACATTTAAAGTAATTATGAATTTGTAAGTGATGTAATAATTTCATTTTGAGAAGGTTTTTTACTTAATCTTCTAAGGCCTTTGAACTTCCCTGGTGGCTCAGACAGTAAAGCGTCTGCCTACAATACAGAAGACCCGGGTTCAATCCCTGGGTTGGGAAGATCCTCTGGAGAAGGAAATGGCAACCCACTCCAGTACTTTTGCCTGGAAAATCCCATGGGTGGAGGAACCCGGTAGGCTACAGTCTATGGGGTCACAGAGTGGGACATGATTGAGGGACTTCACTTTCTTTTTTTCCAAGGCGTTGGATGACTTGGAAGAAATATTCTCAATTTTTAAAAGGTGAAAACAGATTATTTCTTCTTCTGAAAACTTTCCAGGTCATTATAACCAGTTTTGCCATTAACTGGGGGAATTTTTCTACACTAGGTCAAATGTCAACCAGAATCTTAATCAAGAACCTATTACAGACTTAAACAAAATGACATCAAAAAAGCCATCGTTTCATTCAGTAAACATAAATTAGATACCTCCATCAAGCATGTGTGTGATATGGACAAACAGGTGTGTTGAAAATGTGAATTACCCACACTCTAATAGCTTCCCAGATATGTAAACCACAAAGCACAGCAATATCAAGAAGGCCACAGTGGAACTCTTACCAGTTACTACAGGAGCCCAGAAGATGAAGCTCTGACTCCCTCTCTGGGGTTCAAGCTAGAAGTTAGAGGCTGGAAACAGGAGGACACGGTGCATAGAATGTCACACTGTGCATTTGCACTCCTGTGTGGTTATAGTAACTTGTATTGAAAATGAAAGTGACTCAGTTGTGTCTGACTCTTTGTGATCCCCTGTCCATGGGATTCTCCAGGCCAGAATACTGGAGTGGGTTGCCATTTCCTTCTCCAGAGGATCTTCCCAACACAGGGATCAAACCCAGGTCTCCCACACTTCAGGCAGACTCTTTACTGTCTCAGCCACCATGGGCTTCCCTGGTGGTTCAGCTAGTAAAGAATCGCCCACAATGCAGGAGACCTGGGTTCGATCCCTGGAGAAGGGAAAGGCTACTCACTCCAGTATTGTGGCCTGGAGAATTCCATGGACTGTATAGTCTCTGGGGTTGCAAAGAGTTGGACACAACTGAACTTGTATTATAATGTCACAAATTATTTGTCAGTGGACGTATTATATCATAATATTGGTAAGGTTGAATGTATGTTCTCACACATTCACACATTTATCGGTGAGCTGTGATCATTTTAAGTGGGTAGTACCATGAATGACATCATGGACTCGATGGACGTGAGTCTGAGTGAACTCCGAGAGATGGTAATGAACAGGGAGGCCTGGCGTGCTGCGATTCATGGAGTTGCAAAGAGTTGGACACGACTGAGCGACTGAACTGAACCATGAAAAATAATTGAGTGAATGAACACTTAAAAATAGTATATTTACTATATAAAACATGTATTAGTAAGATATGAGGTAATACATGGTGAGGTATGATATGTAGAAATGAGCCCTCTTTATCCAAAACCCCTAAGTCATGTTTGGAACCAGCAGTTGAGGGCAGTACCTCATGACTTAATATAATGTTTTAGAGTATGCTTTGTTATAGAAAAAAATGTGAGGCCATTGTTTCCTTTCACTTTGACTATTGAGTTCATGATCTCCGAAACATGAGCGTGACAAAGAATACCATGTCAGGGTAGGATTTAAAAGGTCTATGGCATTCAGTGTTTGTTAACACAGAACAGTAAGTCACATGACATTCTTGAGTGGCGATGACATGTGGGTCGAAACAGGTGTGAACCTAGAAGGTCAGTTGCTCATTGTATTCACCTTGGGCCTCTGATAAGGCTCACCCTGAGGTGCTCAGACTGCCCCCTAGGACTTGCAGTGTGAGGGGGGTGCCTCACACAGCCATCAGGGTCCCGTATGTAAGGGTTTGAGGTGGAAGCAGTGTAATGGCCACACACCTGTGGAAAGACCACACTGGTGCCTCTAAGAAGTCGGGTCAGACCACCGGCCCCCTCACTGTCCACATCTTGCCTGTTGTGACAAACCTCAGAATGAAATGCCAAGAAGCAACAGAAGTCAATCAGAAATTATGCCATTAATCAAAAACTCTCTATCACGTCCTTCCATGTTAAAAGAAACTAATATTTTCCAGTCTGGAACTAAAGAGTTAGAGGTTGCCCAGTTCCACCTCATGATGCTTATCTCATGTGTAAAGCATGTCTTCATCACAGAGAAAGGCAGGTTAGTGTGTTAGTGTGGCCTGAGTTTTCTTTCTGTCTCTACTTCCACTCTTGGGATATTGGAGAGTCTTCAAAATGAAAATTCTCTCAGTTTAATGTAAAAGGGTCAGAGAGAAGCAAACCTCCTCTTTTCACTACTGACTATTCAGTCTGCGGATTTCAGTTTCTCCTTCCATAGTATGAATAGGATTCAAATCTGAATCCTCTGAGTCCACATCATTGCCTATAGTAGAAGATGGCATCTCAAAAATGTTAAGAGTTTGTAGCTATCAGCCCCACTCCTCCTTCAGTGCCCCTCCATCTGGGCACACAATCCTGTATTCCTTTACGATGAGAAGGAGAGGCAGAACCTCCGTCCTTTTTATGATTTAGCATTGGATATCTCGTACCATTGCTACTGAGATATCCATTAGTCAAGGACCAGATTCTAGGGGGAGAGGGAGCAAAAGAACATAAATCCCACTGAGAGTGTCAATCACCTTGTAAGAAAAGCATGTGACACTGAATAAACATACTGATGTGACCGTCTTTAGAGCATATAATCTTCAATCTGTCACACCCTCTCTCCAAGTAAGAAGGGCCCAGTCCTTAGAGATATAATGGCTGTTCTCTTCTTCTCAGGGTAGGGAAAATAATTTTATTTATTCTCTTACAAGGATGGATAAAATGTTTCCTCTTAAAAGAAATTAAAATTGCATTCAATATATTCATATCCAATTGGAAGTATATAAACTTGCTTCTGCCAAATGAATCCATCAGTGGGAATAATTAAACCAAGGTTTGTGTAGGAATTGGCAGAATTAGGAGCGAGATTGTGGACTCATTTCTGATTAAGTTGCTGTAGTCTATAAGAAGTAAATATTTTATCTTCATCCTGTTTCTGGCACAGAGCTAACCCTGTTGGAATTTCCTAAGTGATGAGAGCTTTACAGGTGTCTTTTGTTCTGTAACTTAAGGTGGGTTTTGGACCAAAACCTAAGGATGGGGGGCTAGTTGCCAGGGGAACTAATCATGTGATTAGAGGTTCACTCAGAGAAGGATTCTTGCCTGGAGAATCCCATGGACAGAGAAGACTGCCAGGCTACAGTCCATGGGGTAGCCAAGAGTCAGACACAACTGAAGTGACGACTTAGCATGCACACACAGAGAAGGAAAGCCTTCCCATGAGAGTCCCTTGGACAGCGAGGAATTCAAACCAGTCAATCCTAAAGGAAATTAACCCTGAATATTCATTGGAAGGACTTGTGCTGAAGCTGAAGCTCCAATACTTTAACCACCTGATGCAAAGAGCCAACTCGTTGGAAAAGACCCTCATGCTGGGAAAAATTGAGGGCAGGAGAAGAAGGGGGTGACAGAGGATAAAGATGGTTGGACAGCAAAACCAACTCAATGGATATGAGTTTGAGCAAAGAGATAGTGAAGGACAGGGAAGCCTAGCATGCTGCAGTTGATGGAGTTGCAAAGAGTCAGACACGATTTAGCAAATGAACAACAGAGAAGGAAGAGGGGCTGGAAGCCGGTTCAATCACCAACGGCCAGTGATAATCATGTCTGTAATGAAGCCTCCAGAAAACCCAGAAAGTATGGGAATCAGAGCTTCCAGGTTGGTAACATAAGAAGTTTCAAGGAAACTGGTGAAATGGAATGCTGCTGCTGCTGCTGCTAAGTTGCTTCAGTCGTGTCCGACTCTGTGCGACCCCAGAGACAGCAGCCCACAGGCTCCCCCGTCCCTGGGATTTTCCAGGCAAGAGTACTGGAGTGGGGTGCCATGCACATGGAAGCTTTGTGCCCTTCCCCATTGCCTTGCCTTGCCTTATGTATCTCTTCCATCTGGCTATTTCTGAGTTGTATCTTTTTATGATAAACCAGTAATCTAGTAAGTAAAATGTTTCTCTGAGTTCTGTGAGCTGCTCTAGCAAATTAATCAAACTCAAGGAGGGGGTCATTGGAACCTCTGACCTATAGCTTGTTGGTCAGAAAGACAGGTGGCAGCCTGGACTTGGACTGTTTCCAGGTAGAGAGTGTCAGAATTGAGTTGAATTGTAGGTCACCAGAATTGTTTGGTAATTTGAGGAAACGTCCCCCACCCCCGATACACATACACACTAAAATTGGATGATGAATCTTTGAGAACAGTTTAGAACCAAAGAGTACTTTACTTGTTATAATATCAGGAACTAGTAACTTTATATCCATCATGAAAATATGTCCAAAAAGTACATAATAATGCTTTATAAAGCATTTTTAAAATAATTTTTATATTTTTTTATAATAAAGGTAACACAATATTGTAAATCAACTATACTTCAATTTACGAAAAGAATGCAGTAGGTTAAAGTTTATTAGAAAAAATACTCAGCAGTTTATTGGGAGGTTAAGTCTTTTGAAACAACTTCCCTGTAGGGACAGAAAAACAGTGTGGATAATTTGGCTAAAACACCCTTTGAATCCCAAACTCAAAAAAAGAGAAAGAAACAACAATTAATTTAAAACATTTATACCACAGAATGATCTAAGACTTGGTTATTAGTAAGAATGGAATAGCATTTCATTTTCCTATTAATAAATATAGAGTACAGAGTAAATTAACAAAAGAGTTGTAGACTATGGACTTGAGTAAATTATTCTAAGGGGGAAAAAAGAATTTTTCCACTATCTGTCTGAGTTCTTACCTGAGACCTCCTTAGTAAAACATAGATTAATAAGAAAAAAAGCAAGCAGGTTATTAGCATGTATACTTCATGAATACATGGGAGAAACCCAGGAAAAAAAAGTGCATCTCTCTGAGGTAGGTTAGAATTCAGGCTTACATATCATCATAGGAAAAAGGGAAAGGGAAGATAGACCTTTTGGGGCAGGGTAAATGATTTTTAGAAAAAGTGAGTGGTCCCTTAGAAGAATCGTTTGAAGTTATGATAGTTAGTGACAAAGTTTGTCTGGGTGTCTCCTGTAATGAAACTCCTCGGGAGAGGATTTACGACAATTTAGTTTCTTTTGGAGGATCTGTCTTTAGGCTTATAAGAGTAGTTCAGAGAGAATGTGTCTGAACAGTTGCCATTTCTCAAGTATCCACCGTTCAAAATAATCAGTTTACTAAAGGACACATTCTGAGGTGGTGCGTTACTCTTTATTATCAAGAATTTCTAGTAAAATAATTTATACAAGTACCTGCTAGGTGTTTGAAGTCCCTTAAGTAGGTGTTTTTTGTTTTTTGTTTTTTTTTTTTTTTACCTTATACGTTTCTGAAATCTGTTAAATAGGCTTTCTACATTTAATCATCTATATTTCCTCTCTTGCAAGAAATTTTCGGTTAAGCAACAATAATTTCAGTCAAACCTTTGTCTAACATACTGCATTTTGAACAGACATGGTCTAAAGAGAGAACTGGTCAGACTTGAGAGCAGGGAAGCAAAAAGAAAACCTTTGTGGATGGTTCCTCAGTTCTGTGCCCTGAAAGAGAAAATGTAGCTAAGTTTCCAAGGTCCTCTCTGGAATTTGAGACCTTGATAAAAAGCCTTTTCCCTCTCTGTGGACTGAGGGAGACAACTCCTGCAGAAAAGAGAGAGCCGCCCTACCCCATGCTTGAGACCCCAGAGTTAGCTCAGGCCTAGGTGTGAAAGCTTGGAGTGCCTGAGAAAAACCAAGCTGGGACTGCCCTCTGCTGGACAGGCCTAGATGACCAACCTCTCTGAGACTCCATAGGACTAGATGCCAGTTCCCCTTCACTCTCCCTCCTGCCTACTCAGCTCATCAATACTCTCGCTAGGCTGCTTGCTACAGCCTCTATGCCACCATGCTGGCTCTTTCTTCTCCTGAGATGTGTACTGTGGCTTCTTAGGCAGTGCTAAGTATGCACGGTATTTTCACTTTCCCCAGTTTTTAAGCAAGGTGACATTCTGCCACAAGTCTGAGATAACATTCTCTCCTCAGTTCCACCCAAAACTCCAATGTACTTTATCTCTAGGATGTAACGGACTACCAGCAAATGTGACTACTTTTCAATTCACTAATTGCTCTTTACATTTGCTGAGTTCCCTTCTATGTAACAGATGGCTATGGGCTAGTGATCTTTAAATTGACTGAGAGGAACAGAGAATAAGAATAGAAAACCATTGAGTTAGAAAAAGAGAGCTGAGTTCCAATACTAACTTTATCACTCCAGGCCTCATTTATCTCTGTCTGTATGGAAAAAGATGAACTATATCACTATTCCCAATTTAAGGTCCTTAAGAGTTTAAAATGTAATCACAAATATCTGGGAAATATAAACAGCCTATGCATATGTTAGCCAAAACATCACATTTCTAAAGACATAATTATATAATTATTAGTAAAAATACATAATTTAATAATTATTACTTTCAGTTCAGTCGCTCAGTCATGTCTGACTCTGCGACCCGTGGACTACAGCACTCCAGGCTTCCATGTCTATCACCAACTCCCGGAGTTTGCTCAAATTCATGTCCATCAAGTTGGTGATGTCATTCAACCATCTCATCCTCTGTCGTCCCCTTTTCCTCCTGCCTTCAGTCTTTCTCAGCATCAGGGTCCTTTCAAATGGGTCAGTTCTTTGCATCAGGTGGCCAAAGTATTGGTTTCAGCTTCACCATCAGTCCTTCCAGTGAATATTCAGGACTGATTTCCTTAGGATTGACTGGTTTGATCTCCTTGCAGTCCAAGCGACCCTCAAGAGTCTTCTCCAACACCACAGTTCAGAAGCATCAGTTCTTCGGCACTCAGCTTTCTTTATAGTACAACTCTCACATCCATACATGGCTACTGGAAAAATCATAGCTTTGACTTCATAGACCTTTGTCAGCAAAGTAATGTCTCTGCTTTTTAATATGCTGTCTATGTTTGTCATAGCTTTTCTTCCAAGGAGTAAGCATCTTTTAATTTCATGGCTGCAGTCACCATCTACAGTGATCTTGGAGCCCCCCAAAATAAAGTCTGTCACTGTTTCCATTGTTTCCTTAGGCTTTCTACATTTAATCATCTATATTTCCTCTCTTGCAAGAAATTTTCGGTTAAGCAACAATAATTTCAGTCAAACCTTTGTCTAACATACTGCATTTTGAACAGACATGGTCTAAAGAGAGAACTGGTCAGACTTGAGAGCAGGGAAGCAAAAAGAAAACCTTTGTGGATGGTTCCTCAGTTCTGTGCCCTGAAAGAGAAAATGTAGCTAAGTTTCCAAGGTCCTCTCTGGAATTTGAGACCTTGATAAAAAGCCTTTTCCCTCTCTGTGGACTGAGGGAGACAACTCCTGCAGAAAAGAGAGAGCCGCCCTACCCCATGCTTGAGACCCCAGAGTTAGCTCAGGCCAAGGTGTGAAAGCTTGGAGTGCCTGAGAAAAACCAAGCTGGGACTGCCCTCTGCTGGACAGGCCTAGATGACCAACCTCTCTGAGACTCCATAGGACTAGATGCCAGTTCCCCTTCACTCTCCCTCCTGCCTACTCAGCTCATCAATACTCTCGCTAGGCTGCTTGCTACAGCCTCTATGCCACCATGCTGGCTCTTTCTTCTCCTGAGATGTGTACTGTGGCTTCTTAGGCAGTGCTAAGTATGCACGGTATTTTCACTTTCCCCAGTTTTTAAGCAAGGTGACATTCTGCCACAAGTCTGAGATAACATTCTCTCCTCAGTTCCACCCAAAACTCCAATGTACTTTATCTCTAGGATGTAACGGACTACCAGCAAATGTGACTACTTTTCAATTCACTAATTGCTCTTTACATTTGCTGAGTTCCCTTCTATGTAACAGATGGCTATGGGCTAGTGATCTTTAAATTGACTGAGAGGAACAGAGAATAAGAATAGAAAACCATTGAGTTAGAAAAAGAGAGCTGAGTTCCAATACTAACTTTATCACTCCAGGCCTCATTTATCTCTGTCTGTATGGAAAAAGATGAACTATATCACTATTCCCAATTTAAGGTCCTTAAGAGTTTAAAATGTAATCACAAATATCTGGGAAATATAAACAGCCTATGCATATGTTAGCCAAAACATCACATTTCTAAAGACATAATTATATAATTATTAGTAAAAATACATAATTTAATAATTATTACTTTCAGTTCAGTCGCTCAGTCATGTCTGACTCTGCGACCCGTGGACTACAGCACTCCAGGCTTCCATGTCTATCACCAACTCCCGGAGTTTGCTCAAATTCATGTCCATCAAGTTGGTGATGTCATTCAACCATCTCATCCTCTGTCGTCCCCTTTTCCTCCTGCCTTCAGTCTTTCTCAGCATCAGGGTCCTTTCAAATGGGTCAGTTCTTTGCATCAGGTGGCCAAAGTATTGGTTTCAGCTTCACCATCAGTCCTTCCAGTGAATATTCAGGACTGATTTCCTTAGGATTGACTGGTTTGATCTCCTTGCAGTCCAAGCGACCCTCAAGAGTCTTCTCCAACACCACAGTTCAGAAGCATCAGTTCTTCGGCACTCAGCTTTCTTTATAGTACAACTCTCACATCCATACATGGCTACTGGAAAAATCATAGCTTTGACTTCATAGACCTTTGTCAGCAAAGTAATGTCTCTGCTTTTTAATATGCTGTCTATGTTTGTCATAGCTTTTCTTCCAAGGAGTAAGCATCTTTTAATTTCATGGCTGCAGTCACCATCTACAGTGATCTTGGAGCCCCCCAAAATAAAGTCTGTCACTGTTTCCATTGTTTCCTCATCTATTTGCCATGAAGTGATGGGACCAGATGCCATGATCTTAGTTTTCTGAATGTTGAATTTTAAGCCAACTTTTTCAATCTCCTGTTTCCCTTTCATCAAGAGTCTCTTTAGTTCTTCTTCACTTTCTGCCATAAGGGTGGTGTCATTTGCGTATCTGAGATTATTGATGTTTCTCCCAGCAATCTTGATTCCAGTTATGCTTCATCCAGCCCAACATTTCACATAATGTACTCTGCATATAAGTTAAATAAGCAGGGTGACAATATATAGCCTTGACATACTCCTTTCCCAATTTGGAACCAGTCTGTTTTTCCATGTCCAGTTCTAACTGTTGCTTATTGACCTGAGAAATTGCAGATTTCTCAGGAGGCAGGTAAGGTGGTCTGGGTTTTTGTTGTTGTTGTTGTTGTTGTTATTACTTTGGCACTAGACTAATGCATTTGGTTATTTTTGCTTTAATTTGTAAATTATCTACATAATACAAAAATCTTGGGACCACATCCTTCTGTGGATTTAAATGACTTTATCATTTAATCCAAAATTTATCTGATATATCACCCTCATCTGTATAACTGTCAGGTACCTCCTTAATCATTTCTCCCATAGTTACTTCTGAGAATACCTGGAGAGTTATACAAATACCCACAAACCAGTGAACTCCTGTTTGCCCCCCTATCAACTCGATGATAACTCCCCTCTGCAAATCCAGGATCGTAAGCAGCACCACCTTGGTCGCAGACACTGTCTAGGGAGGTCCGCCAGGCCGTGAGGTTGTCTGCTTGACTTCCAGTGCTATGGGACCCTTGCGTTGCTGATAAGCTTGTATACCCTGTGGTTTCTGTTACACTGAGGTGAAGCCAGATTCAGCACAGAATGAAGGGGAACGGCTTCTCCCCATTAAGCCCAGATAAAGCCATGGGCCCTAGCCAAGTTGAAAGCTAGAGAAGACATGCTGTCAACCACTGTCTTAAAATCTCTGAAGCCCCACCCAACCCTGCTTCATTCTCCCGGACAGGAAAAAGAGGGGAAAGCATTCTCCTCTCCAGACTCTGTTCCCCCACACATGAGTTAATCCACTAGGACATCAGAGCTCTTGGTGAAACAGATTAATTCAAGGGAATCAGTGGAGGAAAAAGTAATAAAAAAAAAATCTTAGTGGTGATAAAATTTGAGAACTCTGAGCCGGGTGACGCTTAAGCCCCCATTCAGTACTCTCCTGATGGTGTAGCCCTCCTGGCATCACCTTGTCTCACCGGGAATGTGGGAGCTTTCTTTATTGGCTTTCTTGGAGTGCTTCATCCCTGTTATTGTTGTCCAGTCACCAGGTTGTGTCCAACTCTTTGTGACCCCATAGACTGCAGCATGCCAGGCTTCCCTGTCCTTCACTCTCTCTTGGAGTTTGTTCGCACTTACGTCCATTGAGTCAGTGATGCCATTTCTACTGCTCTGACCTGCCACCAGTTCCACACTTGTTCTTCATTCTCTCTTTTCCTAACATGTGTTACACATCTTGTCTAAGCAGTACAATTTCTATTGTTTGTAGTGATTTTATTTTTCCCACTTAGATGTCACCAGAAAATAATTTGATATTAATGAGCTTCTTTATATATTATAAAAAAGACAATACCCTCAAATTTGAGTGCTTAGAGATAGATGCTTTAGAGATATCACCTTATTTGTGATATCGTGTAATATATGTGATAGATCATTCTAATACCATTTAGAGAACAAAGAATGTGGACTATTTTATTTGTTGCCAATAAAATGGCAAAACAAAGATTTAAAACCAGTTCAGTCTTAAAATCCATTCTCTTAAATCTCTGCTCAGAAAAGCTAAGGAAAAAGGAAGCAAAAAAGGCTTTTGCAATCAAAATAAATTTCACATAATCCATGCACTAAAGCTTATTAACTCTTCTCTAAGGGAATCTCTCAGACTCTGAATCAGAACCTAAAATATTCACTCTAATCCCAATCCCATTTCTAAATGATCTGTTTTCTAAATATATGTCAGATAGAAAACAGCCTGTTGTCAGCTGTGAGAGAAATAAATGATGTAATTATCAGATTCAGAGAAAAGAGACAGGAAAGTTATAAAAATTAGTCTCACAAACTGAAAAATTCCCAGAAGGGTAGGACTGCTTAGAGGCACACAGCGGTACATTCTAATATCAGATGAGTACAATCGTTGGTGTTCATAAATTCTGAGGGCATTTTGTCACTGTTATACCCTACTTAAAATAACTCCATTAAATTTTCCAAAAGACATGAATCAGCAGCTGCAAGTTCTCGCTATACACCTTTTTTCAAAACTTAACTTTCTGCATTGAGTATTCTAGCACCACTGTTGGAAAACAATTGATTTTATCCAACACAAAAGTTGAATTTTTAAGAGTATATAAATCTGTTTTTGTAAAGCTCAAGAGGAAGCAAAGTAAAACAATGTTTTGTTTAAAGTGAAAAGTGAAAGTGAAGTCGCTCAGTCGTGTCTGACTCTTTGCGACCCCATGGACTGGGGTCTACCAGGCTCCTCCATCCATGGGATTTTCCAGGCAAGAATACTGGAGTGGGTTGCCATTTCCTTCTCCAGGGGATCTTCCCAACCCAGGGATCAAACCCAGGTCTCCCACATTGGAAGTAGACGCTTTTAACCTCTGAGCCACCAGTTTTGTTTAAAAATATGTGATAAAATTATTTTTTAAGCCATACATTATAAAAACAAAACTTTTATACACAAAGGAATAATGGTCCTAAAATTTGAGATAGTGCTTTCCTCTACTCTAGGCGGAGACAGGGAGATGAAATAAGCAAGTAACCAAATTCAAAAATGGACAAAGGATTTGATTACACATTTTTTCAAAGAAACTATCAATAAACCAATAAGGACATGAAGAGATTCTCAACGTCATTCTTTACTCATTAGGAAAATGTGTATGAAAACCACAGACACCATTTCTCACCCACTAAGGTGGGTATATAAAAGAGACAAACAGTAGCAAAGGTTGCCAAATATGTGCAGAAACTGGCACTCACGCATGGCTGGTGAGAATGTAAAATGACAATTATATTGGAAAACAGATTAGTGTTTCCTAAAAAACATTAAACAAACTTACCATGTGACCTTGCAATTCCAGTCTTTCATATCTACCTAAGAGCAATGAGTAAAATTCTATGATACATAAAATATCTCAATAAAACTTTTTTTAAAAGCATAACAGATCTCAACTTTTTCCTCTAACATTTTAGTAGACTACCCACATTATTCAAAGCCCCTGTGAAACTGTTCTTAATTGAAGCAACACATGACTGTGCTGCTCGGCTCCTTCTAGTTTGCATAACTGACAGGTGGAAAGGAGAGGCTTAATTACCCGCAAATTACTCTCATTATCATTCCTTCCAATTTAAACAGCCAAAGTGCGGTTGTGAGTAATGTCACTAAAAATGTGCCAGTTTGCAGTCCTAAAAACAACAGGAAAAATACTGATGACTGGTGACCTTTGAGTCATTGGCCCTGGTAACATGGGCACAGTCAGCTTGCAGCTTTGCCTCTGCCTTGGATCAGCCAGAATATGTCACATGTTTTCCCTTAAAGTCAAAGAAAAGGAGTTGATAGTAACTCTAATTTAAAAGAAAATGATCAACTTTTCTTGATTCCCCTTTAAAATTATGTATGTAGATGATTCCAGGGCAAAATGGAAAAGTAGACGAACATGAACATGGCTGAAATGCATCAAATCCAAAAAGAGAAAAGATTCACTTGGAGACATACCTGCTGTTCCTCTAAGAAAGTATTCCTTTGGTTCTTCACGTAGAACTTGACAAGGTTCAACATGTCCTCTCCTTCGTATTTCCCTGGAGACTCAGGTGACTGTTTTTGTGATGGTTGTTTTGAATGGAGACATACTCTAAATTTATGCCTAGTGTATTATTGCTCTGTGGAGTTTATGGTGGTTGTTTTTTTAATATGACTGCTGAAAGCCTTTTAGAAGAAGACCTAGGATGAACTTAATGGCTTTGTTTATGCTGTTTTGGAGAGCAGGTTCTTTCTGCCCTGCAAAATGAAAAAGTTATTTGGGGAAACACAACATTAGACTGGCATATTTTTTCTCAGATCTGTGGTAATGTTACCATGAGGCTAGAACTGTCAGACCAAGACAGCAAAGCCATTGAGAATGCCATTAGCACTGAAATGCACACAGCCTAATTTTCTATTACTGGTGATGCAAAGGAAAACACCACAGAGCAACAAGAGAATAACATGAATTATTTCCCTTTTTATTTATCACTTTATATTCAACCAGACAGAAAGATAAAGAGCAATGGAGAGTTCTCCATTTGCTAACAAAGCAATTTAGATTCATTAAATATCATTGGCCACCTTAGAAGTATCCTGGACTTAGAATTAGACATTGTTCAATAACTTCCCTTTTTTATGGAATATCTTCTTCTTGAATCTTCTCCTGATAAAATTCATTACTTGAGTTTCGAACCGAGAAAGGACATTAGTGAGAAAAATGGGGGAAATCTGAATAAAATCCGTCATTTAGTAAATAGTATTGTATCAGTGTCAATCTACTAATTTTGCTTATTGTGCCAAGAGTATGTAAGATGTTCACCTGAGGAACAACTGGGTGAAGGGTACAAAGGAATACTCCTTTGCAACTGTTCTGTAAACCCAAATATATTTCATAACAAAACCACTAGAGAATACAACTTAAAGAGAGTTACTAAATGTAGAACAACAAAATTCTACTCTTCCTGTGAGAACTGGATCAGATATCTTCCCCATGATGTCTGTTTTTATCCACTCCCAGTGAAACTATGTTACATGCTCTGATGGCCTTTTGTTTGTTTACAGCACATACCACGTTATAACATTTATAATTGATGTCCATGTTTAATATCCCCTGTTAAGAAAGCAGAAAGGGTTAGGACCAAAAAAAAAGATGAGTTTATCAACTTTGGGTGAATGACTTAGCCTCCCTAAGTCTCAGTTTCTTCATCTAAAGAAGTGAGATTAACCAGGTAACTATAGATTCGATGGTCTTACATGCATAAAGATCTTTGGGAAAAGCCGAGCACCTCATAGAAGCTCAAAATATATATTTATGTATTGATCCCATTACCCTTATTATCAATAAGACTATGTTTCTTGGTATCAGGGACATTTTCGTCACAGTTCACAGTGACTTGAAATATGGATGCTCAGAAATGGGTTAGTGAATCGAAGTGATTCCAGAATATGTTTTTTCAGGTTGATATGTATAGTCAAACATTCTCATTTAACTCTCTATTCCAGTATTTTATTTCTCTAAATTATTATTTCACTTTTTACAGTATTCTCAATTCTCAAAGTATACATGTATATATACTCAATTATATCTAGCCCAAACCATTGAAATTTCTCATGAAACTACTATAGGAAAAAAGGGATTTTTTTCCATATAAAGTTAAGGAAACCTTAAATTTTCCCCTTTTCTATTTCTCTCTCTGGAGCAAGAATTTACCTCACTACAACTCAGTAGCCCGTGTCACATTCTTGGGCTTGTCAGTGCCTGTTTCAGGGGACCCTGCTCAAAATCTGCAGTGCTTGCTCTGGTTTGTTAATAACTTCATTTCCAGTCACCAAGCAGACTCCATATATTCTAACCCTACTCATACCTATGTGTTTTGGGACTCATCAAAACTGAAGAGAGCTGGAGTAAAATAACATGACATTTTCACTTACTTTTTATATGAATATTCTTAAAACATTTATAGCATAAATCTAATTGTTTTCTCATTCATTCATCCATTCTCTTTGAGAAAGGGTGATTGATTATTTAGTACCTACCAGCCACTAAACAAAATACTGAAAATATGAAAAAAACAAAACAAAACAAAACACAGTTCCTACCCTAAATAAGTTCGTGTCCTCTAGACAGACAAACTTGTAAACAGCTCATTAAAATGCAATGTGGACTGTGCAATAAAAGGACGTAACAGAACATTATGGGATCATAAAAGAACATTTCAGTCTGGGGAGAAGAGGCGCATCATGACTCCAAAGCATAGTTCTCAGCCAGAGCTGCCATGGAAATTATCTGGGCAGCTTTAAAAAATACTGATTCCTGGGAGCCACTTATATACATTCGATTATGATTGGCCTGGGGTGTTTTCTTAGGGAATAGGATCTTTTCACACTCTACAATCCTAAAGAATGAGAAGAAACTAGCCAGGCTGAGGACTGGGAAAGTGAGGAAGGGCATGGAGAAAGGATATGTCAAACAGACAGCAGCATGAGCAAAGCCATGGAGGCAAGAAAGAGGAAACTGACCAGCATTCCAGTTTTCTGAAAGAGCAGTGTTGTAAGTAGGCTTTTGATCTTCTGAGAGCAGAGGTAGGAAGTGAGATGAGAGGTGAGCAAGGAAGCCACGTGCTGCTTCAGGATAATGGATTTGGGGCAAAGAAATGCCATGGTCAGATTTACATTGTAGATCGCTTCCTCTGCTAGCTGAGTAGAGGGAGGGCGGGATTTTATCGGGTTGGCCAAAATAATTGCTCAGGTTTTTTTGTATGATGTTGTGGAAAAACTGGAACAAACTTCTTGGCCAGCCCAATAGATAGTCACGACTGGAGGCAGGGAGAATGAATCAGGATGTCCAAATGAGACACAAAGGCCAGAGTCTTGCAATGGTATTAGGAAGAGATTCCTAAGAACTGTTTGGAAAGTCATATTAGCTGGGCTTAGATACTGTTGGGGTGTGGTGAAAGGGGTGAAAGGAGAAATCTGGTGAATGGGTGAATAAAGATTACTTCCTACTGAGACAAGTTGGTGATGGCAGTAGGTTTAAGAGGAAATGTGATCTGCTCAGCTTGGAACACAGTGCGTTTGAGACGCCTGTGGAGCTTTGAGATGGAGATATTGTACTAGGCCACGTGGTCCAGGTTTCAGGATGGATAAGAGCATGGATTTGGAATCATTCAAGGTTGCTTTTGCTTTGCCTGGATCCTGAAGCAGCATATAAGCAATGCAAAGATAGGAATGTGACAGGCTGACATAGTTCCTCATTGTCTCTCTTTTATCTTAAGGAGACACATTGCAAATGCAGTGTCTTGGCAGTGTACGTGAACAATTTTTCCACTGAGACAAAAGAATTACAGATCTATGGGCTTTCCTGACTTTTATACCCTCAGCCATGTCAGCACCCAACAATGTATGGTAACATTTGAAGCTCCAATTCTGCTGTTCCACAGACCATATTACACAAGCCTACTATCTGGGTTCTGAGGCTTGAAATTCTTGCCTTGTTAGTACCAGAGAAGATGCCTTATCTACCCAAGTCAGTCTGGTCACATATATCTCGTAGGTTCTTTTAGCTATATCTCAATAGACAATGATATTTGGAGGAGTGTGGATAAGGTCTAAGCCTCCTTGTGACTTCAATACCAAGTTATAAAGAAAGCAAGTTGCAGACCAAAGTCTGCCATAAACACAGATATTTATTAGTGTTCCGCTCTTTACTCTCGTAACAAACCACCCTAAAACTTAATAGACCATGTTAATAAAAAATTGATCAGTCCATCTAAGAAAGAAATGGAAAATTCTCTTCAGGCCAAATTTGAGGATTATAACTCAGGACGAGCATCTCAGAAAGCTCTGAGAACTCTTCTGCCCTTTAGAAGTCAAGGCACAGTTATATAACTTTTTTGAGACAGAAAGCTGTAGATTAGATGACGTATGATTGACAGTTTACATAATCCAGATCTAGGCGCCATGTGACCCCTTATGAGACGAAGAAGCAGTGGCATCTTTAAGGATTTGCCTTGTTGATGCTAGGGTAATGTTGCTTCTTATGGCTGAGCAGGTATTTCTGCAGTTGGGAAAGGATACACAATGCAGAACGTGGGGAGAGGGAAGGCCAAAGGCAGAGAAAGTTTTTGTTTTAATTTTTTTTGTCTTGCCATAAAATAAAAATTTTGTTTCAAAGCTGAAATAACAATCTTACTATTAATATCTCACAGTTCTGAGGTATAACTGATCTCAGCTGGGTGATTTTTTTTTCCTTGGGATCTCTCAGTTTTCATGTCTGCTGGGGTTCTGGAGCACAGACAGATTGAATATCCATGATGCCTACTCACATGGCTGGTTTGAAAGCTGGCTTTGGTTGGGAGCTCAGTTGGGGCCGCAACAGCTGTGTGTGTCCTCTTTTTTGTGGCCTGGCTTCTTCCCACCACACGGCATCTGGAAGCAGAGTAGTTAAGGGCTGTACCCAGAACTGGCAAAGTCATTTCTGCTGTACTCTATCACCAACCATTCCAGCAGCCACAGGAATAGTCCATATTCAATGGAATGAAGAAACAGGTGCCTATAGCTTGACGGGAGAGTGACAAGGTCACATTGTAGAAGATCAGTCTGTGAAAATACAATCTGCCACAGTTAGCAAATTGGCACAATGCAGTCATGCAACCCATTCTTTAAGAAAGATGAAGCCTCAGCTTTTCATCCTTTTTGTTGCTCCAAAAATCTTTTTCATAAAAAGCTTCACCTGAGGCAAGTGTAATACCATTCCAGAAACAGGATTTGGCTGACTGGGTTTTTTGTTGTTGGTGGTGGTGGTATATACATGGCATCAAAGAATATGGACTCCTTGAGGCCCATGGAACACCTCAGGGATTAAGCTCAGGACACTATCCCAAAGTTAACAGGGCTCATTAAACTCATGTACTCTGTGTATTCAACGTTGGTGAATGTCT
The DNA here is from genome assembly GCA_006410635.1 of Cephalophus harveyi. Lineage (NCBI taxonomy): Eukaryota > Metazoa > Chordata > Mammalia > Artiodactyla > Bovidae > Cephalophus > Cephalophus harveyi. The sequence continues at coordinate 296,925 of SJYT01032750.1, forward strand.
AAAATATTCAGCACACGTATTGCCAGGTGGGTCAGTGGTAAAGAACCCAGCTGCCAGGGCAGGAGATGCAGGAGACATGGGTTTGATCCTTGAGTCAGGAAGATCCCCTAGAGCAGGAACTGCCAACCCATTCCCATATTCTTGCCTGGAAAATTCCATGGACAGAAGAGCCTGGCAGGCTACAGTCCATGGGGTTGCACAGAGTTGGACACAACTGAGTCAGCTTGCACACATATACTTCCCCTCTATCAGTGATACTGTGAGATCAATGAGTATTTTTAGGCAATATGTGAAAAATCATCAGCAGGCACTGGGGAACTGCTACATTTGTCTACACAGGAGTTTCTGGGAATAGGTTTGTTCCTCACCCAACACAGATGCCCAGAGACCATTGGATATGAAATTCTGAGCCTTTGCAGAGACCTCAGGGTTGGATATTTTAATTTAGAAAGCATCGGATATAAAATTTTAAGCCATTTTTAAACTATTGAAAAAATATGAAGCTGGATGAAATCCCCCAGGAAGGGTGAGTACAATGAGAAAAGCAGTGATTCTTGGTCAGTGTCTGTGTCTTCTTAAATTTCTTTCATCAATGCCTTATAGTTTTCAGTGTAGAAGACTTTCATCTCCCTGGTTAAATTTATTACTGTTTTGTTCTTTTTGTTGCCGTTGTAAATGGGACTGTTTCCTTAATTTTCTTCCTGATGCTCTGTTATTAGTGTATCAAATCAACATATTTTGTGTATTGATTCTAAAATTTTACTGAATTTGTTTATTAGTTCTAACATTTTGAGTGGGACTTTTTTAGATTTTCATTATATACTTTCCTGTCCTCTCTAAATAGTATAACACTTCTTCCTTTCAAATTTGGATGCCTTTTTTTTTTTTCCCCTAATTGCTCTGACTGGGACTTCCATACTATGTTGAATAAAAGTGCAAGAGTAGGCATCCTTGTTTTGTCCCTAATCTTAAAGGGAATGGTTTCAGCTTTTCACCATTGAGGGCAAAGTTAGCTGTTAACTTGTCTTCTATGGGGGCTTCCCGTGTAGCTCAGTCATTAAAGAATCTGCCTGCAGTGCAGGAGACCCGGGTTTGATCCCTGGGTTGGGAAGATCCCCTGAAGAAGGAAATGGCAACCCACTCCAGTATCCTTGCCTGGAAAATCTCATGGACAGAGGAGCCTGGTGGACTGCAGTCCAAGGCATCCTTGTTTTATCCCTAATCTTAAAGGGAATGGTTTCAACTTTTCACCACTGAGTACGAAGTTAGCTGTAAACTTGTCTTCTATGGTCTTTATTATGTTAAGATATGTTCCCTATTTACCACTCTGTTCAGAGTTTCATCATCATTGAATATTGAATCTTGTAAAATGATTCTTCTGCATCTATTAATATGATTAAATGATTTCTGTCCTTCATTTTGTTAATGTGATGTGTCATCATTATTGATTTGCATATGCTAAACCATATTTGCATCCCTGAAATAAATTCCGTTTGAGCATGGTATGTAATCGTTTTAATATATTGTTGAATTTGGTTTGCTAATATTTTGTTGAGGATTTTTGCATTTATGTTCATCAGGAATATTGGCCTGTAGTTTTCTGTCCTTGTGGTGTCCTTGTCTGGTCTTGGTATCGGGGTAATATTGGCCTCATAAATATGTTTGGAGGTGTTTCTTCCTCTTCTTTTTTTGGAAGCATTTGAGAAGGATTACTATTAAATCTTTTTAAAATGTTTAGTAAAATTCACCAGTGAAGTCATCTGATCCTAGACTTCAGTTTGTTGGGAGGTTGTTTGATTACTGATTCAAGCTCCTTATTAGTAATCAATCTATTCAGATTTTCTGTTTCCTCATGATTCAATCTTGGTTGATAGTACGTTGTTAGGAATTTTTGTATTTCTTATGGATTGTTTTGAGGATAGACAACCCTCAAGCTTTTTAAAATCTGAAAGTCACTGAGGGAATTGTGTTCGGTCATCCTTTTGGGGAGTGGGATGAGACTTGAATAACTTTAAGAGAAGAAACCAAAATAGTCATAGAAGAAAGGATGTGGAAATCTTCAAGTAGGAAGGCATAGCCCTGGAGGAGGGCATGGCAACCCACTCCAGTATTCTTGCCTGGTGAATCCCCGTGGACAGAGGGCCCTGGTGGGCTACAGTCCATGGGGTCACAAAGAGTCAGACACGACTGAGCAGTTAAGCACAGCACAGCACAGCACAGGAAGGCATAGAAATTTCAACATGTCCTGGGAGAAACAGAGAGTGGTGTCTCCTATCTCTGAAATCATCTTAAGGCATAGCCAAACTCAAAGAGGAATTAGATATGGGCCATACAGGAATGCTAGATTCCAAGCAGAGTGGCACCCCACCTCAGAGAGGACTAGCAGGAAATAAGCACAAAATAGTAGAGCTGCCAGTCTTTGGCTGGGCCCACAGGTTTGGACACTGAGATATCAACATTATATAAGAGTAGATAGTCTCATGGTCAAGGCTTTGGGGGAGTGGCATTATAATACCGGTATCCATTTGGAAAACAGACATGATGGAGCCTAATGAAATTAACCATGCTTTAGCCAGTTATCTTCTGAGATAAGGCCTATACATGCTTAAAAATTGCATGTTGTTATTATAGCACTCTTTTTCTCTCACTGCCTTTGGTTCTCCACAGAGGATGCCACTCTTTCTGCAGGAACTTGTTTTCCCAGCTCTCATGTATTGAAGGGTCACATGGAGAGCTGGCATGGCATTCTCTGGCAGTGCATTGCTTCCAGACCTTGGGAATCCTAGCTTTGTAAAGCTTAGGTATCTAGCTAGAGCCTTCAAAATGCCTTTTCTGTCAATGACCTGATCTTCCTACCTCTTCCCCTTGTTTATTCAATGTCTTGGGTGCTTGCTGGCCCATCTACCCCATCTATGAGTGCTGTTAAGCACTCATACCACTGGAAGTTGCAAGGAATATGTAGACTGTTGAATAACCAGCTCGTGGACATGTGACCTATGCTTTCACACAGAGCTCCACACTGAAAAGGGCTCAACACTTGGTTAAATGTTCTACTTCTGCCATCTTAAAGTTCTCAGTATTTTTTTTTTCTTTTGTCCATGCCAAACCACTCTTGTCCAAAAGACCCATCGTTAATTTTTCTTAATAAAAAGGGACTTCATCTTAATTACAAGGTTGTATTTAAGGTGGCAGGTTTTTCAGTGTAGGGGAGATTGTGAAGCTAAGTGTTCTATCAGCTCCTGCCGATATACTTGTCCCTGTCTCATTTGTTGTTTACTCCTTAAGAAATGTACAGTATATTGAAATTGCAGCTTCCAAGGACTGCTGTTAAGCTAATCATGAAAACTATAATACTAGAGTGTTGCCTCTCTGTGTGTCTTTCATTTAAATTACAAAGTTGGTACTTTCTTGAATACCTTTGTGTGGCTTGGACTGCCAGTGTCTTTGTGAGGAAGATTAGGTGAGCAGTAAGCATGATTTTCCATCATCTTGGAGATGAAACAAGGTGAACAGCAACTAAATGACTTGTCCGAGGACAATAATGACAAAATTTGCTGTGGTGTTCAGAATCTCAAATTTATAATTCTTTAAACCACTGTTCACAGTGTCTGCTTAGCAAGCTTTTCCATCTCTTCTCCACCAGAGGGGAAGGTAAACAATTGACCTTATTTTTTCCAAAAGTGAAGGTCTATTTGCTAAATATGCTATCTAAAATTCATGCGGTTTTTTTCATTTGATGATATGGACAACATTTGTAAAATTTGTACACAGCAGCATATGAGTGCCTATAGACTGAGCCCTTTCTAAGCCTGGGGTTAATTTAATTTTTACATTTGGGACAAACTGACATATGCGCCCTTCAGAGGATGCTCTAAGGTTGCAATGCCAGTTAGGTAATATTTCTGCAAAAATGATTGCAATGGACTGAATGTGACCCCCAAAATTCATATGCTGAAATCCTAACCTCAGTGTGATGGTATTTGGAGGTGGGGCCTTTGAGTGGTGATTAGCTCATGAGCAGGGCTTCCCAGCCTCCAGGATCTAATGCCTGATGATCTGAGGTGGAGCTGATGTATTAATAATAGAAATAATAGAAGTGAAGTGCAAAATAAATGTAATGTACTTGAATCATCTCGAAACCAGTCCCCCACCCCAGACCGTGGAAAAATTTTCATCCACGAAAACTGTCCCTGATGCAAAAAGGTTGGGGACCACTGGTGATGAGGACTGAGTCCTCACAAATGGTAACAGGCCCTGAGGGGTCCCTTGTCCTTTCCATTTTGCGTTGTGAGGACACAGCAAGAGAACAGTTACGAAGGAACCAGGAAGTAGGTCCTCATCAGAGTCAAATCTGCTGGCATCTTGTTCTTGGGCTTCCAGCCTCCAGAACTAAGAGAAATAAATTTCTGTCACTTAAAAGCCACCCAGTCTGTGGTATTTTGTTATAGCTCCCCTTACCCAATGGCATTATGCAACCCTAAAAACGAAAGAAATTCTGTCATATGTAACAACATGGATACCCCTCAAAGACTTTATGCTAAGCATAATAATTCAATCACAAAGGACAAATACTGTATAATTCCACTCATATGAATTATTTAAGAAGTCAAAATCATGGAATGAAAGTAGAAAGGTACTGAGGATAGAGTTTGTTTTGTGAGAAGATAAAGTTCTAGACAGCTTTTGTGCTTTTTTCTGTGTCTGTTGTTACAACAATGAGAATATACTTTACACTGCTGAATTGTGTACTTAAAAATGGTTACAGTGGTAACCAAAAACCATGAGAGAAAAAAAAAAAAAAAAAAGAATATCAGAGGGAAATAAGTGCTGCAGAGGAAAATAATACAAGTAGGGAGAGCCGGGAAGCACCTGTTGGGAAGTGGAGAGAAGTCCAGAGGATGGGGTGCTGAGGAAAAGACTTGCTAGATTCAAGGTGTCAGGGAAGTCCTTGCTGACATTTGAGGACATGTCACCCATGTGGATAAATGAGGGAAGAGTGGTGCAAACAGAGGGAACTGCAAATGGAAGGCCCTGAGGCATATGATGTCTGAGATATTCTAGAAACATCAAGAAAGTCACTGTGGCTTGAACCAAACAAAGGCTAGGGTGAGGGGTCAGGGATGAGGTAGAAGAGGGTTGAAGGGAGAGAAAGCCACAGATAATGTGAGATCTGGAAGCCATTTTGAGAAGTTGGCTTGTAAAGGCACACAGGCAGAACAGTCCAGAGCTATTAAAATAATCCAGGAGGGAAAATGGATTTAAGATGTGTTTTGAAAGAAGGACCACAGAATCATCCTGACAGATTAAATAGAAAGGGAAAGGGGGGAATGAAGGATGAAGTCGTGATCTACCCTCACATGTTACTCCTGTCTGGTCTCAAGTGGCCTGTGCTCTACTCACTATTTCATTTTGGGGGTGATTTGCTCAGATCTGTTCTCAAAAATTTACTACATCCCATCTTATTTATTACCCTGATTGAGAAATAAAACCCCTTCCACATAAGTCATAACTACAACCCCAAGCCTTAGTCACAAGTATAATCCAAAAGCAACAGTGATAAAATCTAAGGAGTCATATCAGTCAACTCACCAGATATGTGTATTTGGGTGAGCTGCCACTGCTAGAAGGAGTAGGCCCCAGACCCCTGGAAATGACTCATTCACATAAAATGCATGAAAAGAAATAGGAAGTTTATTCTGAGATCGAATCCCGAGATGTATACAGTAGAATTCAAAAATCTTCTTTCTTCTCCAACTTTTATATCATTTCTTCAGATAGCATGTTATATTCCTGTGAGGAAAATAGATTGAGTTGCTCCAAAGCCATTTATTTGAAATGTCTAACTAATAAATCTCAGATGATGACTGTTCTGGCACATTGAAGGACTTCCTGGATCATTTAAAAGAATATGTCTTCAGTTCAGTCGCTGATGTCTGACTCTTTGCAACCCCATGAACCACAGCATGCCAGGCCTCCCTGTCCATCACCAACTCCCAGAGTTCACTCAAACTCATGTCCATCGAGTCAGTGATGCCATCCAGCCATCTCATCCTCTGTCATCCCCTTTTCCTCCTGCCCCCAATCCCTCCCAGCATCAGAGTCTTTCCCAATGAGTCAACTCTTTGCATCAGGTGGCCAAAGTACTGGAGTTTCAGCTTCAACATCAGTCCTTCCAACGAACACCCAGGACTGATCTCCTTTAGAATGGACTGGATATTCTCCTTGCAGTCCAAGGGACTCTCAAGAGTCTTCTCCAACACCACAGTTCAAAAGCATCAATTCTTTGGCACTCACCTTTCTTCACAGTCCAACTCTCACATCCATTCATCACCACTGGAAAAACCATAGTCTTGACTAGATGGACCTTTGTTGGCAAAGTAATATCTCTGCTTTTCAATATACTATCTAGGTTGGTCATCACTTTCCTTCCAAGGAGTAAGCATCTTTTAATTTCATGGCTGCAATCACCATCTGCTGTGATTTTGGAGCCCAGAAAAATAAAGTCTGACACTGTTTCCACTGTTTCCCCATCTATTTCCCATAAAGTGATGGGACCAGATGCCATGATCTTAGTTTTCTGAATGTTGAGCTTAAGAATATGTCTTAATCTGAGCAATTACTGGGTATGTCAAAATAGACTAATTCTATGACTAAAGTAGCTCCAAAATCTCAATGGCATAACACAAGGAGATGTATTTCTTACATGCACACAGGATCCTGAGGTAGGCTCCTGGCTATCTTGCTTTCCCAGGAGGATCCACTCCACATGGTGACTCAGAGAGTCAGAGCCACATGGGCAGTGTGGGAATTACCTTCAATATTTTGTCTTTTTCCGCCATCTCACAGGCCTTCATTTCCAGACAAATGGACAGGGAAAGACAGAGTGGAAGATGACACAGCATTTGATATCAGGTGTACAAGTGGCAACTTCCAGTTACTTTGCTGTAGCCAGAACTCAGTTACGTGCTCTCAAGTTGTAGCAGGAAGGGTGTAACTGGAGCCTTCCTGTGTGCACAAAAAGCAGACAAAATGATGGATGGTGAAAAAATAGTGTCATTTCTGTAATAATTTCCTATTTGTATCTTTATTTTTTTAATTTTTAAAAAAATTATTTGTTTTTTAATTGAAGGATAATTGTTTTACAGAATTTTGTTATTTTCTGTCAAACATTTTTATTTAACTTCTCGCCTAACTCCAAAGCAGATGACTTAACAATTCTGGCCTTATTTTTAAGGATCATGAAGACAAGCAGCCCAACATAAAATCTCTAACTTTCTGTTTTTGAAATTTGACAGGAAATCAGAAAGACATGTATACATAGATCATGGAC
>SJYT01032750.1:304833-395749 GCA_006410635.1 Cephalophus harveyi
CCTAAGTTGTGCTCAACTCTTGCAACCCCATCTCTCCATGGAATTCTGCAAGTAAGAATACTGGAGTGGGTTGCCATTTCCTTCTCCAGGGGATCTTCCCAACTCAGGGATCAAACTCACATCTCCTGCATTGCAGACAGATTCTTTACGCTGAGCCACAAGGGAAGCCCTGTAGTGAATATATGTTTTTAATGTTGATATGATATGAATTGATTGATTCATATCGATGTGATTGATATGATATGATAGAGTGAAGTGGCACTAAATGCTGCATAAGAGCAGATGGTGCTACACCACTGCTGCAGTCTGACCCTTCTCTTATTACCCTTAGCTCTTCCATTTGGCCCCAAATTAACACACCCCACTCAGCACAAACTAAAATCCTCCATGCCACCAGTACCACCCTTCTGAAGGAGCCTGGTAACTACAACTATGCATTACTCCTGGAGAGTTGCAATAGTAGAGTCTGGTCAATATCATGAATATCATTTTCTCAATTTCATTGTATTTCTCAGGAGATTCTATTGCATCAGTGGTATTTCAGTGTCCATTATAAGCAGGCATCTAGTCAGAGTCTTAATCCCAATTTGAATTAAATAGTCAAAATTTGTATGAGGAAGCACAAAAAAAGGTGCAAGAAACAAGAAAATGAGTGAACAAAGAAAGGATGCCATCGGCTGCAATTTTCTGGTGATCTTGCTGAGCTACATGGAAAGTTTGTTGCATGTGAGGATCTGCTGTTTGCAAAAGTGTCAGCAAAACCTAAATGGAAATATCTCCTTGCTCCAAATGTGCTTAAAGCAAATATGCATAAGTACCTATATTTCACTATAAGCAAACATGCGTCAGGAACTTATATTTTACTAACACCATTGGAAGCTATAATAACCTAGATTTCTGCATCTGAAAATGCAAAACAGGGAGGAGGCACAGAATGCTTGATAAAGCAGTTGCCTTGTCAGAGGCTCCATTTATTCTCTTTTCTTATGCACAGCCACCCATTTTATATTTGCTTTTCAGAATGAGCAGATAATACCATAACATATTTGCCTTCCGGGCAAATAACTTGTTTAATGAGATCAACATCTACTGGCAGATCACTGAAGGTCACACCAGCTTAACTATATTGCAAGACTCCTGTTTTTATAAAGACGAGCTTCACTCTTAATAGAAAAAGATTTAAACAGATGCATAGCAGGGTCAGAAGAAAATACCTTTTTCCTATGGGTACTGCTCTGACTTACTTACCTAAAAACTAAAACACACCCTCTCTTCCTAAGTCCATCTGCCTTTGATGGTATCTTTGGAAGGAAGAGAGGAACCCTTACTGGTCATTACTATGCAGCAGTGTTTCTTCATAAGGGTAAGAGTTGAGGAAGCTGTCTCTCTTGGAGGAGTTTCCAAAAAGCTCTACCAAGGTGTAAGGAAGGAAAGTTTTCCTTGACCCTCTTTAGGGTCTCTGGCTGCATCTGAAAATTAAAGGGACAAAAACAGATTAACAGGAGAAAAGTATACACATTTATTTATTATAAGTTTTATGTGATTTGTGAGACTTCATGAGAAAATGAAGACTCAAAGAAGTAGTTCGAGCTGAGTATTTGATGCTAGCTTTGATGAAGGGTGAATAGTCATGCAGCAGTATGATAGGTTAAGGATTCTGGGTAAGTGTAGCAAACTGGGAACACTTACATGTCCTTTCCATTCAGATTCTTCTTGGCATCCTTTGTATTCAAAGGTAAAGATGCTCCTTTCCTCCAGATATAGGGAAGACACCTCTCACATGAGGAATTTATGATCTGTTTTAGGAAAGAGGGTGGAGACAAAATTAGAGTGATCTTCTTGTTTCTGCTGTTTTCTCCAACTCCCTCAGCTTAAAATATTTAATATGTCAAGGTATCATATTTTGGAGTAGCCTGCCTTGCATCCCACCAAAGGGAACCCTGCAGTGTAAACTGACATGGGCAAGACAACAAGCTGCTGATCTTCCTCTAGTCTCACACAGATCTTCCTAAGATTGAGTGTCCTTCTACAAAGTACCGCATCCTCAGCATCCTCGTTCTGCTGAGAGAAGACTGCCTCAGCGCACTGAGATGGAGCTCCTGAAACCCTGACCTGGAGCCACAGTCATGGCCTCATCAGGGCTCATGTTGACTCTTTCATGGTGATGTAATTGGCCCCTCCCTCTCCATGACACCATTTGGTGCTAGACCAACTCCAGATTTACAACAGCAGTCGACAAGAAAATGAAATTTCATTGGGAGGAAAGGAATATGGAGTCAAGTGTGGTTTCATATCACTTCTTCTTTAGAGTCTTATGTTTTCTCACTTTTATCTCAGATGGGTATACATTTTGCTTGTTTAGTTTGCTTGGGTGACCATAAGAAAGTACTTCATACTGGGTGGCTTAAACAGCAGAAATTTATTTTCTCATAGTTCAGAAGTCTGGAAGTCCAAGGTCGATGTGTTGACTAGGTTGGTTTCTTCTGAGGTCTCTCAGAACTTGGCTTGTAGTTGGCCATCCTCTGTCTGTATCTTCACATGATGTTCCTTCTATGTGTGTCTGTGTTCATGTCCCCTCTTCTTAGAAGGACACCAGTCATATTGGATTAAGGCCTAATTGAATGGCTTCATTTTATCTTAATTACCTCTTTAAAAGCCCTGTCTCCAGATACATTTCTGATACCAGATACAAATCCAGAAACCACTCTGAAGTCCTGGGCCTTCAACATGAATTTATGAGGACTAGTTTCAGCCCATAACAATTTTCAACACATGCTTTCTAAAATATTTTCTTGTATTTTGAAGGAATGAGTTTAAAGGTTCTCTTTATTATTATACTCCCCCTCCTATTTGCTTTCCTCTTCAAAATTTTTCTCATTCCATCAACTAAAGTTGTACTGATACTATCACACCAGGAGATCATAATGCCACCATCCCATCATGCTAAGGGGCTTCCCAGGTGGCTCGGTGGTAAAGAATCTGATTACCAGTGCAGGAGATGCAAGAGACAGAAGTTCGATCCCTGAGTTGGAAAGATACCCTGGAGGAGGAAATGGCAACCCACTCCAGGATACTTGCTTGGAAAATTCCATGAACAGAAGAGCCCGGCAGGCTACAGTCCTTGAGGTCCAAAGAGTTAGACATGACTGCGCATAGTACAGCACAGCACATCATTCTAAGAGGAAACCACATACACCTCCTTATGTTTCTAACTGAAATAAATCCTGTTTAAATGATAACTGTGAGTCTTTCAGCACCAACTTTAGTAAATGCATATCCATCAATCACAATACCATAAAAGGTCTGTTCTTTGGCATGAGGACACTGGCTTATCAAAGTTTTCAGTAAATTAACTGAAGTCGACTCTTCCAGATTATTTTTTTAATTTGTTTTTCTCCCAGAGTCTATGAGTAAATAAAAGGACAGCTATTAATCAAAAATCCAGAAACGTACCCATGTGTCTGGAAATTTTCAATTTTTTGAGAAGTTGAGCTCTAAGTATTCCTTAACTTAATCTGCTTCTTCACCCTTTCATTCCTTCTTCCCCCAAGGGAAAGTAAACAACAGTCATCTGGCCATTTCCTGTAACTGAATTCAATGGCCTGAATGTTTATGTTCTCCCAGATTTGCATGTTGAAATGTGAACCCCCAAAGTGATTGTATTGGAAGGTGAAGTTTTTGGAGATGACTAGGAGATTGGGATTAGTGTCCTTATAAAAGAGGTCCCATGGATCCCCCCAGCCTCTTCCACCGTGTTGCACCACAAGGGACCGATGGCCACCTGTGAGCCTGGAGGAGGGCTCTCACCAGAAGCAAAACCTGGCCATGCAGACACCCTCATCTTGAACTTCCAACCTCCAGAACTGTGATAAATAAATTTCTGTTGTTTATAGGCCACCCAGGCTGTGGTATTTTGCTATGACAGCCTGAATGTATTAAAATATTGAATAATTTGACAGCTGTAATGCAACTAGTCTAACTCAGATTACTAAACTAGGCTTCGAATTGGAATGGACCATCAGAAAAATGGGAAAATGTGGAACGCTCTTAAATGTGAAACGCTCTGAGAAACGTTTATGCAGGTCAAGAAGCAACAGTTAGAACCCTGTACAGAACAACTGATTGGTTCAAGATTGAGAAAGGAGTATGACAGGGCTGTCCGCTGTCACCCTGTTTGTTTAATCTATAGGCTGAGCAAAGCATGAGAACTGCTGGGCTGGATGAGTTACCAGCTGAAATCAAGATAGGTGTGAGAAAGATCAGCAACCTCAGATATACAGATAATACTACTCTAATGGCAGAAAGCGAAGAGGAACTAAAGAGCCTCTTGATGAGGGTGAAGGAGGAGTATGTAATAGCCAGCTTAAAACTAAATATTAAAAAAAAAAACTAGGATCATGACATCTAGCCCCATTACTTCATGACAAATAGAAGAGGGAAATGTGGAAGTAGTGACAGATTTCCTCTTCTTGGGCTCTAAAATCACTGTGGTTGGTAACTGCAGCCATGAAATCAAAAGATGAAGACTGTGACAAACCTAGACAGTACATTGAAAAGCAGAGACATTACTCTGCTGACAAAGGTCCATATAGTCAAAGCTGTAGTCTTCCCAGTGGTCACATATGGTTGTGAGAACTGGACTGTAAGGAAGATCATGCATTGAAGAATTGATGCCTTCGAACTGTGGTGCTGGAGAAGATTCCTGAAAGTCCCTTGGACAGCAAGATCAAACCAGTTAATTTTAAGGGAACTCAACCCTGAATACTAGTTCGAAGGACAGATACTGAAGCTCCCATATTTTGGTCATTTGATGCAAACAGCTGACTCACTGGGAAAGTCCCTGATGCTGGGAAAGATTGAGGGCAGAAGAAGAGAGCATCAGAGGATGCGATGATTGGGTGGCATCACCGAAGCAGTGGACGTGAACTTGGGCAAACTCCAGGAGATGGGAGGGACAGGGTGACCTGCCATGTTGCAGTCCATGGGGTCGCAAAGAGTCAGACATGACTGGATGACTGAACAACAATGAAATCAGAAAAATACAACAACAAGATGTGACTTGGAAAGTGCTGGCTAGCTTAGCCTTTATTATGCCAAGGTAACAGATCACTTACCTGATAGAATGACCAATTTCAACATAAAGCAACAATTAAGGGGGTTAGAAGATGTCCATGAAATTTTTATGTCTCCAAGCCAATACTACACTTTGTTTCCATTTTCTTGGTAAAACATGGTTCTTTTTGGAATAAAGCAGTTTTCACTGTGCTTGTTGTTCTGTAAGTTAAAGATTTAGTAAACTCAACTATTTAAAACTTCTGGGTGTTTTGTTTTAAAGGCTCATCCATGTGCTTACCTCAGGAAACTGGCCCCCCAGTAGTTATATTCATAACTAGTCAGTACACAGAAAATGTATGTAGCTCAAATTTTGTAAACCAGATTTCCCTTTTCACTTATAACTTTAGAATTCCTTTCTTTCCTTTTACTTCTAATTAATCAAAATTGACTCAAAATATACAGTCAGTCATTTAAATCACTTAACCTAAAACCATTTGGTTAAGAGGTTTATGATTTGTTACATGGTAAAATGACCTACAGGAAATTTCTTACTTTAAAATAAAATTCTTATCTCATGGTATATTAAAAGAACAATACATCATATCAATGTTGGGTTCATTCTAGTAAAGTGGTGGTAATTCAAGACTATAAAATATGTTGTTATTACTTACTAAACCTTTCAAAATACATAAGGATTCAGCAGATGAACAGCTGTGGTAAAAAGCTGAAAAGTGATTTTTAACCACCACCTCCGGACTGCTAGAGTCTCTAGGATGGGAGTGGGGTTGGAAGGCAACAAGATACTGTTTGAAAATATATATATACAGTCTATTCTTATCATAATTTTTTTTAAAACACCAGTGATAAAGGAAAGGAGGAAGGAAAAAAAGAAATTACAAAAGCAAATAGTAAGTATTTTTATAACCTAAAAGAGTAGTTAAATATGTGTCAAAAGACTGATAGATATTGACTTAAAAAATTGTTAAATAACGAAAAACATATTTTTAACCTTCAAAATATATAAACAATGTAAAAGATAAAGAAAAAACTGAAGGAAGTGTTCAAAACAAGCATATATCAAAGGTTTAACATTCTAAGAACTTTACATAATTTCTGAAGATATAACGATGGGCAAAGGACACCAATAGGAAGCTTATAAGTGAAAAACAAGTAACAGTCAAAACAGCATAGCACAGTGGTTAAGTACACAGCTCTGGAGACAGAACTTTGCCTCTACTAAACCAGAAAACTTTAAGAAAGTTACTCACCTCTCTGTGCATGTATTTTCCTATCTGTTTGTTCAGTTCAGATTTTTTCATGCCGGGTTTTTTAAGTCAAGGAGCAGTTCATGGAAGAAAAAAGAGATTTTACTTTAACATGAAGTTTTTTCAGTGTTCATTTCAGAACAGTTGCTAATTTTGAAACTTTTGATAAAAGGACATTTCTTGGTATACTTTAATCAGGTCCAATAAAGAGATTAAAAAATATTCAAAAAGACTAACTTGAGCAGTAAGGGGGGTAATGGTCTTAATATTTTTCTTTTTCAGAATTCGGATGTATGAACTATTAGTGATTCTCTGTTAGCACAGCTTTCTCTTCTGTGATTCTCTGTTTCTTAAATTCCTGGGTGAGGGTGATAGAGGAGTGCTGACAGTACAATCCACAGGAATAACGTTGGGCTGGAAGAAGCACAAGCTGGAATCAAGATTGCTGGGAGAAATATCAATAACCTCAGATATGCAGATGACACCACCCTTATGGCAGAAAGTGAAGAAGAACTAAAGAGCCTTTTGATGAAAGTGAAAGAGGAGAGTGAAAAAGTTGGCTTAAAGCTCAACATTCAGAAAACAAAGATCATGGCATCTGATCCCATCACTTCATGGCAAATAGATGGGGAAACAGTGGAAACAGTGGCCGAGTTTATTTTGGGGGGCTCCAAAATCACTGCAGATGGCAATTGGAGCCATGAAATTAAAAGACGCTTACTCCTTGGAAGGAAACTTATGACCAACCTAGACAGCATATTAAAAAGCAGAGACATTACTTTGCCAACAAAGGTCTGTCTAGTCAAGGCTATGGTTTTTCCAGGAGTTATGTATGGATGTGAGAGTTGCACTATAAAGAAAGCTGAGCACAGAAGAATTGATGCTTTTGAACTGTGGTGTTGGAGAAGACTCTTGAGAGTCCCTTGGACTGCAAGGAGATCCAACCAGTCCATCCTAAAGGTGATCAGTCCTGGTGTTCATTGGAAGGACTCATGTTGAAGCTAAAACTCCAATACTTTGGCCACCTGATGAGAAGACCTGACTCTTTTGAAAAGACCCTGATGCTGGGAAAGATTGAGGGCAGGAGGAGAAGGGGATGACAGATGATGAGATGGTTGGATGGCATCACTGAGTCAATGGACATGAGTTTGGTTAAACTCCGGGAGTTGGTGATGGACTGGGAGGCCTGGTGTGTTGCAGTCCATGGGGGTCACAAAGAGTCAGACACAACTGAGCAACTGAACTGAATGCTAACTAAAGTCAGGTCTGGCTGCTCAAAATTCCGTACGAGAGACAAGTGTTGGTAGAAATGGAAAAAGTTGTTTTAATCAGAAGACCAGCAATCTTGAGAGAGGGTGGACTTGTGTTACAGATGTGTAGGCTTGTTGACCCTTGTCATCTTTCTTTGGACGCTACCTTATTCACAGTTAGTTCATGAGAGTACTAAAGAGGAAGCTGAGAAAAAAAGTGCTCATCTTTTAATTACTTATATTTCATTTCTGTTTCTTTGATCTAAGGAAAGAACCAACAGGTTAGGCAAAGTGCTATGTGATCAAAAGATTTGAAAGGTGTGCTTAGGGTGGCAGTTAGTTAAAACATAGCTTTGCCAAAGTGACAAGACAAAAGAGGCCTCCTGCAGAGAGCTCCTTCCTGCAAAGAGCTCTTTTCCTGCAAAAAGCTACTTCAGTCAGTCAGTCAGTTCAGTTGCTCAGTCGTGTCCAACTCTTTGCGACCCCATGAATTCCAGCACACCAGGCCTCCCTGTCCATCACCAACTCCCAGAGTTCACTCAAACTCATGTCCATCAAGTCAGTAATGCCATCCAGCCATCACAAACTCTGTCGTCCCCTTCTCCTCCTGCCTCCAATCCCTCCCAGCATCAGTCTTTTCCAATGAGTCAGCTCTTCGCAACAGGTGGCCAAAGTATTGGAGTTTCAGCTTTAGCATCAGTCCTTCCAAAGAACACCCAGGACTGATCTCCTTTAGGATGGACTGGTTGTATCTCCTTGCAGTCCAAGGGACTCTCAAGAGTATTCTCCAACACCACAGTTCAAAAGTATCAATTCTTAAGTGCTCAGCTTTCTTCACAGTCCAACTCTCACATCCATACATGACCACTGGAATAACCATAGCCTTGATTAGACAGACCTTTGTTGGCAAAGTAATGTCTCTGCTTTTGAATATACTATCTAGGTTGGTCATAACTTTCCTTCCAAGGAGTAAATGTCTTTTAATTTCATGGCTCTAGTCACCATCTGCAGTGATTTTGGAGCCCCCCAAAATAAAGTCAGCCACTGTTTCCACTGTTTCCCCATCTATTTGCCGCAAAGTGATGGGACCAGATGCCATAATCTTAGTTTTCTGAATGTTGAGCTTTAAGCCAACTTTTTCACTCTCCTCTTTCACTAAAGCTACTTACACCAATGTAAAGATGTGCAAGTTAATGATGTTTCCTGCAGTTAGGTTAGACTTGGACTTGGTTAGAACCTCTGAGGGTTCTTTCCATTCCCTCCATTTAATGACTTCTGTTCCAGCATCAAGCCTCCAAATTCAACTGTATGGCCAAAGAGATTGAAGAAACACATTTCATAACTGCTTTGCCCTGAAATTTTCAGATGGACTCTGTCTCACTCGTATCAGCACATGAACAGAAATCTTAGCTGACAATGAGGTGATGGCTCCAGATATTTGACAATTCCCAATCCATATCTTAATATACATTCCTGCTGTGCTTCAGTCTGGATATTACATCCATTCTACAATACATCAAAACACATAACTACTCAGATACTGGTGGTTAATGTAGCATACAAAACCTAGCAGTCTTTCCAAACAGCTAATACTTTAGAAGGACTAAAGAAACAAGAATGTTTTCTATAGTGGTTAAAAATGCCATAATTGTAGGTATCACTAATTACATGCTTACTATTTGCCAGACACTATGTTGAACCTGATATAAAAAAGTTATATATCTTTACAGTCTTTAAATCGAATTAAATTATATACCAAACTTAATCCTGCCAAACTCACTAGAAAATCTCAGTTTTATTCTTTGCTGGGATCACCCAAAAGCATGTGAGTTCTGTGTACTTTTCAGAAAATGGGGAACAGCCTCTGTGTTCTTTGGTCCCCTTTTATGCAGCTATTATAAACTTCATAAAATGGCCAAGCAAGCAGTCTTAGCATTTCTGTGCCAAGCCTGGTTGTGGGGATGTTTCAAGGCTGGGAGTCTGGGTGCCTGGGTCCCACCTATGAGGAGTACCATGGAAGTGCCTATCAAGGCTATGCCACCACCTGCCAGGGCAGTAGATGTGGGCTCAGGCTCCCACTCCTCTTGGGATCCTCTTGAGTCCTCTGGACTCATCCCAGCCTGGGAAAAGTCTCTCTCCTCCTCCTTGCTACCTCTGCTTTCCTTTTCTCTGGTATATTTCCAGCAATGAGCTTAAGTTTACACACGTACAAAAAAAACAAAAGTGTTTTTTTTTCCAACCCTTTTAGGGTCCCTCTTGCTTCCCTGATAGCTCAGTTGGTAAAGAATCCACCTGAAATGCAAGAGACCCCAGTTTGATTCCTGAGTCAGGAAGATCCACTGGTGAAGGGATAGGCTACTCACTCCAATATTCTTGGGCTTCCCTTGTGGCTTAGCTGGTAAAGAGTCTGCCTGCAATATGGGAGACCTGGGTCCAATCCCTGGGTTGGGAAAATCCCCTGGAGGAGAACAGGGCCACCCACTCCAGTATTCTGGCCTGGAGAATTCTATGGACTGTCAGTTCAGTTCAGTTCAGTTACTCAGTCGTGTCTGACTCTTTGCGACACCATGAACTGCAGCACGCCAGCCCTCTCTGTCCATCACCAACTCCCAGAGTTCACTCAAACTCACATCCATCGAGTCGGTAATGCCATCCAGCCATCTCATCCTCTGTTGTCCTCTTTTCCTCCTGCCCCCAATCCCTCCCAGCAACAGAGCCTTTCCCAATGAGTCAACTCTTCGCATCAGGTGGCCAAAGTTTGGGGGTTTCAGCTTTAGCATCATTCCTTCCAATGAACACCCAGGGCTGATCTCCTTTAGAATGGACTGGTTGGATCTCCTTGCAGTCCAAGGGACTCTCAAGAGTCTTCTCCAACACCACAGTTCAAAAGCATCAATTCTTCGATGCTCAGCTTTCTTCACAGTCCAACTCTCACATCCATACATGACTACTGGAAAAACCATAACCTTGACTAGACGGACCTTTGTTGGCAAAGTAATGTCCCTGCTTTTGAATATGCTGTCTAGGTTGGTAATAACTTTCCTTCCAAGTAGTAAGTGTCTTTTAATTTCATGGCTGCAGTCACCATCTGCACTGATTTTGGAGCCCCAAAAATAAAGAAGTCTGACACTGTTTGCAATGTTTCTCTATCTATTTCCCATGCAGTGATGGGACCAGATACCATGACCTTAGTTTTCTGAATGTTGAGCTTTAAACCAACTTTTTCACTCTCCTCTTTCACTTTCATCAAGAGGCTTTTTAGTTCCTCTTCACTTTCTGCCATAAGGGTGGTATCATCCGCATATCTGAGGTTACTGATATTTCTCCCAGCAATCTTGATTCCAGCTTGTGCTTCTTCCAGCCCAGCATTTCTCATGATGTACTCTGCATAGAAGTTAAATAAGCAGGGTGACAATATACAGCCTTGACGTACTCCTTTTCCTATTTGGAACCAGTCTGTTGTTCCATGTCCAGTTCTAACTGTTGCTTCCTGACCTGCATATAGGTTTCTCAAGAGGCAGGTCAGGTGGTCTGGTATTCCCATCTCTTTCAGAATTTTCCAGTTTTTTGTGATCCACACAGTCAAAGGCTTTGACATAGTCAATAAAGCAGAAGTAGATGTTTTTCTGGAACTCTCTTGCTTTTTCCATGATCCAGTGGATGTTGGCAATTTGATCTCTGGTTCCTCTGCCTTTTCTAAAACCAGCTTGAACATCTGGAAGTTCACTGTATGGGGTTGCAAAGAGTCGGACATGACTGTGTGACTTTCACTTTCAGGGTCTGTCTTATGCTGGGTCTGAAAAGTAAACTGATGAAGACAGATTAATAAGAGAAAAGCACACAGTTTTATTTAATATTAAAAGTTTTACCTGACACGGGAGACTTCATAAGGAAATGAAGATCCAGAGGAGGAGTAAGACCTGAGTATTGCATGCCAGGTTTGGGGAAGAGTGGATAGTCCTGGAGGAGTGGGCTAAGGTGAGGAGGTCAGTGTAGTAACTGAGGGAAACTCAGCAGGGCCTATTGTTCAGAGTCTTCCTTGGCATCCCTCTGTCTTCAGAGACAAGGATGTGCCTTTCCTCCTGGTACAGGAAAAGCACCTCTCACATGAGGGTTTTCTGAGCTATCAGAGAGGGGTTCGAGAGAGCTCAGACTGACCTGCCATTTTCGCTAACACCTTCCACTTAAAATATTCAGTCTGCCAAAATGTGAATGGAGCATGAGGGAGAGCATGGCAGCCCACTCCAGTATTCTTGCCAGAAAAATTCCACGGACAGAGGACCCTGATGAGCTGCGGTCCATGGAAGTCAAAGAGTCGGATACAACTGACGGGACTGAGCACACGGGCACGCACACCAAGATGTGAATGGAGTAGTGGCCCTGAGCCCTATCACCGTCAAAGGAAACTGTCCTGCTGCTGCATCTCACCCTTGCCGCAGAAATAGAGGGATTCAGGCTACCTCAGAGGGGAAGAGGAAAGGAGGGGGGCAGGGTGATGGAGGGGCAAAAAGGAAGGAGGGAGGAATAAACAGTAAGGGTTCCTTCCTGCTGATTTCTATACCATAAGGAAAATAGCTATAAATTAGTGTCTTTATGCCCTGTATCTCACTTAAGATTCACAATAACCCTATGAGACAGGTGCAGTTGTAATGTTCACTCTACAAATGAGCCAGCTGAGGCTTAAACAGTCTGTGTCCTGCTCTAGGTTGTACAATTAGTAAATGATGAAGCCTGAATTAAAAACCAGCTCCACCTGATTCTAGATGATAGTTTATTAACCACAAGAAATACACCTCTTTAGCACAAACATCATATCACTCTGTGAATACAGCAGTGTATCTAACAGCACGTCCAGCTCCTAGAAGGGACTCAGTAAGCATTTACCAGCCGAGTAACACGTAGGCTGTAGTTTCTTAACACAATTTCATTTTCCTAAAATGTATTTGCCCTCAATATGATTTACAGAAAAAGCTTACCCAAAATAATATTTTGTCAGAGAACACACCTTTTCCTAAAATTTGAGCACTTTTATAACCATCAACTAAGGGTCAAAAGATTGTCCTGTATATTCTTTTGTCTGCTAAAAGGGGAACCAAAAAAGTAGTCATTTGCCAGAGGTCACTGCAAAGTTGGCCAGAATGAAAGCAGAATTGAGTTCAAAGCTATATTTACCTGCGCGCTATGCAATGAAGTGAGGATTTTGTTTATTCAAAGAGAGAATGATTCCTCTCTTGTGACAGTTATGATACAGTTCCATAGCAATGGATATGGAATGGTTCCAGGTTCATGGCAGCTAATTTCTTTGTTCCTTGTTTAATAGAGCTAAAAAGAAACTTGATAATTTTATGTATTAAAAAAGGTAAGGACTGAAAGGAAAAGTAGACCCTTGCTGTTTGAATTTTCTGTTAATTTGTACTGTCTTGGGAGAAAGTAAGTAACATAAATTTATGCCATTCATTGGCTGTTACTCCTTTCTATGAATTGAGTGCCTGTCCAAGCAAGAAGTTTCCTTCTCCCTTGGCTCTACTGAGACCACTAACGTCCAGGTGGCACTGGGGACAGTTGGTCATCATTTCAGTGGCCACTCCTGATGTGTGAGCAAAGTCTGAAATTGTTAAATATAGGTAATTTACAAGGCATAGCCTACAAATTTCTCAGAAATTCTCAGTACATATTCCAAGAGTTGCTGTGTCAGACACATTCAGAGGATCACATTTGGTCCTGCCAATACTGTGCCGCACTTAAACCGAAGTGCTTAGCACCTTCTGTAGCACTTGTTAAATTTCAGTCTTGCTTTTAGCAAAAGATGGAAACCAAGTACAAAATGTTAATAAGAGCTCACTAGCTTTCAAGACAACTCTGGGGCTTAAGCGTAAATTTATGCAAGAAAGGAATTAGCAATAATCTACCCTTTGAGAAAGGAATTTAGGGGTTTTGTTGTGTTGGATATCTAGATTAACAGAATTCACTCCAATTTTTTTTTAAATTAATACTTATCATATAGTTAACACACCAACAGTAACAGACTATAGTGCTGCCATTTTCAGTTAGCTCCAGCCAGAGCTAAAATTTATCCTTAATTAATCTGATATTCTTTAAGTTACTATAAAAAAATTAGAATGACCACTAGAATTACCGAATGGACCATGACCTTTATGCAATTTATTATTGTATCAATTTTGAATATGTTTTAGGCTGTATACTATAAAGCACTAAGAAAGCAGTGTAGTTCTGGTCTTAATTTCCGGTCTTGTGTCATAAGGATGTTGGAAGAATCCTTTGAGACCAGGTTTAGGAGATTTATGTCTATATCTGATTCATGTATTCATCCATGTAGTCATGGCTGCTGATCCAGATCCAGATCCAGATTTAGAGACATAGTTGTTGATGATGTTTTTTGTTTTACTGTCCTACGGTATTTTACTGATCTTCTCGTGACTCTTGTTCATAGAACCTGATGCCTATTTTGGATTATTATTTCTTTGCATCTCTCTGATGGCAGTTTCTCAAAGTTCACTTTATCAACATTACCTCCAAAAGTGTTTGATTTCCTTTTTTTTTTTAATAGTCTGGTTATTACTGTTACCCAGGAATTCTCACTCTATCTCAGCTGTGATGGAGTTATAAATGGCCTATGTGGGGAAACAGAGTAATTGTCCAAACACCCAAGAATTATGCCTACTACTCAAAATCATTGGAGTCTAACTTACACTATTAAAAAATTAGATTGGTTGAAGATCCTGGGTTTTTAATTGCTTGATTCTTTCGTATTACTTTTGTAGATTGCATGTGTTAACACATATTTTAATTCTTGTTATTTAAGATAAAAAAAAATTAAGAATTACTCTATTTCCTTCTATGCATACCAGGACTCCACTATTGACAATTTTTCTCCTAGTTCTGAGAAAATTGGAAAATTGGGGATTCGTGGAATATGGTTTATATACAGTTTTAAAGAAACAAGGAGAAGAAATATGGCAGTGGTTTGTTTTCATTCCAGTGATGAAAATCCCATTGCCAGAATTCTCAAAGCTCTTTCTAAACCTATCTTACTAAGCAATTCAATTTCCATTCTCCAAATATTGTACCAAGCACAATACCAGGGGCTTGGAAAAGAAAAATGAATAAGACTCAGTTCTTCTCTTCAAGGAGATGAGAATCTAACAAGAGAAAACACATAAATAATAAAAGATCATTTATATCAGAAAAATTAATGTGTAGGGGAGTATTTCTAGAAAGGGTTGAATTTTATTATGTATGATCATATTAATAAAACAAAAATGACTTATTTTCAATTTCTTCAAAGCTTTGCTCACATGAAGCCTACACTGGCCCCTCTATTTAAGAATAGCATCTACCTCATGCTTTATGCTGCCCTAATTTTTCTGCTATCCAATAGCACTTGTTACCTTCTGCTGTACGATGTAATTTGGTCCTTTATTTTGCTTGTTTATCATCTCCTTCTATTAAAATACAAGCTCCATTAGACAAGGTTTTTTATTTGTTCACTGATGCATCCGAAGAACCTAGACACTACCTGTGTTTTGTAGTGTTCAATAAGTGATTATTGAATGGTTGAATAAGCTTGTGATTTGGATTATATAACGTATTTATTTTGGAGAAGGCAATGACAACCCACTCCAGTATTCTTGCCTGGAGAATCCCCTGGACAGAGGAGCCTAGAAGGCTACAGTCCATGGGGTTGCAAAGAGTCAGACACAACTGAAGCAACTTAGCATGAATGCATGCATCGGCTGGATCATCCAAAAAGCAAGGGAGTTCCAGAAAAACATCTATTTCTGCTTCATTGACTATACCAAAGCCTTTGACTGTGTGGATCACAATAAACTGTGGAAAATTCTGAAAGAGATGTGAATACCAGACCACCTGACTGGCCTCTTGAGAAACCTGTTTGCAGGTCAGGAAGCAACAGTTAGAACTGGACGTGGAACAATAGACTGGTTCCAAATAGGAAAAGGAGTACGTCAAGGCTGTATCTTGTCACCCTGCTTGTTTAACTTATATGCAGAGTACATCATGAGAAACGCTAGACTGGAAGAAGCACAAGCTGGAATCAAGATTGCTGAGAGAAATATCAATAACCTCAGATATGCAGATGACACCACCCTTATGGCAGAAAGTGAAGAGGAACTAAAAAGTCTCTTGATGAAAATGAAAGAGGAGAGTGAAAAAGTTGGCTTAAAGCTCAACATTCAGAAAACAAAGATCATGGCATCTGGTAGTCTGCCCAGAGGAGACAGTTGAGGGGGGAGCGCTGGGTGGATGGGGAGCGGATGGCAGGGGGGGTGGGACCAGGGAGCTGACTCCCAGGCAGGACCTCAGGCCTCCAGGCGCATTCATCCAAGGGGTGTACATAATTTATCAACGTGGAAAGGGTGACAGATTGGGATGGTCTGGCCTTTTGACTTTGTAGCTTCTGTCTGTATTTATAGAATTGGACGCTTGGGCCTTCAGGCCACAGCATTCTCACTTTAAAATGGGCATGCTGACTCAGATACAGGTGGTGAATGGATTATTATTATGATTAATTTTTTTTTTTTTTAAGATATGAAGATCTTGTTTGCACACATTTATTGCAGCCATTAAGTTTCTTTGGAAAAACGCTTCTTTTTTTTGAGAGCAACAGCCCTGTGTATCTTCATAAAAGATGTATCTGTAAAAGAGACATTCTGAAGTCTGTTTCCAGTCCAGACACATTTCTAAGGTGGATTCTCACTTGGGAAGAGAAGATGGCAATCCAGGGCCACGGGGGTCAAGAGGAATGGCTGCCGCAGAAGGTTTGACAATAAGGCCCCTTAAAGCTAGAGTTTATTTTATTTAGAAAATTTTATTTTATTTTAAATTGGAGGATAATTACATTACAACATTATGTTGGGTTTTGCCATACGTCGTTAAGAATCAGCCACAGGCATACCCGTGTCCCCTACCTCTCAAACATCCCGCCCCTCTAGGCTGTCACAGAGCACCAGGCTTTGGGTTCCTTGCCTCATACAGCAAATCCCCACCTGCTATCTATTTTGTCACGAACCTCATCTATTTTGTATATGGTAATGTATATGTTCCCAAGCTACTCTGTCAAGTCATCCTAACTTCTCCCTTATGAGTTCAAAATTCACCCACCTTCATGTGCTACTATTTCCTACACATAGATACACATAGGAATCACCATAGTTCTAGTTTTCCCTTAGCTTGAAATTCACACACGGGAAAAAACTTAAACATTGGGGTAATTAACATCCCTGTTGAGTGAACGGATAAATGAATAAGTGAATAAGTGAGTGAAGTTTAGGAGGAGCAGAAGTCACCCTGCACCTGGGCATTTCGAGAAATGCTGAAAGTGAGAGTCACTTTCTGAATCAGGGGATTTTCGGTGGAGGGGCAAGAAAGCTGGGCAGGGTAGGTGCTGTCTCTTATACACATCTAGATGTGTATAAGAGACAGATATATGAGTATATATGACTAGTTTATGATTTGAATTAGATAATTCATTTGTTATACATTAATTGCCTAGCATTCATTATAAAATCTTATATGATTCTATATTATAAAACTAGTTTGTTTCCTGGTTCAGATTTTCTCAGGAATTAAAAAACAGATGAAAGCTCTATCAGAAGGATAAAAATGAAATAAATGTATTTTCAGGCAACTAAAGACCCAATTTTTAATGTATTAAATGGAATCAGGATATTATATTCAAATTATTGCTAATTTGAATTAGGTAACAAAATTAATTTCAATGTGAATAGAGCTAGGTCTTCATTGCTGCTGATAGTAATAAAAATCTTATGAAGTAATTAATCAGTTGGTAGTTGTGTCTCTTCAGGAAGAGTTTAAGATTTCCACTAAAATATTGTGCCTTTAAGTTTCTTTTTTTATAAGAAACTTGGATTATTGAATTTTAAAGTTACTACATAGTTTGGATTATTTGTAGCTTGGCTAAATTTTTAGAAGTCAAATGTCTAAATTTTACATCACGTTACTTTTTATATATATCACCAATCTGAAGAAGCTTTATGTTTTCCTGAATCATCCTGGTTTTGTTCTATTTTGTTTTTATTATAATGAGACAAAGAAATGTATTTTTAGGAAGAAAGCAATGACAACACACTCCAGTTCTCTTGCCTGGAAAATCCCATGGACGGCGGAGCCTGGTGGGCTGCCGTCCATGGGGTCGCTAAGAGTCGGACACGACTGAGTGACTTCACTTTCCCTTTTCACTTTCCTGCATTGGAGAAGGAAATGGCAACCCACTCCAGGNAAAGCAATGACAACACACTCCAGTTCTCTTGCCTGGAAAATCCCATGGACGGCGGAGCCTGGTGGGCTGCCGTCCATGGGGTCGCTAAGAGTCGGACACGACTGAGTGACTTCACTTTCCCTTTTCACTTTCCTGCATTGGAGAAGGAAATGGCAACCCACTCCAGGGTTCTTGCCTGGAGAATCCCAGGGACAGGGGAGCCTGGTGGGCTGCCGTCTATGGGGTTGCACAGAGTCGGACACGACTGAAGTGACTTAGTAGTAGTAGTAGGAACTTTTGGAACATGTTAGTAGATGCAGCCTATATAAATAAATAGTTTAATAAATTTGGCAATTGAAAGAAATATAAAAAGCATATTGGTCTATGTGAGATATCATATATGGTATAAGAAAAAAACTAGAAAATAATGAAAATCTTCCACCTTTAAAGATGATGTAATAAGCAAAGACTCTAAAAATAGCTATTCATACTGAGAAAATAATTTTTGAGATAATATAAAAGTGTTCTAAGTGCATGAAGATAGGATGTTAAATTAAAAATTTAACATTTGAACTGTGCCTTTTTTATATAGTGTTTTGATATGTCTATACATTGAAAAATGATCACCATGATAAGTCTGGTTACCATCTGTCACCAAACAGAGATTTTACAATGTAATTGGCTGTACATTTCATCATCCTGACTCATTTATTTTGTAACTAAAGGTTTGTACCTCTTATCTCTCTTGCCCATTTCACGCATCTCCTCTCCCCAGTCCTCCCCTACTCCCCCGCCAGCAACCACCTATTTGTTCTCTGTAGTTACGTTTGTCCATTTGTTTTATTTTTTTAGGTTACACATATAAGTGAAATTCTATGGTATTTATCTTTGGCCTTGCATCTTTGAATTAAGATTCTATGTAGAAGATAGTAGGTTGTTTGGTTTTGGTCAAGGTAGGGTGTTGTGGGTTTATTTTTTAACTTTGGTCAACTTATTTTCCTTTTTTAAAAAGAAAATTATTTTAAAATAACTCTTGAAAAAAAATAAAATAAAATAACTCTTGATAAGAGAGTTAGTATGACCAAATACAGAATTACCATGGGGATTGTCAAATGTTAATGTGCCTAAGAATCTGCTATGGAGCTTGTTTCAAATGCAGATCCCTAGGCAGGCATTGCTAAGGATGTATAAAATGAGGCCTAACTTCCTAACAGGCTCCTCAAATGAATCGGAGGATATGCTGAGAAATATGGGTTCAGTTAAAACATAATCATAAGCCTGAGACCAATGACATGAACTTATACTGACTTTGTCTAGTTTAAGTGATATAATCCAAATTCTCAACATTTAGTATACATAGTAAATATAATATATATAATTTATAAATAAATAGGCCTATTTGTTGATTGGCATTTTTCATTTATTAAATGGTTATTTAATTATTTTTATATCTGAAATAGTAGATAGAGCATANACAAATATATAGTAAAATTTTTAAAGTACATACTGTAAGCAATTTGATATATTCATATATTTTGAAAAGATCCCCCTCTTTAGTTAATTAAGATATCCTTCACCTCACGTATTTATCTATTTTTGTGTGTGTGAGAACATTTAAGTTCCACACTCTTAGAAAATTTCAATTTTATAATGTTATCAGCTATTGTCACCATGTTTTACATTAGGTCCTCAGATCTTATTTATCTTACAGCCAGCAGTTCATACTATTTACCAACCTCGCCCTGGGGCTCAGATGGTAAAGAATCCACCTGCATTGCAGAAGACCAGGGTTTGATCCCTGGGTTGGGAAGATCCCTTGGAGAAGGGAATGGGTACCCACTTCAGTATTCTTGCCTGGAAAAATCCCATGGACAGAGGAGCCTGGCAGGCTACAGTTCATGGGGTCACAAAGAGTCGGACAGGACTGAGGGACTCCCTGTCACTTTCCCTATTTCCCCACTGTCCCATAGGATCCAGCGATCCCACTTCTGGATGTTTATCCCCAAAGAGAATGGAAACAGTATATCAAAGAGATACCTGTACTCCCACATTCATTGCAAAGTTATTCACAGTAGCCAAGATATAGAAAAAAATAAGTGTTCTGATAATGGATAAATTGATAAAGAAGATTGGTGTATTTTTCAGCCATGGAAAAGAAGGAAATCTTGCCATTTGCAACAAATGAATGGGCCTTGAAGGCATTCTGTTAAGTGAAATAAGCCAGATAAAGACAAAAAAAACTAAGGTATCACTTGTATATGGAATCTGGAAGAAAGAAAAAGTCAGATTTATAGAAACAGACTATATTATGTGTTTCAGCTGAGAAACTGCTTTGTGCCATGACTTTGCCAGTCATACCTATTTGCTCTCAGATCTGTCTGCCTTTCCTCCCAAGCTCTGTTCTGTGTAAAGGGAGTTAACCCCTGCAAGCTGTTTCCTAGAACCCCTTGCTACCTGGCTTCTTCAGACTGTGAGAGACACTAAAGGCAGATTGAAAAATGAGAGAGGGGAGAAAGGGAGGTGACAGTTCTTGCAGGATCTCCTCTGGGGGCCAGCTTCTGAGACTGCTGGTCTGGGTCCCGGTAGTACCTCTTCCCAGTCCCCTAACCCCTACAGGCTACCTCACCTTTCCCTATGTACTCTTCCACTTTAATAGACCATAGTGTTTCTAGTATAAATTACTCTAATTTGGGGACTTAGAAGTACATTTAAATTTTTAAAGTAACTTTTTAATAGTAATCAAGTTTTCAACATATAATGTTTTGTCCTATTACAATTTCAAAAACAAATCATTCTTTAAGACAGAGAAAGTCTATATAGGCACAGTCACTCCAATCCCTAAAATCAAACTTTGATTTCCCATCACATGAGATGGTATATTCTTTGTTTTAATGTAAAAATAAAAAACTAAAGAATTTTCCAACTTCCTATACTATAATCTTTTAAGCATATGTAGGGGGAGGTTTGGGAGAAGGAAATGGCAACCCACTCCAGTATTCTTGCCTAGAGAATCCTGTGGACAGAAGAGCCTGGTGGGCTGCCATCTGTGGGGTCGCACGGAGTTGGACATGACTGAAGCAACTTAGCAGCAGCAGCAGGGGGAGGTTTAAAAAGATACAAAATTGAATATATATATCTTGCATGCTCAGTCACTCAGTTATGTCTGACTCTTTGCATTCCCATGAACTGCAGCCCACCAGGCTTCTCCATCCATGGGATTTTTCAGGCAAGAATACTAGAGTGGGTTGCCATTTCCTACTTCAGGGGATCTTCCTGACTCAGGGATCAAATCCATGTCTTTTTATGTCTCCTACAATGGCAGGTGGATTCTTTACCACCAAGCTACCTGGGAAGCCCAGATAGATATATCATCAATAGTATTAATTAGATTATGCTGATTTTTCAAACTTGTACACTCTGTACAGTCTTGGAAGTTTTATATCACTTTCTGGCTGCCAGACTTAGCTTATGAATTGTGTATTGAACTGCAGCCAAGACTGTTATCTACTGAGTTGCCTTCCATTGTGGCATCCAAACGTTCACAGTTTGATTCTTGTATCGTTGTTGTTCTCATTTAGTCACCAAGTCATGTCCGACTCTTTGCAACCCCATGGACTGCAACACACCAGCCTTCCTTGTCCTTCACTATCTCCTGGAGTTTGCTCAAACTCATGTCAATTGAGTCAGTGATGCCATCCAATCATCTTATCCTGTCGTCCCCTTCTCCTGTCCTCAATCTTTCCCAGCATCAGGGTCTTTTCCAATGAGTTGGCTCTTTGTATCAGGTGGCCAAAGTATTGGAGCTTTAGCTTCAGCATCAGTTCTTCCAATGAATATTCAGGATTGATTTCCTTTAGGATTGACTGGTTGGATCTCCTTGCAGTCCAAGGAACTCTCAAGAGTCCTCCAGCAACACACTTTGAAAGCATCAGTTCTTCAGCACTCAGCCTTCTTTATGGTCCAACTTGCATTAGCCCAGTTTTAACTGAAATTGCTACTATCCAGATTTCAGATGAAATTTCCAATATTTTAGAACATTTGAAAAGTAACCCAACACATTCAAGAAGGAAAGTAAACATACTTCCCATAAACTTGTCCTGCAAAAAGCATTATAGGTTCCAAACCAAGACTCCTGGTGAATTTTCATAAATTTTTATAATTTCATAGTTAAGAATATTAAGAAAAACAAAAATAAAATAAGCATTTATACTACTCCAAGAGTTTGAAAACCTATGAACTTATATAATTTCATAAAGTAGGTATTCTTATTCATGTTTTTAAATGAAATAGTTTAGAGAATTTAATTAACTTGGTTGTCACACTATTTGTAAAAGGAGTAAAGATATAAACTCAGATCTCTGAAGGAATTCATGCTTTTTATCACTATATGGTTTCTGGGTATAGTAAATTTCCTTAAAAAAATACTTTAGCATTGCCTTAGAAAGCATTACTACGAACAAAGCTAGTGGAGGTGATGGAATTCCAGTTGAACTGTTTCAAATCCTGAAAGATGATGCTGTGAAAGTGCTGCACTCAATCTGCCAGCAAATTTGGAAAACTCAGCAGTGGCCACAGGACTGGAAAAGGTCAGTTTTCATTCCAATTCCAAAGAAAGGCTAAGACTCTGATGCTGGGAGGGATTGGGGGCAGGAGGAGAAGGGGACGACAAAGGATGAGATGGCTGGATGGCATCACGGACTCGATGGATATGAGTCTGAGTGAACTCCGAGAGATGGTAATGAACAGGGAGGCCTGACGTGCTGCGATTCATGGGGTCGCAAAGAGTCGGACACGCCTGAGCGACTAAACTGAACTGAACTGAAGTCAAGATCACCCTGGTCCTGGTGTCACCAGGTTTTTTGCTGAAGGCTCTAATTGGTTAGATTTTCTCTGAGTTCAGACCTCTTGTCACTGCTTCCACTTTTTCCCCTTCTATTTGCTATGAAATGATAGGACCTGATACCATGATCTTAGTTTTTTTAATATTGATTTTCAAGCCAGCTTTTTCACTCTCCTCTTTCACCCTTATCAAGAGGCTCTTTAGTTCCTCTTAACTTTCTACCATCTACATATCTGAGAATGTTGGTATTTCTCCCAGTAGTCTTGATTCCTTCTTGTGATTTATCCAGCCTGGCATTGCACATGATGTACTTTGCATATAAATTAAATAAGCAAGGTGACAATATACAGCCTTGTCATACTCCTTTCTCAATTTTGAACCAATCTGTGTTTTATATCAGGTTCTAACTGTTGCTTCTTGACCCACATACAGGTTTCTCAGCATATAGGTAAGGGAGTCTGGTACTCTTAGATCTTTAAGACTTTTCCACAGTTTGTCGTGATCCAGAGTCAAACATTTTAGTGT
Source organism: Cephalophus harveyi (assembly GCA_006410635.1). Taxonomy (NCBI): domain Eukaryota; kingdom Metazoa; phylum Chordata; class Mammalia; order Artiodactyla; family Bovidae; genus Cephalophus; species Cephalophus harveyi. The sequence continues at coordinate 328,027 of SJYT01032750.1, forward strand.
AGTCAGTAAAGCAGAAGTAGATGTTTTTCTGGAATTCTCTTGCTTTTTCTATGATCAAAATGATGCTGGCAATTTAATCTGTGGTTCCTCCCTCTTTGAAACCCAGCTTATACATCTGAAAGTTTTTGGTTCACATACTGCTCAGGCCTAGCCTGAAGGATTTCCAGCATAACCATGCTAACATGTGAAATGAGTGCAAATGTATAGTAGTTTGAATATTCCTTGGCATTGCCTTTCTTTGAGATTGGAATGAAAACTGACCTTTTCCAGTCCTGTGGCCACTGCTGAGTTTTCCAAATTTGCTGGCATATTAAGTGCAACACTTTCATAGCATCATCTTTTAGGATTTGAAATAGCTCAGCTGGAATTCCATCACCTCCACTAGCTTTGTTCATAGTAATGTTTCCTAAGGCCCACTTGACTTCACACTCCAGGATGTCTGGCTTTAGGTGAATTAACACACCATCATGGTTATCTGGGTCATTAAGACCTTTTTTTGTACAGTTCTTCCATGTATTCTTGCCACCTCTTCTTAATATCTTCTGCTTCTGTTAGGTCCTTGCCGTTTCTGTCCTTTATCATGCCCATCCTTACATGAAATGTTCCCTTGCTATCTCCGGTTTTCCTGAAGAGATATCTGGTCTTCCCATTCTATTGTTTTCTTGTATTTCTTTTCAGTGTTCATTTACTGAAGTGTTCTTGTCCTCCATCCTATTCTGGAACTCTGTATTCAGTTGAGTGTGTCTTTCCCTTTCTCCCTTGCCTTTTGCTTCTCTTCTTTCCTCAGCTATTTGTAAAGCCTCTTCAGACAACCACTTTGCCTTCTTGCATTTCTTTTTCTTTGGGATGGTTTTGGTCACTGCCTCCTATACAATGTTGTGAGCCTCCATCCATAGTTGGTCAGGTACCTGGTCTACCAGATCTAATCCCATGAATCTATTCATCACCCTCACTGTATAATCGTGAGGGATTTGATTTAAGTCATACCTTAATGGCCTAGTGGTTTTCCCTCCTTTCTTCAATTTAAGCCTGAAATTTGCAATAAGGAGCTCATGAACTGAACCACAATCAGCTCCAGGTCTTGTTTTTACTAACTATGTAGAACTTCTTCATCTTTAGCTGCAAAGAACATAATCAGTTGGATTTTGATATTGACCATCTGGGGATGTCCATGTGTAGAGCCATCTCTTGGGTTGTTGGAAAAGGGTGTTTGCTATGACCCATGTGTTCTCTATTTATAAAACTCTGTTAGCCTTTGTGCTACTTCATTTTGTACTCTAAGGCTAAACTTGCCTGTTATTCAGGTATCTCTTGCTCCCCTACTTTTGTATTCCAGTCCTCTATGATGAAAAGGACTCTTTTTTCAGTGTTAGTTCTAGAAGGTGTTATAGAACAACCCTTCTGAGAACAACAGTAATCCAAAACTAACAACATCAAATGCCAGCAAGACTGTAGAGAACAGGAACTCTCTGTTCATAGCCAGAAGAAATTTAAAATGGTACAGCCACTTTGGAAAACAGTATGTCAGATTCTTACAAAACTAATATTTAACCTTACAAAACTAACATATAATCCAGGAATCACACTCCTTGATATTTACCCAATGAATTTAAAATTTTTATCTCCACAAAAACTTGTGCATGGATGTTTATAGCAGTTTTGTTCATAATTGTTAAAACTTGGAAGCAACCAAGATACCCTTAAATGCGTATCAATAAGTAAAAGAGGCAAATCTGAAAAGACTACATACTATATGATTGCAGCTATATGGCATTCTGATGGCAAAACTATGGAGACAATGGTTCATTGGTTGCTATGGGAAGTGGGGGAAAGTATAAATAGGTGAAGCACAGAGGATTTTTAGGGCAGAACTACTCTGTATGATATTATAATTGTGACTACATGTGAAAACCTAGAAAATGGACAACTCCAAGAATAAACCTTGGTGTAAAATATAGATTCTGGGTGATAATGAAAGTGTCAATTTAGGTTCATTGATTAAAACAAATGCACCACTCTGGTGGGATATCGATGGTGGGAGAGACTGTGCCTGTATGGTGACAGTGGGTATATGGAGACTCTGTACTTTCTGCTTAGTTTTTCTGTGAACTTAAAACTACTCTAAAAACTAAATTCTGTTGATTTTTATATATAACAATGCAGTGCTAAGTTGCTTCAGTCATATCCGACTATTTGTGACCCCATGGGCTATAGCCCACCAGTCTCCTCTGTCCATGGGATTCTCCAGGCAAGAATACTAGAGTAGGTTGCCATTTCCTTCTTCAGGGGATCTTCCCAACCCAGAGATAGAACCCATGTCTCCTATATCTGCTGCATTGGCAGGCAGGTTCTTTACCACTACTGCCACCTGGGAAGATATATATGTGTGTGTGTATATATACACACACACACATGCTAGAGAAGCCAAATAAAATCAAAGGAAATATTTGAAGCTCTTATTTTGAAATAGGAAAACAGACCAAATTTATGTTGCATAGGAAGAGAAAGAAATTAACTCTTACGAAAATCTGCTTACATAATAACTCTCTGTACTATTTTTACAACATTTCTGTAAGTATTATATTCAGTTCAGTTGCTCAGTCATGTCCAATTCTTTGCAACCCCATGGGCTGCAACATGCCAGGTTTCCCTGTCTATCACCAACTCCCAGAACTTGCTCAGACTCATATGCATTGATTCAGTGATGCCATCCAACTATTTCATCCTCTGTCATCCCCTTCTCTCCCACCTTCAATCTTTCCCAGCATCAGGGTCTTTTCAAATGAGTCAGTTCTTCACATCAGGTGGCCAAAGTATTGGAGTTACAGCTTCAGCATCAGTCCTTCCAATGAACACTCAGGACTGATTTCCTTTAGGATGGACTGGTTTGATCTCCTTGAAGTCCAAGGGACTCTCAAGAGTCTTCTCCAATACCTCAGTTCAAAAGCATCAGTTCAGCATTCAGCTTTCTTTATAGTCCAGCTCTCACATCCATACATGAATACTGGAAAAACCATAGCTTTGACTAGATGGACCTTTGTCGGCAAAGTAATGTCTCTGCTTTTTAATATGCTGTCTAGACTGGTCATAGCTTTTTTCCCAAGGAGCAAGCGTCTTTTAATTTCATGGCTGTGCTCACCATCTGCAGTGATTTTGGAGCCCAAGAAATAAAGTCTGTCACTGTTTCCATTGTTTCCCCATCTATTTGCCATGAAGTGATGGGACTGGATGCCATGATGTTTGTTTTCTGAAAGTTGAGTTTTAAGACAGCTTTTTCACTCTCCTCTTTCACTTTCATCAAGAGCCTCTTTAGTTCCTCTTTGCTTTCTGCTGTAAAGATGGTGTCATTTGCATTTCTGAGGTTATTGATATTTCTCCCAGCAGTCTTGATGCCAGTCTAATATTAGTTCAAAATAAAAGCTTTCAAAAATCTGCATGCTAGGTAATGCATGTAATAAGTCTATGGTCTAACTATTATTCCCAGTTACAAAGAGAGTCATGGAGGCCTAGCCGGTTGCTTATCACACCTGAGGCCTGCTGGTAAATGGCTGGTCCAGAACTGCAGCTATGATGTCTGCTGCTGAAGCCACAGTTCTCTCCCCTAGACTACACCATGATCTTAGAGCAGCATCATAGACGCCTCACTGAAAACTGTGGGAGCCTGGGAAAGAGGTAATGGAGTTTCTATTTTCATGTTTCTCTCTTTTTTTTCTCATTCAGATAGCTGATCAATAGAAAAAGAAAACGTTCTTAAAGTGTTCATAGAATTTCATGCCCTGTTGAGCAGACATCATGAAAATATGGGCCCAGTGCCTTGAATCCCAGAAAGCCGCATATCATAGGCATTTTATGTGAGTGGGAATCAAGTTGTTCTCTAAAGATTAAACTTCCCTGGTGGCTCAATCAGTAAAGAAACCGCCTGCAATGCAGGAGTCTTGGGTTCAATCCCTGGGTCAGGAAGATCCCCTGGAGAAGGGAATGGCAACACAATCCAGTATTCTTGCCTGGAGAATTCCATGGACGGGGGAGCCTGGCAGGCTACAGTCCATGCTGTCACAAAGCATCGGACATGACTGAGCAACTAACACTTTCACTTTCTAAAAATAAAACAGATTTATGTATCTTTTCAGAAACATTGAGCCCAAAGATATATATGTAAAAGATATGAATATGAAAATCTTCCATTTATTTTATCTATAAAGCAAAAAATCTACTTTCATCTTCAACATTTCTTAACCTACTTATGCAGAATTAGAGTATACATTAATTACATCCTCTTTATTAATATGTGTCCAATTTGAAGTGTCTTTTATGACAACCATTAACTGTGAATACTCCTCCTTTCGTATCTCAAATGTTACCTTTGACCTAATCCAGTAACTTTTTCCCTATTATCCCTAAACTAAATCTGTCAAATTTTAACGAATTCATTCAAATACTTTTCTGTGAACCCTACTGAGGGTCTAGCATGGTATGTTTCATACTTCTTAAAATAACCACCAATCTACTTCATGTATCTAACAGTTTGAATGATACCAAGCCCTTTCCAAATTTTTAGATGGTTGATAAGAAAGTAGATACAAGAAAAGGAGTCAACAGAAGAGGCTCTTCCAAGATTTGTGAATGTTAAAAGGATTGGCAGTTGAGTACTTCAAGAAATCTTCATTTCAGTAGAAAATCCATAATAGAAGAATGATGTATCTTTGAAGGCACAATGAGTTACTCACAGAATGTTCCAGTGACTGAAGAGTATGCTTGCTTGTGTGGAGGAAGGTCCCTGGGGAAATTCTGGAGCCTGTTTCAACATTTGGTATAAAAGCCAACAGTGCCTTCCATGATGTTCAGTAATCAGAGTCAGAATCTTACAGATAAAAAGGACCTTTGAGATCAAAGTAACTAATTATGATTGACATTCCCTCCTGAAAACACACTGAGAGCACATATTAGCAACATGAGTTTTCACACTTTTTTACTATCAGAGTAAAATCTGCTTTGGGACACAGAGCAGTGGTTTTCAGGGTATTCCTGTAATTCAAAAAAAATAAAGCCTCATCATTTCATGGTCCATTAACCGGAATCTATTTTGCACAAGTCTAACATCACTTTCTATAACTTTAGCTAATGCATACAGATAAGTTATATCACAGAAAATACTTGACTTTTTAATCTGTACTATAAATCTCCATCTCCCTGAAATCACTGTTAAAATCTTTCATTTCACTAATCAGAGATACTCAAATTTAATGTTCTTCACCAAAAGACTTGTATGGAAAAAGACCTAACATATTGTTCTAACTCAACCATAAAACAAGATCAGATAATGAGGTATAGATCTCTGCTGGCTTGTGTGAGTCACATATTTTCCAGTAAATGGAAAATCAAGAGCATTTCTGAAGAGATGCAGATGGGAAAGGGCAGAACTTCATTATAAAAGCCCTGAGCTCAAAGACTATATGTGAAATGTCACAAAATTCATTTGCTTTAATATTTCAGTTATTATTTTATTAGCACAAAGGCTGCTAATTTCATCTCATAGTTTCATGTCATGCTTGAAAGAATGCATACTAATCAGAGATAAAATTCACCAGCCAGGAGTTCAGAGCCAGTTACCACTGACTCCTTGGAGGATGTAGTGTCTAAGGAGACACCATTGCCCCCACCCACAAATTGATGACATTTGAGTGCCTGTAAAAGACAAATACTTGTGTGAATAAGTTTAAACAGAAGGTGCTTAAAGTAATTACACTTTAGGCTGCTAATTTTTTTAAAATTTTTGTTTGCTTAAATATGTTCTGGGCTCCAGCTTCCAATTAGTAGTTGATCTGAGTATTTTATTTAGCATTTCCCTCAAACTGAATATTGTTTTAAGTGTTTTCAATGTTAACTCCTTTACACCTCCCAAGGATTCCCCTAAGAATGGCTAAGAAATGACAGAGAAGAATTTGAACCCGAGAAGTCTTGCTCTGGAGTCCATGCACTTACCCGTTATGTTATGCCAACTCTTTCAAACACTTTGCCTATTATCGATGCAATTGTAGAATGCCGTGGAGAAGGAAATGGCAACCCACTCCAGTATTCTTGCCTGGAGAATCCCATATACAAAGGGACCTGCTGGGATACAGTCAGTGGGGTCGCAAGAGTCAGATATGACTTGGTGACTAAACCGCCTCCACCTTAAGTGGGCTTCCCTGGTGGCTCAGACTGCAAAGAATCTGCCTGCAATGTGAGAGACCCAGGTTCGATCCCTGGGTCAGGAAGATCCTCTGGAGAAGGGAATGGCTACCCACCCCAGTATTCTTGCCTGGAGAATTCCATGGACAGAGGAACCTGGCAGGCTACAGTCCATGGGGTTGCAAAGAATATGACTAAGTTACTAACACACATAAAATGCCTACTAATCAGAGATAAAATTCACCAGCCAGGAGTTTAGAGTCAGTTACCACTGACTTAAGGAGCTCCACTGACTCATTAGAGGATGAAGTGTCTAAATGACATTCCAGCACCTGTAGAAGACAAATGTTTGTGTAAAAGAGTTGATATAGTTTATAAAGTTTATAGTAATTTATATGGTTTATAATATATCACTTCTGTACTCATTGAGTGTCAGGTGCTGTGCTGAGCTCTTTCTGTGATTAATAGTTTTTTATTCCCCTATCAACCCTATGGGATAAAACTACATTTAACTGATGAGGAAGTGAGCCCAGAGAAGCATGATCCTTTGTTGATCATCACACTGCCAGGGAGTGACAGAAATGAGACCAATCCCAGGTCTGGCTGTGGCCAAAGTCAACAGTGTAACTAACAAGTTCTGCTGGTTATCTTTAAGAAAGGAGCCAAGGAATCCCTTGAGGAAATATGGACAGGAAAAATGCCAAAATTTTAGGCCAATTGTGCTTTTACAATACTTTCTGTATAAATCTTGACAATGAAGTAATTCTAGAGCAGGAAGGACTTTGATAACATCTAAGCCCCAGCCCCCTCCTTTTACTGATGAGGGCCTTAGACTCAAGAACTCTTGCAAAGTCACAGAGATACAAAGCTAGAACCACATATAGCAATGTGGATTATAAACAGTTTGGATTATAAGTGGAAACATCTATATCTAATTCCAAACTATTACTTTTGTTATCTGTGTGGCGCTCAGTAAACCTTCCTTTGCTGAAATTATCCTTTTGGGCTGTATTATGATAGCTTAAAGGTCACTTATTCATGCTTGCTGAAACATTTTCAATGACTGGATGAAAATATTTATGTTTACACTGTTTCCTGGTTTTTAATGTATCCTTTGGGTTTAAAAAAATTCACTTGTCATCCTGTTTGTCTTTAAAGATACTGTTTTTTTAAAGGGAAAAAAGAGATGTACTTCTTAAAAGCCTATAAATCCTCCATGCTTTTAGTTGTGATTATTACTGTAACAAAAGAAAGACAAGAGCTTTTAACCTGAGACAATGATTTCTGTGCCAATTCCCTGCACACCTCTGAAGTCTCTGCTTCCTGCTTATATCCTTTGTGAGTCTGAGGTTGTCGCCTCCTTGTTCCCAGTCATTTCTGGGCCCTCTGCCATGTTCTTCCTTACCTTGACCCGGTGTTCTTGTCTAGGTGGAGAGAGTGGATGTGGGGAGCAGCGTGCTCCTTTTCTCAGTGTGGAGATGTCTCAAGTCCTTCAACAGTAAACAAAGATAGAGACAACAATGATGGAAATGCTATGGCTGCTGTAAAAAGAGACAGAATCCTCCCAGGTCAACTGCCTGACCACTTAGCTGGTTTTCTTAAGATTTAAGAATATAGACCAGTGCTCCCTTTGTGGAAATTTGGTTTATTATGAGTGATACAATGGAGTTTAAGTTTCTAGACTGAAGAAGTTATAGTCTGAGCCCAGGCGGTATATCACCATTTAAACCCCCCAGATGTCAAAATGACACATAACTGGAAGTGGGTGGGAAGGTGAGGTTGAGAAAAGGGGTCAGTGGATAAACAGGAACAGTTTCTTCAGGGCAAATGACTTGGTTATTAAGACCTACAGAAGTTTTCTGGACAGAAAAGAGAAATTGACGGAGAGGTTGCTCAAGAGGAAAGAGGTGGGGTGAGGGGAGAGGGCACCGCATCACTTGTGCTCCGTCACTTAGTCATGTCCTACTCTTTGGGACCCCATGGACTGTAACCCACCAGGCTCCTCTGTCCATGGAATTTTCCAGGCTAGAATACTGGAGTGGGAATTCTGTCCTCCAGGGAATTCTGTCCCAGGGTTCGAACCCGCATCTCTTGCATCTCCTGCATTGGCAGGGGGGTTCTTTACCACTGTGCCACCTGGGAAGCCATCACATCACTACTCAAGGCTAATGTGTCCTCTCTGCTTCTGTGCCTGCAGCGTACCCGGGGAGCTCACTGGTCCCCTCAGGGTCTCCCATCAGTGGCCAGTCTCAGTGAGGGGTGCTTCTACTCTGGGCTCCTCACAGCACCAGTGGAAAAGGAGCTGGAGGGCATGGGAGGTTCTGCTCCCTTTGTTATTTCATAAGTGAGCTTGGACTTGGATGACACTGTCTTTTGTACATCTCTGACTGCCTGAAGTGGGAGAGGCAGGGCCATCAGTCAGATGGCATTTGTCATTGTCTCCAGTTACCAGCACAGTGGCTCACAAGAGGAGCCTCCTGTTCCCTCTGGAGAGGTGTCCCCCTTTAGGAAATGTGAACTGAAGTAACCTCGCATGATAAAGTTCTCACATAGAACTGATATTTGATCCTTTTTTCCTTTTGAAAACTTCAGGGAATTTTTTTATCCTTCTTCACATATTCTTATCTATCACTAAGTAAGTGAGACTTTTGAAATGTCATTGTCAGCACTTTCAGGCTATGATTTTCCTGTCTGATTAACAAAGGCCTCTTGTACTTTCTCTCCCTGCTTCAGAAAGGTGAGTGCACTTGATTTATTCGTGATGTTCACAGGGAGCTTGCAGTCTCACCCTCCTGCTGCTGACTTTCTGAACTTGACCTTGGGATGGTCCAGAAATTACATGTATCTATTTAGATAAGGTAGTGATAAGTACCTTTATGGTGTGTTGGTTTTATTGAGCACATTCATATACAAGCTGGATAATTTCTCCTACATTCTTTATTTTATTTTATTTTAAAAGCAACTCTCCTTCACCCTTCAGAATTGACATATATTGACATTCACCAAATGGTTTTCTTGCTTTAGTTTGGAGCTAAAACACTGGCAAGGAATAGCCAGCAACTGAAAATTTCAACTAAAGCTAGTGTATGGAATACTTATGGAAAAGGAAATGGCAACTCACTCTAGTATTCTTGCCTGGAGAATTCCATGGAAGAGGAGCCTGGCAGGCTACAGTCCATGTGGTCACATAGAATCAGACACAACTGAATGACTAACACACACATGGAATAGTTTACAATAATCACAGCTCACTTCTTTGAGTACTTACTATTCAACGTTAGCGAAATAACGTTTTACATAGATTATCCCAGTTAATCCTCACAACACCATGAGGTGGGTAGCCCATTTTACAGGTGAAAAACTGAAGCTCATGGACTGTTTTTGGTTCATCATAGTCTCACGAGTAATGTGTGAGGGAATAAGATTCAAATTTAAAACTGATTCCAAAGCTTTTTCCTGCCAGACACTTGATTCTACCTCAAGTAGAATGTAGTTAAATAATATTTTCGGATTATAAAAAGGCAATTCAGTGGGTAAATGTGTCCTTTCTCCACACTTCCTTTCAGAGGAGAAAAATTAAAATGCAAATTGGCAAGATTTCCCAATTTGTGGAACATGCGTCTCCGATTAGAGAACTATATAAAATCACGTTGAAAGTTCAGTCTCTTCTTGGTATAATGTAGATATTCCAGAGCAGCGTCAAGAGCCATGGGAACTAGAGACATTTCCATTAACAAAATGCTTCCTCTTTCTGTCCAGCTTGATTTAGCCTGTATAGAAAATGCCAAAGCTGAAGGAAAGGCACTTGCCCCTGTTAGACCCACTTTTTTCTTTGCTTTTCCCCTCTCGACTTCTAAGAAACCCCTCTGAGTGTGTCTCGTGAGAGTGAGTGCGGGTGTGCCACTGGAATGGGATGAGAGAGGGCAAGCAGGGTTCATCAGCATCCACCTTGCGCTGAGCACTGTTTCTCACGTGGGCATGCTAAGTTGCTTCGGTTGTGTTTGACTCTTTGTGACCTAATGGACTGTAGCCCACGAGGCTCCTCTGTCACTGGGATTCTCCAGGCAAGAATAGTGGAGTGGGTTACCATGCCCCCCTCCAGGGGATCTTCCCAGCCCAGGGAGCAAACCTCCATCTCTCATGTGTCCTGCACTGGCAGGCAGGTTCTTTACCACTAGTGCCACCTGGGAAGCCCTACATTTTCTCAGTTAAACTCTGCATCAACCCCATGAGCTAAGTGATGTTGTTCCTATTTTATAGCTGAAGAAACCCAGGCTCAGAAAAGAATAATAGCTTCTAAGTGTCAGCACTGGAAATCAAACCTATGGTTAGTCTGAGGCTGATCAAATAAATAAGTAAGTACAAACTGTGGTTTATGACATACAATTTTAGATCAGTAATTACACAAGATTTTCAGAATGCAGGATCTATAATATCAGGCAAGATGTCATAGACTTTTATTATCTGACATATGGAGGCCATAATTATTTTTTTTTATAATTCATTACCTGGTTTTCTAATATAATGCTTTACTATTAAGGCTCTGGAGACCCTTGTTTAAGCAGTTACTTTAATTAAGCAGTTTACTTGAAATATGAGTATAAGACTTTAAGCTTGGCACAGAATATTACAAATTGAAATACCACTCAATATGTCAATATAAACCAGGCTGTTTGTTTTGGAGTGATGTTGATATTTATAAGCCACTTGCTGAAAAAAAGAAAGGCTGTTTTATGTGAAAACATTGAAATATGTGCAATCGAGATTTCTACTCTTATTGTCTATTTGCAGTAAATGAAAGGCTCTGTTCATTCATGCAGGGCTTGATAGTTGTAGAAAAAGTCATTCCCATCCAACTCTCAAGCACGCAGCGACAGAATAATTGCCAGTTTCAAGAACAAATGAGCAGTTTGAAACCATCTGTTTGAGAGTGGACTTGCTATATCAAAGATTTCCTACGGACAAATTTCTAGACAAGGCAAAGCCTCCAGAAGGAGATAGAAAGTATGTATTTTGCATTAATACATCATTCCAAAATTTGTCATTAGGCCTTTAAAAGTAACAAAAGCTGATTTTTCTATTGCTGTTTTTTTGTTATCTCTGTTATAATAGGAAGCAATTTTGCTATTTCTGGGGTTAGTTCTTTTGAGTTCTCCTCAGCTATATTATACACAGATGTGAAAATAAATGTGGCAAGACAGAAAGGCTCAGGCCTGAAGGTACGAAGACAGTTATAATCCTAGATTTTTGTGAAATTTCAAATGTAAGACATTCTGTTTCCTTAGGTATCAACTCAGATTTCTTCCTTCCCCAGTTTCAAGTAAAGAAGAAACCAGGAAAAGTATTTTCATAGGTAGGAAGAAAAGTTAGGTATTATTCACTCTTTTTTTCCAAACATATTAAATGATCTGTCTAAGGTCCTAGAGTTATGAAAGAGTTAAAGAAAAAATTTACCAGACTTCAGTATCCTTACATTTTCCCCATTAAATTATCCTCCATCTCTTAAGATTTTAGTACGTGAGAGGTTTAAATTGTGCCTCTTTTTAGCCATGGACTAGATATGCTGTCAGTTCAGTTCAGTCGCTCAGTCGTGTCCGACTCTTTGCGACCCCATGAATCGCAGCACGCCAGGCCTCCCTGTTCATCACCATCTCTCAGAGTTCACTCAGACTCACATCCATCGAGTCAGTGATGCCATCCAGCCATCTCATTCTCGGTCGTCCCCTTTTTCTCCTGCCCCCAATCCCTCCCAGCATCAGAGTCTTTTCCAATGAGTCAACTCTTCGCATGAGGTGGCCAAAGTACTGGAGTTTCAGCTTTAGCATCATTCCTTCCATAGAAATCCCAGGGTTGATCTCCTTTACTCCTTTTCCTATTTGGAACCAGTCTGTTGTTCCATGTCCAGTCCTAACTGTTGCTTCCTGACCTGCATACAGATTTCTCAAGAGGCAGGTTAGGTGGTCTGGTATTCCCATCTCTTTCAGAATTTTCCACAGTTTATTGTGATCCACACAGTCAAAGGCTTTGGCATAGTCGATAAAGCAGAAGTAGATGTTTTTCTGGAACTCTCTTGCTTTTTCCATGATCCAGCGGATGTTGGCAATTTGATCTCTGGTTCCTCTGCCTTTTCTAAAGCCAGCTTGAACATCAGGGAGTTCACGGTTCACGTATTGCTGAAGCCTGGCTTGGAGGATTTTGAGCATTACTTTACTAGCATGTGAGATGAGTGCAATTGTGCGGTAATTGGAGCATTCTTTTGCATTGCCTTTCTTTGGAATTGGAATGAAAACTGACCTTTTCCAGTCCTGTGGCCACTGCTGAGTTTTCCAAATTTGCTGGCAGATTGAGTGCAGCACTTTCACAGCATCATCTTTCAGGATTTGAAACAGCTCAACTGGAATTCCATCACCTCCACTAGCTTTGTTCGTAGTGATGCTTTCTAAGGCCCACTTGACTTCACATTCCAAGATGTCTGGCTCTAGATTAGTGATCACATCATCATGATTATCTGGGTCGTGAAGATCTTTTTTGTACAGTTCTTCTGTGTATTCTTGCCACCTCTTCTTAATATCTTCTGCTTCTGTTAGGTCCAGACCATTTCTGTCCTTTATTGAGCCCATCCTTGCATGAAATGTTCCCTTGGTATCTCTAATTTTCTTGAAGATATCTCTAGTCTTTCCCATTCTGTTGTTTTCCTCTATTTCTTTGCATTGATCGCTGAAGAAGGCTTTCTTATCTCTTCTTGCTATTCTTTGGAACTCTGCATTCAGGTGCTTATATCTTTCCTTTTCTCCTTTGCTTTTCGCCTCTCTTCTTTTCACAGCTATTTGTAAGGCCTCCCCAGACAGCCATTTTGCTTTGTTGCATTTCTTTTCCATGGGGATGGTCTTGATCCCTGTCTCCCGTACAATGTCATGAACCTCATTCCATAGTTCTTCAGGCATTCTATCTATCAGATCTAGGCCCTTAAATCTATTCCTCACTTCCACTGTATAATCATAAGAGATTTGATTTAGGTCATACCTGAATGGTCTAGTGGCTTTCCCTACTTTCTTCAATTTGAGTCTGAATTTGGCAATAAGGAGTTCATGATCTGAGCCGCAGTCAGCTCCTGGTCTTGTTTTTGTTGACTGTATAGATTTGCTGTAGATCATAGAATTTTTAGAGCTAGAATAATTTGTGTTGTAAATTTGAGATGGAAAGAAACCTGTGAAGCTGTGTTAGATCTTGGATACTCATTTCTGCATCAAGGACAGAACTGAAAAAACATTAACACTGAAACTTTGCTTTTTCAACAATTGGGCAAAGTTACTTGTGGTATATCCACATATGTTTTTCCAACCTAATTTGCGTTTCTTCCATTCTATAACTGGAGAGTTTGCCTGGTTAGTTTGACTCCTCACTGCAATGCAAAAAAATGGACTTTGGGAATTACACAAGACTAGGAGTGACGTTGAAGCTGAAACTCCAGTTCTTTGGCCACCTAATGTGAAGAGCTGCCTCATCTGAAAAATCCCTGATGCTGGGAAAGATTGAGGGCAGGAGGAGAAAGGGACAACAGAGGATGAGATGGTTGGATGGCATCACCGACTCAATGGACATGGGTTTGGGGTAAACTTCGGGAGTTGGTGATGGACAGGGAGGCCTGACGTGCTGCAGTTCATGGGATTGCAAAGAGTCGGACATGACTGAGCGACTGAACTGAACTGAACTGAGGCCCAAGACTAGGTGTGATAGGAGCAACCAGCCTAATCTGTTTGAGAGATGTTAATACCTACTTCATAGTTGTTGAGAGATATTAATACCTACTTCATAGTTGTTGAGATATTAACACCTACTTCATAGTTACATTTAGTGATGTAATACTTGTCAAAAGTCTAGCATAGGGTTCTGGCACATTCTAGGCACATCTGTTACTAACTCCCTTCCTTATTTCTCCTGATTATGAAACAAATCTAGCATTTAATCTGTTTGCATTTGTTTACCTCTATCTTTGTGAGGCTTCTCTTACATGTGAGTGTTTTATATCTCAGCTCACTGGGAGTTCCCACTCTTTAAGGGCAGGAACCACGACTCTCTCATTGAGCTATAAGGTCTCTGGATATGAGGGTTGTTTTTTTCTGAAAGAAAGGGTGGGGCTTGTAGTAATATCAGGTGGTAACTATCCGAATGTTCCTGTCTTGTCCTCTGAAAAACTCTCTTTTGATAGTATCTGCTATAAGGGCTGTATTAAGAAGGATTCTGAAGTCATTGGAAAGCCTCTCTGGTCCACTGTTGCCATTGGCACAAAGGGTAAAGGCAAAGATGGCACTCTTGTCATGAATGAGTCATCCTTGTTATGAACCCATGGGGGAAGGCAGTTGGGCTAAGTTAATCTTTGAAGTCCTGTCCCTGCACCAATAGCTAACGGAGGCCGTCATATGCAGTAGATCCTCAATCTGTATTTCTTCACTTCATGTATAAATAAAGTACAAAGCAAACAGTATGTGCCTGAAAGTGATGAATCAATAAGAAAAATCTAGACAAAAGTGAATATAGATGCTTTAAAGCCATTATCTATCAAGCAGATCAGCAAAATTCAAGTATTTAAAAAGAAAGGAATACCTGTGGGATTTTCTTTAAGATGTGTGGGACTGGGAACTCCCTCTTCTAGTAACACAGGAACACAATTTTAAATCATGCATTGCATAAAATGCCATTTATGTGTGTCATTAATTCCTCCCACTATGATGCAGATTACTTCCATTTGTTATGTCCAAGTTGAAATATTAACTCTGAGAATATGTTCTCTATAGTAATCCGTCCAGGATACTCCCAACTATGTCTCTTGGTACTGCTTTAGTGATGGGATAATGTGTGGTGATGTAATAGGACCACAGAAAATTTTTAATAACTCTCTAGAAGTGTTCTCCTAAATGAGCTATTCAGATCAGCCAAATGAGGAAAATCAGGTGGATATTTGTTATTGAAAAGACTCTGTACATAAATAGGAGAAAGGAAACGGAGGAAGATATCAAAAAATTCCTTTGTTTTGTTCTTGAATAGAACTTTGGTGTGTCACAATATGAATTTTCTGCAACCTGAGGTTATGCAGTGTAAAGGGTCTTTTTTTTTTTTTTTTTTAAGTTGTCTCAGTGGGTGGCATATATGAGTCAATTAGAATCCATGTGGAAAATCTTAACCTGATGTTCTCTGTCTGCCCTTTCACTTTCGCACAGCCAAAAACAATGGTATGCTCTTAGTGTGCCTGGGGACTTAACTCTTTGTGATATAACTGTTTTTGGCCAGAGTTTCAAAACTGAGCTTCTATACACATGTTGAGTAACACAAAAGTGCCACCTATAGACTGATAATAAATTACATGAATACCTGTGATTTTTATTCTTTCAGGATCATAAATTTAAGGAATCTATCTCTCAGCCTTCTTCACAGTCCAACTCTCGCATCCATACATGACCACAGGAAAAACCATAGCCTTGACTAGACGGACATTATAATAGATGTTTTTCTGGAACTCTCTTGCTTTTTCGATGATCCAGCAGATGTTGGCAGTTTGATCTCTGGTTCCTCTGCCCACATATCCTAACATCTGACAAACTCAATTTAGACCATCTCTATCTATCTGCCTATTACTCTGTGTGAACTTAAAGCTTTTCTGAACCTGTTTCTTTATATGTGTCATTATGAATGATAAAATCATTGATCTCATATTTCAAGATGCTATATAATTTAGAAATGTTATGTTAAATACTTATTTTTGTGCCCAGCACAAATTAGGCACTCAGCAAATAATAGTAGCTATTGTGATTTTACCATTATTATTATTCTTTCTCAGTCTAGTAGGAGCAAAATGTTAATAGTTGTATGGGATTTGTCTTTCAGGATTGTATTTTGAAGCAATAATTCATACTTTTCAAAGTTAGGTAAGAGTCATTTTAAAATGTTATGGTAGCCAGCCTCCAGAATGGTCCCCAGTGATCCCAACCTGCTGATATTTACATGCATAAGTAATCTCATCCTGCATTTTACCAGGGTTAGTCTGTGTGGCCACTATAATATAGCAAAAGGGATGGTATGTATGGTAGGTGGACTGCTGGCTTCTGAAATACATCTACACCCTAACTCCCACATCCCAAACCTATGACCATATTGAATAAATTACCTTACATGGAAAAAGGGACTTTGCAGAGATGATTAATTCCAAGAAATTTGAGATGCGATTATCCAGGATTATCTGGGCGGGTCCAATGTAATGAAAAAGATTCTTAGAAGATAAAAGAGGCAGTCAGAGATTTGAGGATGCTATGCTGAGGACTTTGAAAACAGAGAAAGGACTATAAGCTAAGGAGTGCAGATGGCCTCTAGAAGCTGAAACAAGGCAAGGCCAAGAAGTGGATTCTCCTCTCAAAGGAACACAGACCTTGTCCACATCTTGATTTTCGCTCAGAGAAACTCATTTTGGGCTTCTGGTCTCCAGAACTGTAATATCATACATTTTTGTGTTGTTTAAGCAACTGCTGCTGCTGTTGCTGCTAAGTCACTTCAGTCNGGCCAAGAAGTGGATTCTCCTCTCAAAGGAACACAGACCTTGTCCACATCTTGATTTTCGCTCAGAGAAACTCATTTTGGGCTTCTGGTCTCCAGAACTGTAATATCATACATTTTTGTGTTGTTTAAGCAACTGCTGCTGCTGTTGCTGCTAAGTCACTTCAGTCGTGTCCGACTCTGTGTGACCCCATAGACGGCAGCCCACCAAGCTCCCCCATCCCTGGGATCCTCCAGGCAAGAACACTGGAGTGGGTTGCCATTTCCTTCTCCAATGCATGAAAGTGAAAAGTGAAAGTGAAGGCGCTTAGTCGTGTCCAACTCTTAGTGACTCCATGGACTGCAGCCTACCAGGCTCCGCCGTCCATGGGATTTTCCAGGCAAGAGTACTGGGGTGGAGTGCCATTGCCTTCTCCTTAAGCGACTATTTGTGGTAACTTGTCACAGTCACAATAGGAAACTAAAACAGTACGTCACTTCCAAGATTAGGTCATAAAAGACTGTGGCTTCCATCTTGGGTCCATCTGTCTGTCTTCTGCATGGCTGACTCTGGGGGAAACCAGTACAGTGTCGTAAGGACAACTAGGTAGCCTCAGGAGAGGCCCACATGCAAGGAACTGAAACCTACCCACAAACAAGGGAGCTCAGAAGCAGATTCTTCAGTCAAACCTCAGATGACTGCAACCCCAGGAGACAGCTTCATGTGAGACTGAGTCAGAACCACCCAGTTCAACCACTCCTATATCCCTGATCTATAGAAACTGTAAATAATGAATGCTTACTGCTTTAAACTGCCAATTTTCAGGGTAATTTTTAATACTTCAACAGATAAGTAATACAATATCCTATGTAGTTGCCTCCCACACACAATCAGGTTGCCTTGTGTGACCAGTAAACTACCGCACAAGTAATGGTGTGAGATTTCTGAAGAAAAGCTTCTAAAAACTAGTGTGACTTCTTTAAACCTATGGGGAGTCGACTCTCGGGAAAGACAGATGCTATGTCATGAGGATACTCATGCAGCCCACGGAGGAACCAGCTCTCCCATACCACCTTGTCACCACGTGAGAGCCAACTAGGAAGTATATCCTCCAGCTTTCAAAGATTCCAGCCCTTCTGCCTTTAAGTCTTTGATCCGAGCCCTCAGACATTGCTGAGCAGAGATCAGACATACCAGCTGTGCCCTCACTGAATTCTGGACCCGCAGAAACTATGAGATAGGGAATGCTGTTTTAACCCAATTAGTTTTGAGTGCTTTGCTATGTAGCAATGGATACCTAGTACACTTGTATTAGATATTTAATATTTCCCACTGCATTTTGGGCTTCCCTTATGGCTCAGCTGGTAAAGAATCTGCCTGCAATGTGGGAGACCTGGGTTCAATCCCTGGGTTGGGAAGATCCTCTGGAGAAGGGAAAGACTAGCCACTCCAGTGTTGTGGCCTGACGAATTTCATGGACTGTATATAGTCCATGGGGTTGCAGAGTCGGACATGACTGAGCAACTTTCACCTCACCTCACTGCATTTTGGAATTCCTTCACGGCTCAGACGGTAAAGAATCTGCCTGCAATGCTGAAGACCTGAGTTCGATTCCTGGGTCGGGAAGATCCCCTGGGGAAAGAAATGGCCACCCTCTCCAGTACTATTGCCTTGGAGCCTGGCCAGAGGAGCTACATGGACAGAGGAGCCTGGTGGGCTACAGTCCATGGGGTCACAAAGAGTCAGATATGACTGAGTGATTAACCCTTTCACTTTTTCACTGCATTTTAGAAAAATATTTTTTCATGTCTATAATGTAAGTGTATAAGTACCTTTTCAAATGGCAAATTAGATGTGCAGACAACTATTCTCACACTCCTTTTCCTGGTAGGCTATAGTCCATAGGGTCTCTAAGAGTCAGACTCGACTTTTACTTTTCACTTTCATGCATTGGAGAAGGAAATGGCAACCCACTCCAGTGTTCTTGCCTGGAGAATCCCAGGGACAGGGAAGCCTGGTATGCTGCTGTCTATGAGGTCGCACAGAGTCGGACACAACTGAAGCGACTTAGCAGCAGCAGCAGCATTGACATTGTGTAAGGTGGATATCAGAACTGATAACATGTAGCAGACTCAATGCTTGCTATATGTATTGGACATATAACAGCTTTATTTTTATAGCCACAACTCATGAAGGCAGAAATCTCCATAGCTGAGTTCACTTTGCTCACATATTCCTTATTTCACGTGGTTTCGATGTGTTGAAGGGATGCAAGAAGGAGGCTTATTGACAGTAGCTAATTAAAAGCAATGTTTAAGCATAAGCCCTGCTGTCTTGGGAATTCAGGTGGTCTATTTAAACTCCAGACTTCATTTCTGGACAGCAGCCCTCTTACATGTTTTTCCTTTCCTTCATTCTCCCAAGAGGGGCTGGACCCTTTCCCTCATTCTTCCAAGAGGAAGAAGCTTACTTAATATCTTGAAATGGGTCTGAGGAGACCCATCTGATCTGTGCATTGGCCTCATCTTCTCTAAGCTGCAGTTCGTCCAGCCTCACCTTGGGATGTTCTCTGTTCTCATTTCACTGGCTGCTGAAGCTTCTGAGGCTAATGTAACTAGGAGCACCTGTTCTCTTCCACAGGCAGTTCATGGTCTTCCCACTTTGCACCCTGTCCCCACCTTGCTCTTGCCCTTGACTTATATTAGTGCTGCTAATCCACTGAAACTTTGCCATATTATCAAGTCACCCTGCAGTCTCACAAACAGCATCTACTCTCTCCCCAGAATAGAGACCCTCAAGCAGGTACAATGGCTCTCAATTCTCAGAACCTTCTCACGCATCACAGTGAGTATGGGAATTGACTTGTTTCCCTTCTATATGCCCTGGGACTGAGGGTCACTGGGGGGATGGGAACTAATTTTCTCAGTGAGCCTAGCTTCTTCAGCTGGTCAGTCAGAGTGCTACAGAATTGTATAATACCTTCTTAGTTACATGAAGACAGGAACAACTCTTTATCTGTCTGGCCAAGAGGAAGCCTGGGAAATTGTTGTTGTTTTTACATGCTCTATGTAACCAATTAAATATGGGAGACCTAATCATCAGCAAGTTAATCTTCTAACTTTTAGGTAGAATTAACATGAGTGATTTGTAAATTCATTCTATATGTATTCAACATGGAGCAATGCTGGATAAATGCATTTAAAGACCTTCTTATTCATGCCTACATGTGTGCATAGAGTTTTGTTTTATTATAGTAAACATGCCTATTCATACCTTCCACAGAACAGCATGCTGTATGTGGCACTGTGTCATGTACCAGACCACACAGCATATATCATCAAGTCTAGCAAGACTGACATGATCCTGTTTCAACCAAAGGGCAGCTTTTGGGGTTAAGGGCCAAGGAGTCCTAAAAAAATTTAGCAATTTAGTCTATGAAAACAGTGGAAGAAGAGAATGGAGAACATAATTAAAAGTCCTGTGTGCATCTCCATAAACAAGGTCTCACACTGGGCTGGGCCTCCATGGACACCCAGCCTTGAGCTGTATCACTCAGGGGTAAACTCTCAGTCAGGAAAAGCCTGGGAGACAAGAGTTTCTGACCTCTATCACTGAGCTCATCCTATAAACCACTTTCGCTTGCCTCTTTCTTTCCCTGCCTTCACTTGCCACTGCTTATGCCTTCTTAGCAGTATAAAGAATGATAACAATTAAGAGCACAGCTTCTAGAGACAGACATCTTGATTCCAGTTCCAGCTTGACTGCTTATTAGCTGTGAGAGCTGGTCATGTTACTTAGTTTTTCTTTGTGTTACTTTTCTCATCTGTGAATAAAATGAGGATGCTATCCACCCCATTGGGCTATTGTGGGAGACTAAATAAAATCTATATGTTACGTCCTAATGCTGGGAAACAATAATTATTACTTATCATTATTTTCCCTCTATTTTGCCTTCCCACTCCCTATTAGCTCAGCTACCAGAACAAAATACCGCAGACTTGGTGGCTTAAACAATAGATATTTACTTCTCACAGTTCTGGAGGCTGGAAGTCTAAGATCATGGTGTCAGCAGGGTAGGTTTCATTCCGAAGCGCTTTCTCTTGTCTTGTCAGCAGCTGATCTTGTGTGTTTTCCCATGACCTCTCCTTTGTGTGCACACTGGGTCAAGAGGGAAAGTGATTGATCCCTGATATTTCTCCATATAAAGACAGTCCTATGAGAACACCACCCTTATGACCTCGTTTAACCTTAATTGGTTCCTGAGAGGCCTTATCTCCAAGACAGACACACTGGTGTTAGAGTGTCAACATATGGATTTGAGGGGCACACAAACACTCATATATAACTATTCCTCCCCATGTCTGCACTCAATTTCTTTGTTTACCCCCACTTCCTATACCTAAAGTCAAGACTAATTTACTAAATGGCTAGAAACTCTTGGTAAAAATCACCCAGGTCAAAATCTCTGATGCAACAGAATGCTAGGTATTTCACAGTTTCTACCTTTTGTTAAAAGGTGTCCTCTGGGTTGATCATGAGCTTGTGTCTAGTTAGTAATGGAGAATCGTTTGCAACACACCTATTTTGCAAACAATGCTGCCTAAAAACTACCCCAAAACTCAGTGGCTACAAATAATGTGTGTCTTGTTCATACAGCTGGAATCAGGTACAGTTCAGAGACTTAGCCAGTGTGATTCTCCTGGCCTCAACTGAACTCTCTTTTCTGCCTGGGAGTAGATTGCCTCTTGGCTGGGCTGTCTTTCTGGGCTTCATCTGGCTGGAGCAACTCGTCTCTCCAGGTCTCATTTTCCTTGTCTCTCACGTCCTCCTGGCAGGTTTCCCCAAACATGTTCTTCCCTGAGGTGCAGCAGTAAGCCCATCTCCAGCCCTGGGAACAGACAACAGAAAGAAACACTTGCGGTGTCCTGGGAAGAATGAGGCATTATAGCCGTTTTGCAACCTACCCCACCAAAGAGCATTTCACTACCCCTACCTCTCTGCCCCTTTTCACTTTAAAAATTCCTAAGTTTACATTAGAGAGGGTGTGTGATTACACATCGTGTGTGTTGGTGGAAAAAGTGTTATGTAATTCACCAATTACCTTTTGAGCACACAGACCATATTTTTGTAAATGAGACCTTGGTGCCTATAAGAAAAAAGTCTTTCTTCGTAAGGGTAGTGTGTATTTTGGTTCTTTGAGTTTGGGTTGTTTTTTTGTTGTTAGGCAACATATTTAGAGAAAGTTCTGAGAATAATTTAACTTCATTTCTTACTGTTTCTCAAACTGAGAAACTTTTTTCTGTATGCTGTATATCTCACAGAAAAGAGTATACGAATGTACATTATACGGCTGAAAAGTATCAAAAGCTCTTCTTAATGTATTATTGCTGCTGCTAAGTCGCTTCAGTCGTGTCTGACTCTGTGCGACCCTTAGACGGCAGCCCACTAGGCTCCTCTGTCTCTGGGATTCTTTTTAATGCATTCGAATTATCTCCTAGTCTAACTTAGTGTCCAGTTGTGGCTGAGCCTGAGGGAATTTGATTTGGGGAAATTGAACTGTGAGGTGCTGCCACCTTGTGTGCTGGGCCTATAAGCATCATTACTTCCCATTCTCATCTCTGGAATACTACCCCCAAAAAATACTGCGATGGAGACATTATCCTGTTAAAAGGAGGGGTTTCTTAATCCTTTTTGTGCTCGTGGGACTCTCCAGGAACCTATGGACCTCTCTTTAGAGTAATGTTTTTAAATTATGAAATAAAATAATAGACTTAGAAACTCTAAATATAAGATTAAAATGAAAAATGTGTAATAAACTAGCATGTATACTTCATTAATAGGGCTTCCCTGGTGGCTCAGACGGTAAAGAATCTGCCAGCAATGCCATGCACAGAGTTGGACACGACTGAAGCGACTTAGCAGCAGCAGCAGCAGTGGCCAGTCTAAAAACTACTGTGATCTCAAATAAGTAAATAGAGTAAATATATTTGAGATATTGACAACCTGTAATGTGACTCGAAAATGTGTGTCACAGGCTAATGCTATTATGGTTTGTTGCTTGTATTCATACTTGAAGGAAATGCTAAACTATAGTTAAAAATTATTAGAAAAATATTATTATTTTTTCCTAAGTTGACAGACCACTTGAGTTCAAGCCATGGCCCATTTTGGATACAGAGACCCCAAATTAATCATTCCTGACTCTTAATACAGTTAATATTTGATCACTAAATAAGGAAATATTAGACATCAAAACTTCCAAAAGCAAATTTTCATTAAGAACCCACAAGTCTATAGAAGTCTTCTTTGAATAAGGTATTTTTAAAGAACAAAGCATTATTTTTTTCCTCATAAATATTATTTTTCTACATCATGCTATAATCAACATTTATATGATATAGGATATTTCTAATACTTTTATGCATGCATGTGTGTGTACTCAGTTGTGTCTGATTCTTTGTGACCCTTTGGACTGTAGCCTGCCAGGTTCCTCTGTCCATGGGATTTTTCAGGCAGGAATACTAGAGTTGGATGCCATTTCCTCATCCAGGGGATCTTCCCGACCCAGGAATCAAACCTGTGTCTCCCACTTCTCCTGCATTACAGGTGGATTCTTTACCTATAGGTCTACAAAACAGACGCTAGGTTTTATTGATTTCTTAAGAAACTGACTACCTGGATTCTGATCCAAGACTTGTCTTTAATTGATTCAATGACCTTGCACATTTCTCTCCTTTACCTCCCTCTTTCCNAACCTGTGTCTCCCACTTCTCCTGCATTACAGGTGGATTCTTTACCTATAGGTCTACAAAACAGACGCTAGGTTTTATTGATTTCTTAAGAAACTGACTACCTGGATTCTGATCCAAGACTTGTCTTTAATTGATTCAATGACCTTGCACATTTCTCTCCTTTACCTCCCTCTTTCCTTCCTCCATTCCTCCCTTTCTTGTTCTCTGCTACCTTCCTTTCTTCCTTCCTTTTTTCTTCCCTCCTTACCTTTCCCTATTTCTTTGCTCCTCTCTCCCTCCTCCCTCTTCCTTTTTCTTTCTCCCTCCTCTTTATTTTGCTTTCAACAAACTTTTAATAAGAGACAAACAAGTGCTAAGAATTGTGCTAAGCAGTGTGTGATGATCTAAGGGGCTTCACAGTTAATTATAATAGAGCATGATCCAGAGGCAGATTTACCACACACCTAAAGCAGCTTAAGCTTCTGTGTACATCCACTCTCCTCTATATCTGCAAGGCCTGCGTCTGTAGACTGAACTCAGTGCAGATTGAAAATATTCAGGAGAAAAATCTTTTCAGAAAGTTACAAAAAGCATAACTTGAATTTGCCATACTCTGCCAACTAATTATATAGTATTTGCAATCTATTTACAAGTATTTACATGGTATTCATATTTCATTAGGTATTATAAGTAATCTGGAGGTGATTTAAAGTATACAGGAGGATGTGTGCAGGTTATATGCAGATGCTACACCATTTTATATGAGAAACTTGAGCGTCTGTGGATTTTGGCATCTGTCAAGGGTTCTAGAATTTGTCCCCCTCAGACACAGAAGGATGGCTGTCCTACTTGCATGGTTCCAAGGAGACGTGGCAGTGATTTTACATGTTTCTATAGTTTTATAAAATTTATAAAGTGAGAAATTTAAACCACAATCAGTTCAGACCACTGTCTCTTTGAATCTCTACTTCCGCTCATGTTCATTGCTTTTAGAGTGCCTAGGCATTCTGAGATCCTGTTAAGCAGAAGCTGAGCAAGGGATACATTTAGATTGGGTTTAGTGAGATACATTTATGTGGTTCATACTCATTTTCATGTACAGGGAAGATTCCCAAGGGTACTGTCAGTCAATACCTAAGAATTTTATCTAGTCAGTTTCTTCTGTTTAATTAGTTTTGCATACTTACGAAGAAGTCTACATATAATTTGTCATTTTAACTCTCAAGAAGGAGGTAGCCAAGTCTGTGTGGCTGTGAAAGTTAATATTACAAAGGCCTTTCCTCACCAAGATGAAGTGATACTTGATGTGTTTTTGCCCACTTGAAACACTAGACTCAAGTAGAATAGTTAGAATCTATTCCATTTACTGTCTCTCTATAAATACTGTCTCTAAGACAGGTTTTGGTTGTTTTAACACACGGTTCCATGAAGTTAACCAAAGATTGTTGCCAATGACCAAACACCATTTCCTAAGGAGACTGCTGCTTTTGCAATGTGCCAGCTTGGCTGGGCTAAACTCTGTTTCCTAGAACTCTCCTTCTTCTGTGTCTGGTTCAGCCCTCAGGAGATTCTTGTGTGAGACTTGAAGGATGGAGGTGAAGCCGCAGACATTTTCATAACTCACACACATTGTCATTTATCTGCTTTTTTACCTCGTTGGTGGAAAGCAGCTGCTCCGCCTTTTCCAGGACCCTCTTCATTACTTCCGGAGAAGGCAATGGCACCCCACTCCAGTACTCTTGCCTGGAAAATCCCATGGACGGAGGAGCCTGGAGGGCTGCAGTCCGTGGGGTTGTGAAGAGTCAGACATGACTGAGTGGCTTCACTTTCACTTTTCACTTTCATGCATTGGAGAAGGAAATGGCAACCCACTCCAGTGTTCTTGCCTGGAGGATCCCAGGGACGGGGGAGCCTGGTGGGCTGCTGTCTGTGGCGTCGCACAGAGTCAGACACGACTGAAGCGATTTAGCAGCAGCAGCAGCTTCATTACTTCCAGCTCCTAGGCCTGGAGTGTTTTTATAATAGCTGCGTGATGAAGGCTCCTAGCTTCTACAAGACTCCCATCCCCTCAGCGTCAGACGTGAAACACAGGTTTTGGTCTCTCCTCCTGAACTCCAGCTCTTGCTCATGGATCAAACCTGTTCTCTCGCTCCTCCACTTACCATCCATCTTCTCCTCCCGATGACCTGCCCCATGAACTTGAAACTCCAGCAACAAGAATGATAGCTTTACAGAAACTGTTTTACCAGCTCCCACCATTGCATAAAATCCAGTCCCTATCACAAAGGACTGATTGTCACAGATGTATTTCCTGATGGTCTGCTTCTCTGACTGAACCTTGACTGATACAAAGACATACACATATTTACATAAATATACTGTGGTGGCTAATTAACTCCCAGTCTTTCTCACTGAAGGAGCTGATGACTGTGCTTAACCAGCATAGCTCAAGGATAGGCTCTGTTCTGATTCTGTCTGGACCCCTCAGTCTACCCCGGGATTCCCATGTCCCCATGCTCCAGTCCTGCAGTGTCTGTGCTGGAAGGTCATCAGAGACAGTGATGCTCAGTGCTCTCAGCCTTAGCCCACCACTCTTTTATTCTCCTGGTCCGCGTTCTCTGGGGTGTTGTTATCCATATTCTCTCAAGCAGTAGTGTTGGAAGGGCCACTTAAAAGCCTACAAGAGTCACACTGAGAATGGAGCCACCCCCTCTGCAGCCTTGGACCTTCTCTGTATGTGTTAGACCATTCATCATGGCCTGGCAGCGGGAGCTGGGAAATGTGTAGGCTTTACTATTTAATCACTTCATGTCCATCATCCTATGAGTTATAGTAGTGCTAGTTGTTACCTTAGCATTTCCCCCAAAAAACTATACACTAGGCCAAGTTGGGCTTCCTTGGCAGTGCAGTGGTAAAGAATCCACCTGCAATGTAGCAGATGCGGGTTAGATTCCTGCATTGGAAAGATCCACTGGAGAAGGCAATGGCACCCCACTCCAGTACTCTTGCCTGGGAAATCCCATGGACGGAGGAGCCTGGTAGGCTGCAGTCCATGGGGTCGTGAAGAGTCGGACACAACTGAGCAACTTCACTTTCACTTTTCACTTTCGTGCACTGGAGAAGGCAATGGTTCTTGCCTGGAGAATCCCAGGGATGGAGGAGCCTGGTAGGCTGCCATCCATGGGGTCGCACAGTGTCGGGCACAACTGATGTGACTTAGCAGCAGCAGCCAGTATTTTTGCCTGGGAAATACTATGGATACTGGAGCATGGCAGGCTACAGTCCACGGTGCGGCAAAGAGCTGGACATAACTTAGCAACTAAACAACAACAACACAGCCAAGTTACATCCCTAAAATCCAGTTTATGGCTCTAGAATAGTATTCAGTGGACATAGATTCCCAAGGGGGTGGCTATAGAGTGTTGGGTTGCCTCAGAGTCATCCCCAAATTTACTTATACAGACATCAGAAGAGATTAAGCCTTTTATTTCATATTTTGCACATTTTGCACATCCTTTAAAAATAGCTTTTAAATGGAATAGCTCAGCTATCAACTTTTATTTGAGATCTTCCTCAATTCCTCCAGACAGAGCTAATATCTTCTTTGTATGATTATAGCAAAACTCACATTGTATAGTGATTGGATTCTTGTCCAGCTTATCCGCAAGTCTACAATCATTTAAGGTTAAAAAAAAAAATCACACTTTTTTCACCTTTGCCTAACTAGTGCCTAGCATATTAATGAATTTTATTAAAATTTTGATAAATGAATACTTAAGTTTTTGTCATCTCTAAATTTAGTCTACTCTATATTAGGAAAAATAACTCTTAATTACTTTTTAATGTTACCAAATATCTGGATGTATCAATATATTAATAAGCTATCTAAAAATTAAAATGTTACTACTATTTATGACCCTCTGCAGCAGTGTTATCCAGTAGAACTTTCTGCAATGGTGGCAGAAATTTCCTTCTGCAATTATGAACTTGAAATGTGGCCAGCACAGCTCTGGATATTTGAAAACATGTAGGCATTTCTACAAAGATAATCTATATTATAACTTTGAGTCTTTTAAAAATGCTACAGACAAACTTCTATTGGTTTCCTCCCTCTGAGAGTCAGTTTTTTGAACTTGAACTCACTGTAGATACAAAAGGGAAATATATCATGTGAGAATAAATATTGATAAGATAATCTTTTCCTCCCAAAATGGTCTTTCAGTTGAGTAACATCTTTGATTTTTAGCTGTTATTAATAACTTTCAAAATGTTTTCTATTCACTCATGATATTTTCTGTTCAATTTTTTAAAGATATTTTTTTTAATTCTTAAAGATTCTAACAGGATAAAAGATAAGCCTGTCAGACCAATGTCATCTATGTTATGAGCTCATAGTAGTTTTTCAAGGAAATTTATGACTATGAGTAGATAGCCATTTGGGGCTTCCCTCGTGCCTTAGTAGTAAAGAAACTGGCTGCCAATGCAGGAGACATGGATTGGGTCGAGACAATCCCATAGAGAAGGAAATGACAGCCTACTCCAATATTCTTGCCTGGAAAATCCCATAGACAGAGGAGCCTGGTGGGCTATAGTCTGTGGAGTGACAAAGAGTGGGACATGACTTAAAACTGAACAACTGAGGCCCATTTTATGCAGTACATATTTTTACTGTAAAATGAATATACTATTGTTGGCCAATAATCTTCATTTTAATCTCTGATTAAAAAAACTTTTTCCTGAAATTATAGAACCATCTGTCAAAATAACAATGCATAGTTTACTAAACGTTTTTATACAGAGCTGTCTATTAAACACAAGTATTGAGTTCAGAAGTTTTGATTTGGGGTTGGGGAGGGGCATTTTTGCTCTTTACTTCAAAAAGAGACAACAGAAAAAAAAATCTATAAAAATTATTAATTCATTCAGTATTCTTGGGTTAAATACATACAAAAAACACTCAACAGCAGTAAGAAGGTTTCAAACTGGTAAAGTTTATAAGAGAGGACTGTAAAATTGATGATATATCTGAAGTTTTATCATGTATGTGTAATGTATTTATATTTATCAAGGAATTCAAAAGACAAATGGCATGTGAACATTTTTTTTTAATGGCTTATATTCAGAGATTGTATTAATTTAAACCAAGGGTCTCAAAAGAATTAGCTAACCAACTAGACTCACAATGGCTAAATTTTAAAAATTCACATTTACAAGACATTGCATCTATTATTTAACTGTAGAATTTTTTAAAGTAAAATGAGATCCCCTTTTCAAAAGCATCAAGTGATGCTGCAAGTGTGAAAGCCATTTAAGATTCAAAGGAATTGCAGGATAAGAAATACAGAAAATGAAATCTATTCTTTACATAATACTCAAGATGTGTATTTATATACTACATTTTTGAGAATCTATGCATTTGTTTATACAGACCTGGGTTTAGATATAGGTTCATCACTTATTAGTGTTCTTGAACAGATTCTGTGCTTCAATTTCTCCATCAGGAAACTGTAGATAATCATCATCATGATTTTTATATAAGAAGCATTTAGAACATTAAGTACTCAATAAATATTAGTCTCAAAAAAGGCAAAGTTGGCTAATAGAAGTGCTTTTTCTGAAATTCCATATTTCAGGTCTCTCATCTTTAGTTTATTTCTTAAAATGTAAATTTTCATAATATAATCTTCAATAATGCTTTTTATTATCTTTCAAGTATAAGCTACAGCAAGATAAATCAGGGCAGTTGTAAGCCTGCAGAAAGAGCAAAGGTTAAGAAATTGCAAATGAGTCAAACTAAAATTCTACGTACTGCCTTTTTAGTGTCTAAGACCATATGTGAAAATAATTATGAATAGTAAATTTAACAGCAGTAACTAAAGTAACCTTTTGCAAGTGAATCACAGAAACAGTTGTATATCATTACATTACAACTTGAAGTTGCCAGTGGGATTCTCATGAAAAATTTGAATATTTTTGAAAAAATCAGAAGTAACAGAGGGAAAAAAAAGCAATCTTTATTCTATTCCAGAATTCCAGTACGAGATGAATCACAAGAAGGTGAATCAGTAGTGACAGCCAGGGGAAAAAGAAAAGTAAGCAGATCAAATCCCTAGGGCTTGAAAGAAGAAAGGATTATACTGAAAACTGACCTCAGATGAAGAGATGACTCAGTGCTTAACCAGCAGGAAGGCCCATATGCTACCTAACAGCAGGGAGACGGGAAAGATGCCCAGTCAGGGATTCTATCAAGCCTCTGATTAGATAATGAATGGAAATATCTAAGTCTAAATCTTGGCTCAGTTGTTTGTTAGCGATGCAGCATTAGGCAAGTTGTTTAAACTCTCTAAGCCTCATTTTCATTCCTGTAAGATGAGGATAATATTTGTAGTTTCTTACAGTTTTATTGCATTAAAAAACACAACATCTGTGAAGCAATTAGCATGATTTCTGGCAGAAAGTAACTTTGATAATATTATTTGAAGATGAAGCAAGATCCCTAAGTAACTGTAGATTACTAGATATTAAACTATTAACCACCAGGTTGAGTCTTTGAGCTATGAATTGACTGATAGCTCTACACTAAGTTTTTTATTAAAGATGTTATGTCTTTTTTCGATTTGGGAAGTTTTTCTTAGGTTCTCATGTTTTGGTTTGTTGATTTTTCTCATGACCTCCTAACCCAGTGCTTCCAAAGTCAGCTATAATGGGATATGAGGTCAGAACAAAAATGTCTCTATGCTTCTGAAAGTCAGGACCAGTCTTGTTATCTCATTTAGAAATATTCCTACTGAATTAACCACCCTAAGGAAGACTTCTGTGTTTAGAAAACAGTGTAGACCTCACGTGCACTGGCTTCAAGGTGTTACACCTATCACAAAGACAGGGAAGGCATATATAAGCAGGTGTTATACAACTATTAATAGTATGTTGAGTTGGTTATTTTGAAATATAAAAAATATCATTGAGGTAAAACAATTCTATTAGCTGGAATTTAACTTTTATTTCAGATGTAAGTTTATTCAGATGTTTATTTCAGATGTAACAGCAATGTTAAAATCAACAAGATTAATCTTAACTGCACCAAATAAACAGATATTTAAGTATTTTTAAAATTATTCCCTCCAAAAAGCTTTTCTTTCTACCCAACATACCACAGTTTTCCAATAGTTCTATTTTTGAAGGACTTTCAATTGATGAGTAAACTGCTTTAGGGATATTTTAAAACTTCTTTCCTCAGATTAAAAGTAATCTGGACAAATTATATATTGCATAGATTTCCCTACAGATTCTTTTCTTCAGAACCTAAATGTAATCACCATACAATATAATTTTTACCTATTTACCCTACAGAAAAAAAACTGAATGCCCTAAAATATACAATGGATATATCCTGTGATCTTCCAGCTAACAGAAGTGTGGACAATGAAGTCACAAAGTTTTCTGGACATCAAGGTAAGAATTTTTCTCAAAATATCTGGATTCAGAATCACACTAATTTAATAGTGCTGTTTCCTAGACTGAAACTTAAAGGAGTTATTAGAACTATTTTTAAAGTGTCCAGTTTTATATCAACTTTATCACTTCAGTTCAGTTTGTTCCATGTCCAGTTTTAACTGTTGCTTCCTGACCTGCATATAGGTTTCTCAAGAGGCAGGTCATGTGGTCTGGTATTCCCATCTCTTTCAGAATTTTCCACAGTTTATTGTGGTCCACACAGTCAAAGGCTTTGGCATAGTCAATAAAGCAGAAATAGATGTTTTTCTGGAACTCTCTTGCTTTTTCGATGATCCAGCGGATGTTGGCAATTTAATCTCTGGTTCCTCTGGCTTTTCTAAAACCAGCTTGAACATCTGGAAGTTCACGGTTCATGGTTCAACTTTATAATGCCTTAGATTTATCCATACTAATGAAAACCGTTCTGTACACTAGCAATCTACTCTAAAACTACTTATCTAAAAATGTGAGGGCCTTCCCTGACAGTCCAGTGGTTAAGACTTCACCTTCCAGTGCAGGGGTTGCAAGTTCAACCCCTGGTCAGGTAGCTAAGAATCCACGTGTCTTAGGGCCTAAAACCCAAAGCATAAAACAGAAGTAATATTGTAACAAATTCAATAAACACTTGAAAAATGGTCCATATAAAGAAAAAATCTTTAAAAATCGTAAATCTGCCCATGATGATCATAGTATTACTAATTTTCTCACTTAATAATAGCCTTTCCTCCCATCTTCCATGTATGGTCCAACATTACTTTAAGATTTAAGTTTATGTTTTCAGACTATATTTGCTGTCAGATATAGAAAAATGAAAGACCCCAAACCTCAAGTGATATTCAAACCAGCTATCATGTGTAATGAACACATTTTTATAAGCTGGCCTTTATATATTTCTAGCTGACAGAAAACTGTTTTATGAACAAAAATATCAATAATTTAAAATAGTTTAATCTACATGAAAGCTTGTATAATAATTCTATAATGTGATTACCTCATACTGTTAATATTACTGAAACAGGATGATTTTTCCTGAAATAAAATAGCACTTGTTTGGGAATCAAGTAATAAAGGTATTTCACTCAGGAAATCACTAACTGGCTTAACTGGGGATGTATTAATATACAGTGATCAGTTTCATTATGTAATACTTTTTTGGCACATCTACATGTTTTAATAAGTCAGAAATATAATAATAAAATAATGATAATGAGCTATTGAAAAAAATCAGAGTGTACTGTGATGTATATCCTTTAGAGTATAATTCAGAAAGCACTTCTGGACTTAAAATATTGTTTCTCTCAAAGTATTTCTCAGCATGCATATTTGGTTAGAAAAATATATTATGAATCGTTTGACAATTTTGACACTTTCAGTTCAGTTCAGTTCAGTCGCTCAGTCGTGTCCAACTCTTTGCAACCCCATGAATCGCAGCACGCCAGGCCTCCCTGTTCATCACCAACTCCCGGAGTTCACTCAGACTCACGTCCATCGAGTCCGTGATGCCATCCAGCCATCTCATCCTTGGTCGTCCCCTTCTCCTCCTGCCCCCAATCCCTCCCAGCATCAGAGTCTTTTCCAATGAGTCAACTCTTCGCATGAGGTGGCCCAAGTACTGGAGTTTCAGCTTTAGCATCATTCCTTCCAAAGAAATCCCAGGGTTGATCTCCTTCAAAATGGACTGGTTGGATCTCCTTGCAGTCCAAGGGACTCTCAAGAGTCTTCTCCAACACCACAGTTCAAAAGCATCAATTCTTCGGCGCTCATCTTTCTTCACAGTCCAACTCTCACATCCATACATGACCACAGGAAAAACCATAGCCTTGACTAGACGGACCTTAGTTGGCAAAGTAATGTCTCTGCTTTTGAAAATACTATCTAGGTTTGACACCTTACAGTTCCTAAAAGTGGTATCTGGCAATAATGTCCTGGTGCCTTCAAGGACAGGAGCCACTGAAGATTTCTCTCTTCACCTACAGCATCGCTGCTGCATGTAAAATTTAACTATCATCCACTTGTGGGTAATACTTTTTACACGTGAATTACCATTGTTTATAAAACATATATGGAAAAAATTCCATTAAAGTGAAAAGTTATATACCATTTACCATAGAATAAACAATGAAATTAAAAGATTAGCACAATTAAATTTAATCTAAGTAGGTCTTAAAATACAGCAGTTTGCAAAGCAATATGGTAATTCATTGCCTTTGGAACTCTCAGTTCTAGACTCAGATAGAACCTTTAAACATATGGGCTAAAAATTGACCCTAACATCATAAGTGCTAAGGCTTTTTATATCTTAACATGTTTTTGTTCAGTTTTAAAATAAGGGCCCAATTGTAAACAAACAAGCTCAACAGAGTTGTGACCAAAATTTTAAGATTTGATAACTAAAGTATTGACATTAAAATGATGCATCCATTTTTTTAAAGGCCACTTAAAAGGAATATTTAAATCAACAAAGAGTGATGTTTATCTGTACAGTTCAGTTCAGTTCANGCAATCTTGATTCCAGCTTGTGTTTCTTCCAGTCCAGCGTTTCTCATGATGTACTCTGCATATAAGTTAAATAAGCAGGGTGACAATATACAGCCTTGACGTACTCCTTTTCCTATTTGGAACCATCTGTAGTTGTGCCTATATGCTAAAACTATATAAATATTTTAAAATAATTAAAAACTTTTTATTGAGGGGATATTGGTCTATAACATTATATATATTTCACGTGTACAACACTGTATATTTTAACTTTGGTATACACCACAGCGTATACCACATTCACCACTAAAAGGTTAGCTTTCATCTGTTACCATATAGTTACCCATTTGGTCTTCTCATTCCCTTCCTTCCCCTCTGGTAACCACTACTCTTTTCTCTGCAACTATGTGTTTGGTTTGGTTTGTTCAATCTTATTTACTTATTTTCCATATATGAGTAAAATCAGATGGCATTTGTCTTTCTCCACATTGTCTTTATTCATTCATCTGTAGATGGACATTTAGCAAGGACAATAGCCAGGACATCCATATCCTGGCTATTGAAAATAATACTGAGATGAACATAAGGGTACATATAGTTATTTTTAATGTATTGTTTTTAAATAACTACCTGGAAGTGGAATAGCAGGATCACATGGCAGTTCTATTCTTAACTTTCTGAGGCATCTGTATACTGTTCTCGTCATGCATGGATGTGAGAGTTGAACTATAAAGAAAGCTGAGCACTGAAGAATTGATGCTTTTGAACTGTGGTGTTAGAGAAGATTCTTGAGAGTCCGTTGGACTTCAAGGAGATCAAACCAGTCAATCCTAAAGGAAATCAGTCTTGAATATTCATTGGAAGGACCGATGCTGAAGTTGAAATTCCAATACCACCTGATGCAAAGAACTGACTCAATGTAACAGACCCTGATGCTGGGAAAGATTGAGGGCAGGAGGAGAAGGGGACAACAGAGGATGAGATGGTTGGATGGCATCACTGACTCAAGGGACATGAGTTTGAGTGGGCTCTGGGAGTTGGTAATGGAGAGGGAAGCCAGGAGGGCTGCAGTCCATGGAGTTGCAAAGAGTCAGACACAACTTAGTGACTGAACTGAACTGAGAATTTAGTAGCTTCACAGCAAGATACTTTGGCCTAAATTTTTCTTCATTTTATATTGATATACTTTCCAATGGATATCTTTGTTAATAAGTGTTTTTTAAAAATTACCACTGCTATCTTCTAAATTGATTTACTTTTATATTCTGCAGATACATGTAGTTATTAAGTAAACTGTCTTTAGCTCCTCAAGTGCCCATCACAGTCAGAATCACAATGTGGTTGATTTAGCAGGGAATTAGATCAGGTAGTTGAATTGCTTTATCTCTCAGAGGTAGAAACTGATGTCAAGTGTGGTTAAGTAACTCAGACTTCTGATACATAGTCTAAAGGTTGTATTACAACCTTTCTTCTGCTTCACATCACTACTCAATTTAAATCACATTTAAAAGGTCAGATTTTTCTGGATCAGTTTTATATCCTCTTCATAACCTATAGCATTCATAGCCTACTAAGGAGGAAGTTGTTGTTCAGTCATTAAGTCGTGTCCAGCTCTTTGAGATCCCATGGAATGCACCATGCCAGGTTTCCCTGTCCTTCACTATCTTCTGGAGTTTGCTCAAATTCATCTTCATTGAGTTGGTGATGGTATCTAATCATATCCTCTGCCACCATCTTTTCCTTTTTGCCTTCAATCTTTCCCAGCATCAGAGGCTTTTCCAGTGAGTCAGCTCTTCACATCAGGTGGCCTAAGTTTTGGAGCTTCAGCTTCAGCATCAGCCCTTCCAATGAATATTCAGGGTTGATTTCCTTTAGGATTGACTGGTTTGTTCTCCCTGCCATCCAAGGGACTCTCAAGAGTCTTCTCCAGCACCACAATTTGAAAGCATCAATTCTTCGGCACTCAGAGTTCTTTATGGTTCAACTCTCACATCCATACAAGTGCTGTTTATTAGGGCAAATGCTTATTTGCCAATTATCTTGAATCTGTAAACAAACTTGCTATTTTTTTTTAACCAGAACATCACATATAACAGCAGATTTTTTTTTCTCCCCTAAATCTGTAAAGTCTAGTCCTATAATGCCCATGAACATAAATTTTGTCCTAATAACCTTGCAAAATTTTGTAGTCCCTCTAGGACTCAACTCTTGTCTTTTAACTCTGCAGTACAGCTAGACTTTAGCATAGCCTTTATAAATCACATGAAGGGAGAGGAAATAGGAAACGGCATTTAGGATGACTTCTGTGTTGGCAAGAATTGGACTCAGCTACTTTGAGCTGCAAAGTGGGAGCAAAGTATTTCAGCTTCAACACAAAATACAACACCCATAGGATCCAGGAATAAAATGAAGTTGAGTTGAAGCCTGTCAGAAGTAGGCTAGAGTACTTGTTTTTAATCTGTTTACCCCAGAGGAATTCTTGAAATAATTTTCAAGTCTCAAGGAATTCCCACATAAATACTCTTATACCTACAAATCACAGAATGTTAATGTGATCACAGAATTATAGATTTTATTATTTAGTTGTTAATTCATGTCTGACTCTTTTGTGACCCCATGGACTGTAGCCCACCAGGCTCTTCTGTTCATGGGGTGGGCAAGAATAATGGTGTCAGTTGCCATTTCCTTCTCCAGGGGATCTTCCCAACACAAGGATCAAACCCGCATCTCCTGTATTGACAGGTGGATTCTTTACCACTGAGCCACACCAGGGAAGTCCTAATTTATAGATATAGTAATCCAAAAATGATTGTCAGTCATTTGACTACTGGGGGTATTTATTAGCCAAAGTGTGTTTCTCTCTCCCCACAAAAGACACCAACTCTAATGTAAGTTGGTAGTGTAGGCAAAGAAAATTGAGCTTCCTTTTTATTTTTATTTCATACCTGATTTTTTAACCATATCCAGTGTATTAGTGCAAGTTCTCCAAGACACCAAGACAGGATTAAACATGCAAGGATTTTATGAGAGAAATACCTTTGAGGGAAAGAGCCTGAGAAGACTAGGAGAGCCATCGGGCCATGAAAGTACACATGAGCTTGCATGAAGGCGAGAGGAAGGAAGCCTGGGTGGAAATGGTCTCCATGGCTGTGAAGTCCAAGGAAGGGTCTGCAATGCTCTCAGCGAGTCTCTGAAGCAGAATCAGCCGTCAGAAGGGTCTGATGCTATCAAGGTATAGGCCTGCCTCTGTGCTCCTGTCTGGGGTGTGACCTTAGCACCAACACAGCCATGGAGTTCAGAGCCCAGCAGCTGGGCTCTTGGTCAATTAGGTTCCATGTAGCTGAAGGTCTGCAAAGCACATTCTCATGGCCATCACACCTAAGATGGCCAAGACCTTTATCATAAATGTCTACTCTACAAGTAGCTAATGAGATTTAGACTATGTGATTCCCCCCCACCCCGCCATTTAAAACTAAAATGACTACCCAAACTTTCTTGAAAAAGAAGTTACGGTTAGCTTACTTTTTCTGAAATTAACACCTTTCTTTCCTTTTCATAATTTTTTATAGTAGGTTCTTTTTGGTTACCTATTTTAAATATAGCAGTATATGCATGTCAAGAGCCATATAAAACAAATATAAGAAATTTCTGTTAAATAGTTGGTTTATACCAAAAAATGTGATTTATTTTTCTTAAGATAGACTTAGTTAAATTTATAAATTGATTTAACCAATTCAATGTTA
Organism: Cephalophus harveyi; assembly: GCA_006410635.1. Lineage (NCBI taxonomy): Eukaryota > Metazoa > Chordata > Mammalia > Artiodactyla > Bovidae > Cephalophus > Cephalophus harveyi. The sequence continues at coordinate 365,169 of SJYT01032750.1, forward strand.
TTTGCAACTTGAAAATTATTGACAGTACAATCAGTATAGCTACTAAACCATAAGACAAGAGAATATGAATAAAAGTATCTCTTAAGATAGTTTTTTATACAAAACTTTGAAACAATTATTTTTTTTCCTGAGTAACACTTATCAGGCACCTAGGCCTAGCAGTTATGAAATTATTATACATATATGTTAGCTTTTAAAAATCTCTTTTATATATCTACTTATACATAAAATTGTCATTTTTGAAACTAGGAGTATACAATAAAATAAATGAAACTTCTACTTGTTTTTCTAATGCACAGTTACTCACTTCTGGAGTTAATGAGAAAAACACGTGTGGATTTAATTTTCAACTAAAATGAGATGATTTTAATCCCTGCTCATAATGATTGTTACACAGTTCAAAGCTTGCTCACATATGTAATGAGTAGAAAACTGCAACAAAATATTCTCTGCCTTCCTATGAATGACAGAATACTCTTCTTTCCCAGAAATCCAGAACTTGTCTAGGGGAAGATCAGTAAGCCTCATCTTGACTGCACCATCAGACCACAGCTTACCAAGCTCTTACTCTTCTCTCAAAGTCAAGTTCTCAAGCTGAGCAAAAGATTCAAAGAAAGGATCTCTCTCCCCTATTGGAAGAAAGAGATAATACTGTTCCATTTTGTTCTGTGGTTCTTCTGTGCTAAGTCACTTCAGTCATGTCCAACTCTGTGTTACCCAAAGGACTGAGCCCACCAGACTTCTCTGTCCATGGGATTCTCCAGGCAGGAATACTGGAGTGGGTAGCCATTTCCTTCTCCAGGGGATCTTCCTTACCCAGGGATCTAACCCATGTCTCTTATGTTTCCTTCATTGGCAAGCAGATTCTTTATGACATAGCGTCACTTGGAAAGCCGCATGGTTCTTCTGGGTGATTTCAGTGGCTCAGAGTCTGCCTGCAGTGCGGGAGACTCAGGTTCAATCCCGGGGTTGGGAAGATCCCCTGGAGAAGGAAATGGCAACCCACTCCAGTATCCTTGCCTGGAAAATCCCATGGACGGAGGAGTCAGACACGACTGAGTGACTTCACTTTTACTGTAAGTCTGGCTAATAATCTCTACTTTCAAACCCTAGCAGCAGTGAGAGAATTTCAAAATTTCCTATTGCACTATAACTTTTCCAGAGATTCAGATTGTTTTAAATCAAAGAATCTTGTTACTTGAAACAAAACTTTCTTTAGGGTCTTGTGGATACTTGTTCAGCAGGTTCATGTGATGAAAAATGCCTGCTAAGTAGCTAGTTGCTGTAACCTCCCTTCATCAAAACACCCCACAAAAATCTGGCCTACTGTTTCTTGAAAATCCTCCCATAATTCACATTTTAGCTAAAACACACATTGCAAACTCTTCCTCTGCTTAGTCACATATTTTTATATATAATAGGTCTATGTGATCCTCTTAGATATAACACAATTTTAAGACATTTTAGAATGAGATGATCTTTAATAAAATTAATCATTTTGTACCATCATTTAGAAACTTTTTCATTTCATCTATAAGAGTTTTTTGACATTAGTACCTCTCTGAAGAAAACCCTGTGTTGTAATAACTTCAGATCCAAGAAACTCAACAAATCCAAGCACAAGAACCAAGAAGAAAATTATGTCAAGGTACATCAGACTTCTCCAAACTGGTGGTAAAGAAAAGATCCTAGCAACTAGAGAAAAGGCTTGTTAGATACAGAGAAACAAAGGTAAATATGACATTAGATTTTTCATCAGAAACTATACAAGTGAGAAGTGAGTAGAGTAAAATCTTTAAAGCAGTGAAAGAAAAAGCCATCAGAATACTATAGCTCCCAAAATATCTTTTAAAAATGAAGACAAAACACTTTTCAGATGTACAAAAACCAACCAATTTCATCAGCAACAGGACCACATTACAAGAAATGGTAAAGGAAGTTTTTTGGCCAGAAGGAAAATGATATCAGACAGACATATGAATCTATACAAAGAAATAGAATATTAGAAAAGGTAACTCCATGTTTAAACATATAAGAATTTTTTCTTTTAATTTAATGTTCTTATTGTTAAAATCTGTAATTAAAACTAATTACAAAGTAACATGTGGTTTATAACATTTGTGAAAATAAAGTATATTACAACAATAAGTGCAAACGTGGAGAAGGGAGAAATGGAAGTAAACTGTTGAAATGTTCTTATACTATACATGAGATGGTATAACATCATTTGAAGATATACTGTGATAAATTAAAAATACATATGTACACCCTAAAGCAACAACTAAACTAACAGAAGAGTTATAGCTTAAAAGCAACCAATGAGATAAAATAGAATGAGAAAAGGTATAATCTAAGAAAAGTCAGGAAAAGCAGAAAAGGTAAACAAAAAAGGTTCTTGTTGGAAAACAAATAGCAAAATTATATATTTAAACTTAACCACATTAATAAACACATTAAATGAAAATGATCTCAATACTCCAATTAAAAAACACAGGTATATTAATTTTGAAAATACTATCCAATTATATGCTACTTATAAGAAGTCTACTTCAAATATAAAGACACAAGCAGGTTAGAAGTAAAAGTAAAGAAAAAGATATACCGTGCTAACACTAATCAAAAGAAAGTATCAGAGAAAACAAATTTAGGGGCAGAGAATAATACTAGAGATAAAAAGGTCATTTCCTATGGATAATAGGGTCAATTCAACAAGATCACATAGCAATCCTAACTGTTTTTTATACAATAACAGAACTTTAATTACATGGAGCAAAACTTGACAGAATTGAACAGATAAATCAACAAATCCAGAGTTGTTATGAGAGATTTCAATATGTCTTTTTGAATTATTGGTAGACCAAGTAGATAGAAAATCAGTAAAGATATAGAAAATGTGAACAGTACTATCAAACAACTTGACATTTATAAAACACTCTACCCAACAGCAAAATAGATATTATTTTCAAGTGCACACAGAACATCTACCAAGAAAGACCATATTCTGGGCTAGAAAATAAGTCTCAATAAGGTTTGTTATTTAGTCATAAAGTCATGTCCGACTCTTTTGTGACCCCATGAACTGTAGGCCGCCAAGCTCCTCTGTTCATGGGCAAAAATACTGGAGTGGGTTGCCATTTCCTTCTCTAGGGTATCTCCCTGACCCAGAGATTGAACCCACATATCCTGCACTAGCAGGCGAGTTCTTTACCACTGAGCCATAAGATGAATCAATTCATTCAGAGAAACTTTTTTGAACAAAATAGAATTAAATTAGAAATCAATAGCAGAAAAATCTCTGCAAAATCACCAAGCATTTGGAAATTAAGTAATATACTCCAAGATAACTCATGGATCTGGAGAAGGAAATGGCACCCCACTCCAGTACTCTTGCCTGGAAAATCCCATGGACGGAGGAGCCTGGTAGGCTGCAGTCCATGGGGTTGTGAAGAGTCAGACATGACTGAGCGGCTTCACTTTCACTTTTCACTTTCATGCACTGGAGAAGGAAATGGCAACCCACTCCAGTGTTCTTGCCTGGAGAATCCCACAGACAGGGGGGGCCCTGGTGGGCTGCCGTCTATGGGGTCGCACAGAGTCAGACACAACTGAAGCGACTTAGCAGCAGCAGCAGCAACTCATGGATCAAGAATAAAAATTCAGAATAAAGTTAGAAAGTAGTTTAATGAAATGAAAATTGAAAACATAAAAATTTCTGGGATGCCACTAAGGTGGTGCCTAGGGAAAACACAGTGCTAAATGCTTATATTAGAAAAGAAGCTCTCAAATAAAAAACCTCAGCTTCCACATTAAGAAAACAGAAAAAGAAAAGCAAATTAATCCCCAAGTAAGTAGAAGAAAGGGAATAATAAAGATCAAGGTGGAAGTCAACAAAGTAGAAAAACAATATAAAAAAAAAAATCCATAAGACTAAAAGCTAGTTTTTTGAGATCAATAAAATTGATAAACCTCTAATCAGACTGGTAAGAACAAAAAGTAAGCACAAACTGGCAGTTACAGGAATGGCAGGAATGACATTATTAGGGATTTTACAGATATTTAAAGGAAAATGAGAGAATATTATTGACAACTTTATGCCAGTAAATTTAACACATTAGAAAAAACACCTTGCAAGACACAAGTTACAAGGCTCAGTCAAAAAGGAATAGATTAGGTGAAAGGCCATATATCTACTTTTTAAATTAAATTTCTAGTTAAAAACCTCCCACAAAGAAAATCCCAGATGGCTTCTGGAGTGAATTCTACCAAATGTTTAAGGAAGAAATAATATCAAGTCTACACATACTCTTCCAGAAATTGAAAAATAGGGACCATTTCCCAACTCATTCTATGAAGCCAGCATTGATCTGAGATAAAAACTAGGCAAAGACATTAGAAGAAAACAAAACTATGGCCTAATGGTCCTCTTGAACACAGGTGCAGAAATTCTAAACAAACTTTTAGCAAACCAAATACAAAATATATAAAGGATAATACATAATGGCCAAATGAATTTTATCTCATTCTCTAGGATGATTTTTCCACCTGAGACTATGTTCTCAACGTCACATGCAGGCAATCCAGTTGACAGACCATCTGAACACCTAGCCAAAGGGCAACATTAACTGTCAGCCAAGGGAGTTAACTATTTTAGACTCCAACCCAAATGAGCCATATCAGAACGGTATTCCAACTGATATCTAACTGCAAATGCATGAGATACGCCATTTGAAAACTGCCCAACTGAGCTTATCCTGAATTCTTGACCACAAAAGTGCTCAAGAATTAAAAATAAAATAAAATTATCATTTTAACTCACAAAACACAGGAAGAGAAATAGGGAGCTTTCAGTGAAACAGCTTTTGCCTGAAGAATTCTATGGACAGAGGACCCTGGTGGTCTACAGTCCACAGGATCACAAAGAGTTGGATATGACTGAGTGACTTTCACTTTCTCTACCCTAAACAAGTAAAGTTCTCCTGGGGATAAACCTACTCATTTAGATAATGCTTCCTCACAGATTTTTGGGATTTCACTCTTAAATATAAATGTCTAGCCAAAGATGATAAAACAATAAAATGAGGAAAACAAACCAGAAAAGAGAACCCCCTAAATCAGAGACAATGTGCAGAATAATAGGTAAGTTAATTTATATATAAAAAAAAATCTTCAGAGAGATGAGAGGATACTCAACACATTAAAAAAAAAAAAAATTTCTCATGATGTACTCTGCATAGAAGTTGAATAAGCAGGGTGACAATATACAGCCTTGACGTACTCCTTTTTCTATTTGGAACCAGTCTGTTGTTCCATGTCCAGTTCTAGCTGTTGCTTCCCGACCTGCATGTAGGTTTCTCAAGAGGCAGGTCAGATGGTCTGGTATTCCCATCCCTTTCAGAATTTTCCATAGTTTATTGTGATCCACACAGTCAAAGGCAAAGTGGTTTAAAACAACACAAATGTATGAGCTCATTGTTCTGGAGGTCAGAAGTCCAAAATCAGTCTGACTGGGCTGAAGTCAAGGTGTCAGAAAGGCTGGATCTTCCAGGAGGCTCCGTGGAGAGAATCCATTTCCTTGCCATTTCCTTTTCACCATGTAAAAAACACTACGTTCTTTGGCTCATGACCCCTTCCTTGCATCACTCCAACCTCTTGCTTCTGTCATTGCATTTCCTACTACTGACTCTGATTCCCCTACCTACCTTTTATACGGCCACTTGTGATTATATCACTAGATCCATTCAGGTAGCCCAGGACAATCTTCCCATCTGAAAAACTGAACCTTAGAATCTACAAGTCCCTTTTACCATTTAAGGTCACATGTTCACAAGTTCCAGGAATTAGGTTGCGGATATCTTTGAATGTGGAGACAATATTTGAAACCACATAAAAAGTATTGAAAATAATTGTTGGGTTTGGGGATAGAGACCTAGGGATAGGAAAGGGATTTGCTGTTACTAATCTTATAGTATTCTTTGAATTTAAAACTATGCCCATTTTTCCTTTGCATCAGTATATATTATTTCATGAATAAAATTTTTTAAGTATTAAATGTATATATACCAAAATGTTAACTATGGTTTTCATTACATACTTTTCTTAATTTTACCTTCATTATTATCCAAAGTTTTATAATAAGCACACAATCATTTTATAATGGGAAAAATCAGCCATTTAAAATTTATATAATTTTTAACTTTTCAAAGTAAATTAAGTTCATGATATAAATGAATAGCCACATGTTGATATCTGCCATATAAAAGGTACTTTAAAAGCTGAGGTAGCTATGACTACTAGACTATGTTTTTCTTTTTTAATTTTTTCTTTTTTTTTTTTGGCCTTGCTACAAAGCATGTGGGATCTGAGTTCCCCTAAAGTGGAAGCATGGTATGTTTTTTATATTTCTTTAAAGAAGATTTTTGTTTAAATTTTAGTCTTTCCAGTGAAGGATATGACTGATAGTATCAATTGTTAGAAATAACTATTGATCAAGACATAAACAATTATTAGAAGTTAGAGTTTTAAAAGACTTGTGAAGAAGAGATACTTTATTCCAATAAAAAGGAATTTACTTTCCTACAAAGTAAGCAAAACAAATGAAAAACCCTTTCATGAATTCTTTTCTCTCTCTTATGGAAAATGCATGCTTAATAGTACCATGGAGTAAAAAGATCACTGTATGATGAAGAAATGACTTTAGATATTTTGATTAATTTGCCACAAACACTTTGTTATTGTAGTAGGTCCAATCAGGAACTCAAAAATTTAGAGAATTTTTTTAAAAATTTATTTTGGATCAGAATTGGCCAATTGTCCTTCAGGAATGGCTTTTTTTGCAATGCGGGAGACCTACGGTAGATCCCTGGGTTGGGAAGATCCCCTGGAGGAGGACATGGCAACTCATTCCAGTATTCTTGCTGGAGAATCCCATGGACAGAGGAGCCTGGTGACCTCATGAGTCCATGTGGTCTCAAAAAGTCAGACACGACTGAGCGACCAAGCACTGCATGGCACAGCAATGGCTTTTATGGGGTTTATTCTGGGTCACAAAATGAAACTGCAAAGCCAGGACAGATGAGTGACTCTGTTAGAATGGATTGAGTGTCTGTGTGCAGAGCACTTGAGGCACCTCTCAACTAAAAGTGGGAAAAATACTTTCTCAAGGAACTGGTCTCAGAAGAGTTTACCAAGCCCATTTTCACACAGAAGCTTGCATAATATCGACAACCAATTTCCTTTAAGAGGAAAAATATTATGTGGAAACCTTTTCATCCTTTGTTGTTGTTGCTCAGTCATGACTGACTCTTTGCAACCCCATGGACTGCAGCACGCCAGGCTTCCCTGTCCTTCACCATCTCCTGGAGCTTGCTCAAACTCCTGGCCATTGAGTCACTGATGCCATCCAACCATCTCGTCCTCTGTCATCACCTTCTCCTTCTGCCCTCAATCTTTCCCAGCATCAGGGTCTTTTCTAATGAGTCAGCTCTTTGCATCAGGTGGCCAAAGTATTGGAGTTTCAGCATCAGTCCTTCCAATGAATATTCAGGACTGATTTCCTTTCAGATTGACTCGTTTGATCTTCTTGCAGTCCAAGGGACTTCAACGCCACAGTTCAAATGCATCAATTCTTCAATGCTCATCTTTCTATATAGTCCAACTCTCACATCCATACATGACCACTGGAAAAACCATAGCTTTGACTAGACGAACCTTTGTCAGCATAGAAATGTCTCTGCTTTTTAATATTCTGTCTAGGTTGGTCATAGCTTTTCTTCCAAGGAGCAAGCATCTTTTAATTTCGTGGCTGCATTCAATATCTGCAGTGATCTGGAGCCCAAGAAAAAAAAGTCTGTCATTGTTTCCGTTGTTTCCCTGTCTGTTTGCCATGAAGTGGTGGGACTAGATGCCATAATCTTAGTTTTTTGAATGTTGAGTTTTAAGCCAGCTTTTTCTCTTTCCTATTTCACCTTCATCAAGAGGCTCTTTAGTTCCTCTTTGCTTTCTGCCATAAGGATGGTGTCATCTGCCTGAGGTTATTGATATTTCTCCTGGCAATCTTGATTCTAGCTTGGGCTTCATCCAGCTAAGCATTTTGCATGATATACTGCATGTAAATTAAATAAGCAGTGTGACAATATACAACCTTGATATACTCCTTTCCCAATTTGGAACCAGTCTGTTGTTCCATGTGTGGTTCTAACTGTTGCTTCTTGACCTGCATACAGGTTTCTCAGGAGGCAGATAAGGTGATCTAATATTTCCGTTTCTTGAAGAATTTTCCACAGTTTGTTGTGATCCACACTGTCAAAGGTTTTAGCATAGTCAATAAAGCAGAAATAAATGTTTTTCTGGAATTCTCTTGCTTTTTCTATGATCCAACAAATGTTGGCAATTTGATCTCTGGTTCCTCTGCCTTTTCTAATTCCAGATTGAACATCTGGAAGTTCTTGGATCATCTTGAAGCTTGACTTGGAGAGTTTTGAGCATTTCTTTGCTAGTGTGTGAGATAAGTGCAATTGTGCAGTAATTGGAACGTTGTTTAGCATTGCCCTTCTTTGGGACTGGAATTAAAACTGACCTTTTCCAGTCCTGTGGCCACTACTGAGTATTTCATATTTGCTGGCATACTGAGTGCAGCACTTTCATAGTATCATCATTTAGGATTTGAAATAGCTCTGCTGGAATTCCCGGAGAAGGCAATGGCATCCCACTCCAGTACTCTTGCCTGGAAACTCCCATGGACGGAGGAGCCTGGTAGGCTGCAGTCCATGGGGTCGCTGAGTCAGACACTACTGAGCGACTTCACTTTCACTTTTCACTTTCACGCATTGGAGAAGGAAATGGCAACCCACTCCAGTGTTCTTGCCTGGAGAATCCCAGGGATGGCGGAGCCCAATGGGCTGCCATCTGTGGGGTCACACAGAGTCGGACATGACTGAAGTGACTTAGCAGCAGCAGCAGCTGGAATTCCAGCACATCCACTAGCTTTGTTCCTAGTGATGCTTCCTAAGGCCCACTTGACTTTGCACTCCAAGAAGTATGGCTCTAGATGAGTGATCACACCATCACGGTTATCTGGGTGATTAAGATATTTTTGTATGGTTCCTCCATGTATTCTTCCCACCTCTTCTTAATATCTTTTTCTTCTGTTAGGTCAATACCGTTTTGTCCTTTATTGTGCCCATGTTTGCATGAAATGTTCCCTTGGTATCTCTAATTTTCTTGAAGAGATCTTTAGTCTTTTCTATTCTATTGTTTTTCTCTATTTCTTTGGATTATTCACTTAGGAAGGCTTTCTTATATCTCCTTGCTATTCTTTGGAACTCTGCATTCAGATGGGTATATCTTTCCTTTTCTCCTTTGCTTTTCAATTCTCTTTTCTCAGCTATTTGTAAGGTCTCCTCAGACAGCCTTTTTGCATTTCTTCTTCTTGAGGATGGTATTGATCACTGCTTCCTGTACAGTGTTACGAACCTCTGTCCATAGTTCTTCAGGCACTCTATCGAATCTCATCCCTTCAATCTATTTGTTACTTCCACTGTATAATCATAAGGGATTTGATTTAGGTCATACCTGAATGGTCCAGTGGTTTTCCCTACTTTCTTCCAATCTGATTTTGGTATTAACCATCTGGTAACATAGCAACCCACTCCAGTGTTCTTGCCTGGAGAATGCCAGGGTTGGGGGAGCCTGGTGGGCTGCCGTCTATGGGGTCGCACAGAGTCTGACATGACTGAAGCGAATTAGCAGCAGCAGCAGCAGCAACGTCCACATGTAGAGTCATCTCTTGTGTTGTTCGAAGAGGGTGCTTGCTATGACCAGTGCATTCTCTTGGCAAAACTGTTAGCCTTTGCCCAGCTTCATTCCATATTCCAAGGCCAAACTTGCCTATTAATTCCAAGTATCTTTTGACTTCCTACTTTTGCATGCCAGTCCCCTATGATGTAAAGGACATCTTTTTTGGTGTCCTTTCATGCTTGGGCTTTAGCAAAGCAAAAGCAGACTATATTGTATTAGATTTCTTTCTTATTCAGTTCAGTTCAGTCACTCAGTCATGTCCGACTCTTTGCAACCCCATGAATTACAGCACGCCAGGCCTCCCTGTCCATCACCAACTCCCAGAGTTCACTCAAACTCATGTCCATCGAGTTGGTGATGCCATCCAGCCATCTCAGCCTCTGTCGTCCCCTTCTCCTCCTGCCCCCAATCCCTCCCAGCATCAGAGTCTTTTCCAATGAGTCAGCTCTTTGCATCAGGTGGCCAAAGTACTGGTGTTTCAGCTTTAGCATCAGTCCTTCCAAAGAACACCCAGGGATCTCCTTTAGAATGGACTGGTTGGGTCTCTTTGCAGTCCAAGGGACTCTCAAGGGTCTTCTCCAACACCACAGTTCAAAAGTATCAATTCTTCAGTGTTCGGCTTTCTTCACAGTCCAACTCTCACATTCATACATGACTACTGGAAAAACCATAGCCTTGACTAGACGGATCATTTTTGGCAAAGTAACATCTCTGCTTTTGAATATGCTATCTAGGTTGGTCATAACTTTCCTTCCAAGGAGTAAGCGTCTTTTAATTTCATGGCTGCAGTCACCATCTGCAGTGATTTTGGAGCCCCTAAAAATAAAGTCTGACACTGTTTCCCCATCTATTTCCTATGAAGTGATGGGACCAGATGCCATGATCTTAGTTTTCTGAATGTTGAGCTTTAAGCCAACTTTTTCACTCTCTTCTTTCACTTTCATCAAGAGGCTTTTTAGTTCCTCTTCACTTTCTGCCATAACTAACATCAATTTTTAACAAATGTTCACTTTATATAGAATTAGAATTAACCTAGTTACACAATAAAAATATGTAGTTATATAATCAGAACTTTGAGTGGTCACAATGTAAGTGTACTTAAAGGATATGCTATACATCAGGTAACCCTTTATTAGAAGTTTCAGATTTAACATAATAACTTTGAGTGAGTTATAGTTATTATTATGTTGAAGATACAAAATTAAAATTGATCAACTCTAAATATTTTCAGAATTTGGTGAATAATTTTCTTTATAAAGGAGTGGAGCCTGGTGTGCTGCAGTCCATAAGGTTGCAAAAAGTGGGACACGACTTAGTGATTGAATGACAATGACCATTAAATATAAGTACATTTAATGGTTCTGATAAGAGATCTTAAGTGGAAGAGTTGGAAAATTCATTTGTTAGATATCCCATCTTATCCTTTGACAGTCCCTGGTGAATAAGCTAAGTCAAGTAAGAAAATGTTTCTTTATAGTTATATAAGGGTATTGTAAAGTCATAATCCCAGTTTTATTACACAAAATGTGAGAAATTACTGTATATGTGAGCTGTCTCTTATACACATAATATTTATGAAAAGGAGAAATATAATATTAATTAAACTATTTTTGGAAGCAGCTTTCTGTTTTGGTATTGCATAGGAACAGATTGAAATATAATACAAGATCTGTCAAATTAGAGAAGAGTTATATTTTCACATTAAATATTGAATTCAAATTTGTTAAACTTTTTTACTCCAGTGAAAACTAAATATTTTTGTTAAAGACTTCTTGGAATATTTAAAGGGCAATATTTGCATACAGTGTGGCTTCAAATGAGTTTATATCATGTCACTCTGTTACTGGGAGAGGATATTATTAAAATGTAAAGTTATTGCTAAACAAGAAGACAAAGTAATCATCTTTAGACTTTTAAAGAAATAGTGGTGACTTCCATTATTATACTTACAAGAGGATGAAATTCAGAGTGATTCCAGGACTTCCACAAGGTCATGTGCCTCATTGTGGGTTAAAGCAGGTCTATGATGTATGTCTCCAATTTAGAGGCCAGAGTTGTTTCTCTTACAGCATTCTTTGTGAGCATGAATGCAGGAAGATCAGGTACTACCAGCATTTTGAGCATTTCAGTTTGTAATCTGCAGGACTCTCTCCCTCTTTGCAGTCTATCTAGCATTCCAATACCAAGCCCATTAAATGCTAGTAGCACCTCCACATTTCCCCCAGCTTTACAGAGATGTAATTGATAGATAACACTGTGGCAAGTTTATAGTACCTGAGCTGTGCTAAGTCGCTTCAGTCATATCTGACTCTTTGAGACCCCATGGACAGTAGCCTGGCAGGCTCCTCTGTCCTCTGTCCATGGGATTCTCCAGGCAAGAATACTGGAGTGGGTTGCCATTTCCTACTCCATTATTTCCAACTCCATTATAGTATCTGCACTTTCTTAAGTGCTTCTCCTAAAACAGTCCTGCCCTGGCTAAGAAATACTGCATATATCAAAAGCTCATGTATTAGGAGGAAATGATGAATAATAAGACTGCCAGAGGTCTCATGAAATTCTTTTACTTTCACTCTGTAATTCCCTAAGTGTGCAGTGGCACTTCTTGAAGCCTAGTGGAAGAACTTCTGATCTTTATACTTCCATTGCTAATGTGTGTTCAGAAATGAACAATGAACACCACTAGGAACTGTAACTAGAAGTGAGACCTTTTTACACCTCTTTGGTTTTCACCTTGTAGATTTTTATACCTATTGTGGATTTGTTGAGAAATGCACACAAAGATGACATTATTTATCACCTATTAAATATAATCCAAAGAAAGGCAATGCCAAAGAATGCTCAAACTACCGCACAATTGCAGCCATCTCACATGCTAGTAAAGTAATGCTCAAAATTCTCCAAACCAGGCTTCAGCAATACATGAACTGTGAACTTCCAGATGTTCAAGCTGGTTTTAGAAAAGGCAGAGGAACCAGAGATCAAATTGCCAACATCCGCTGGATCATGGAAAAAGCAAGAGAGTTCCAGAAAAACATCTATTTCTGCTTTATTGACTATGCCAAAGCCTTTGACTGTGTGGATCACAATAAACTGTGGAAAATTCTGAAAGAGATGGGAAAACCAGACCACCTGACTTGCCTCTTGAGAAACCTATATGCAGGTCAGGAAGCAACAGTTAGAACTGGACATGGAACAACAGACTGGTTCCAAATAGGAAAAGGAGTACTCAAGGCAGTATATTGTCACCCTGCTTATTTAACTTATATGCAGAGTACATCATGAGAAACGCTGGGCTAGAAGAAGCACAAGCTGGAATCAAGATTGCCGGGAGAAATATCAATAGCCTCAGATATGCAGATGACACCACCCTTATGGCAGAAAGTGAAGAGGAACTAAAAAGCCTCTTGATGAAAGTGAAAGAGGAGAGTGAAAAAGTTGTCTTAACGCTCAACATTCAGAAAACAAAGATCATGGCATCTGGTCCCATCACTTCATAGGAAATAGATGGGGAAACAGTGGAAATTGTGTCAGACTTTATTTTGGGGGGCTCCAAAATCACTGCAGATGGTGACTGCAGCCATGAAATTAAAAGACACTTACTCCTTGGAAGGAAAGTTATGACTAACCTAGATAGCATTTTGAAAAGCAGAGGCATTACTTTGCCAACAAAGGTCTGTCTAGTCAAGGCTTTGGTTTTTCCAGTGGTCATGTATGGATGTGAGAGTTGGACTGTGAAGAAAGCTGAGCGCTGAAGAACTGATGCTTTTGAAGTGTGGTGTTGGAGAAGACTCTTGAGAGTCCCCTTGGACTGCAAGGGGACCCAACTAGTCTATTCTAAAGGAATCAGCCCTGGGTGTTCTTTGGAAGGAATGATGCTAAAGCTGAAAGTCCAGTACTTTGGCCACCTCATGAGAAGAGTTGACTCATTGGAAAAGACTCTGATGCTGGGAGGGATTGGGGGGAGGAGGAGAAGGGGACAACAGAGGATGAGATGGCTGGATGGCATCACCAACTCAATGGATGTGAGTTTGAGTGAACTCCAGGAGATGGTGATGGACAGGGAGGCCTGACGTGTTGCGATTCATGGGGTCACAAAGAGTGGGACACAACTGAGCGACTGAACTGATCTGAACTGAAATATAACCTGGACATGAATTTGACCAAACTCTGAGAGATAGTGGAGGACAGAGGAGCCTGGTGTGCTGCAGTCCATAAGGTTGCAAAAAGTGGGACACGACTTAGTGATTGAATGACAATGACCATTAAATATAAGTACATTTAATGGTTCTGATAAGAGATCTTAAGTGGAAGAGTTGGAAAATTCATTTGTTAGATATCCCATCTTATCCTTTGACAGTCCCTGGTGAATAAGCTAAGTCAAGTAAGAAAATGTTTCTTTATAGTTATATAAGGGTATTGTAAAGTCATAATCCCAGTTTTATTACACAAAATGTGAGAAATTACTGTATATGTGAGTGTGTTTATTTAACCAAATACATACCACCTTCTATGTGCCAGGCATTGTTCTAAGCACTTTACACATATTTATTCAGCTAATCCTCACAGCATCCTAAAATAGATCTAGTCCCCAAATAAGATCTGTTTCCTCATCTATAAAATGAGGAAACAGAAATGGAGAGTGAAATCACACAGCCAGCATACAGCAGAGTAAGAATTCCCACCCAGGCAGACAGGACCCATAGTCATTTTCTTCACCACCTCACTATTATTCTGCTTCTCTACAACACAGGGATAACAAGGGAACAGAACATTGTGAAAACCAAGTTTAGGATTTGGGCCAACCAGAAGAAAACCCAAAGTTGCCACTTGCAAATCAGATGTTGTTTTGCTGCATCTGAAACATCAAGGTTTCTCGACATCTTTTTGTAGGAATTGCATGAAAATCTCGTTTTCCCAGTCCCTGGTTTTATAACCTAAATATCCAAGAGAAAAAATATATTAGTCAAAAGGGCTATATATTTCCCTTCTCTTTTTTATTAATATAAGATGGTCTCACATATGTGAATTTTAATTTTAACAGTTAAGCTTAAACAATAAGTAATAGCAAAGTTGGAATTTTTTTCTTTAAACAAACCTGTCCCACATTTTAGGAAAACCCTGTTTAGAGGTTCCATATCCTCTTTTATCAACTAGTGGTTTGAGCAGCTCTACTAGGAATAGAGAATGGTGATGGAGAAAATTTTGAACACCATTCTAGTCCCAAACAGAAAATTTTTCCTTTCAGATTGAGATTTTATGTGTCCAAATAAAATTAGTTCCTTCTCCTGGAAGCCAGAATATTACCCTTGCTATACTGGAAATGATAACAATTTTATTTTCATTTTCATATTATAGAACTACTCTTTCCTTATAATCCATCAAAACAAAATTACTTTTATTGTGGGCATATGACTGGGATTCCACTGTGAGTGATATAATAAAGCATTTAATCTTGCATTCCCAATTCCTAAAAGAGTACCTGGAATTTAGGAAGTACTTGATTTATGTGCTGAATAAATAAATTATAGGAAAATGGCAAAAAAAAGAAAAATATGTCTTGATCAAAATATATAAGTAAAATATGCTTGGATACTTATATGTCTGTCTCTTATACACATCTCAACTTTGGATACTTATATGTATCATTTAAACTGGTTTATATAAAAATAAAATTCTTATTGGTGACATTAGATTTCACATTTCTAATTTCTATTTTGGTGGATAGGAATGAGCATGAAAAGATCATCCAAATTTATAACTGATAAATAATTAAAGCTCTTTTGTTCTCTAACACTTTATATTGAGTAACATTTTACTTAAGTCAGCATTATTCTGTATTGACTTTACATTTAATACTTTCTTCTTCTAAAATTTCAGGGTTAATACAAACTGTTATGTCAAAGTGAGAACCCAGTCCTTGGTGTTTATTTTTTACTGACTGACAATATATTTGCCATTGTAGGTTGACGCCGAATATATATGAACAATGAGCCTTGCTTTAGAAAGCAAGGTCTTGCTATGCAAGAGTAAAGTAATAACTGAACATGGAGGGGAAGGGTGTGAATGTGGAAGATCTCAAAATGAGAGAAAATATCAAAGTTTACTTTTTCAGTATTTTTTTCAGAACAAACTTTAGCATCTATTCCTTCTCCTAAAATATCAAGTTAATTGTCATCCCAGTTTTATTGGAAAATCATCTCTCTTCCACACTTAGCAATGCTGTTTAGAAGGGACAGTCCCTGCCCTAAGCTTGAGAGATGTGGGCACTGATTGGGTTAAGCCAGGCAGTGAGACCCTTCTGCTGGCCACAGTTCAGGCTTAGGCACACACCATAAGCTATCAGAGACAATTAGGGATGTGGAGACATTTGCTGGAGGTGGATTTGATGCTATGAGAACATGCATCTTGGAGCTCAACAACAGGTTTTTGTGATGAGAGAAGCTATCACAGAAATGGGGGTGAAGCTGACTTACAGAATGCTGACCATAAAGATGGACACTGTGAACATGGGTAGAGTCTTTAATCAAGCCATATCTAAAGCCAAGCTCCCCCCTGGACTTTCAAATCTAGTACCTAATAACCTATTGCATTCCTCCTTTAAACCAGTATGGGTTGACTTATGACGCTTGCATTATGAAGAGTCATAATGAATATAACAATGAAAGTCAGGCTACTTTTCAGGCAGAAACACAATATGGAGAAAATGTGATGGTCATTCTAAAGTACTTTGTAAAATAAAGTGGGAGAATGATCATCCAAATTGAGAAATGTTGCTTCTAATTTTAGTTATATTGTTATCTTTTTATTTGAAAAATGCTTTGACTTGCTGTTTTGTAAAGAATTGAAATGGACATATCTGTTTGATTTGTCTAAAAATTGTTGTGCTTTTCAATATTGTTCTTTAGTTGTTAAGTCATGTCCAACTCTGTGCAACACCATGGATTGTAGCCTGCCAGGCTCCTCTGTCCATGGGATTTTCCAAGCAAGAATACTGGAGTGAGTTGCCATTTCCTTCTCCAGGGGGGTCTTCCCAACCCAGGAATCAAACTTGTGTCTTCTGCATATTCTTTACCACTGAGCCACCTGGGAAGCCCTGTTTCAATATTACCTGACTTTACATTCAAAGTAGTTGGAGAGAATAAATGTTTAATCCTTTGCCCTACAAAATCAAGAAGATGCTTCTTCTCTTTCCCCTCACCCTAGGCCTGCCTCTGAGAGGCACAAGCTGTGGTGTTTTAAAACCAAAAAAAAAAAAAAAAAAGGAAAAGTAATTTATGTTGACAACTGAATGTCCTACTTTACGCTTTTTATTTTTAAGAGGTAGGGATGTTTCAAGGTTTGAAGAGTGGAGCTAGTCGCTTTCAGTTAGGTTCAAATCCAGCATAGTAGGCTGAAAAGGAAATTTAGATTAGCATTAATATTTTAAGTGAAATTTATGATTTACAGTGGAAAAAACTGTCTTAATGTTAATTTTCAAGGCAGTTGCTTTAGAATGTGCTTCACATGTTCATTTGTCTTCCACAACTTTGGAGACATTGGAGACATTGTCACGAAGTCCAGCACAGGGCCAAGGGGCTCACTCGGTGTGGCCACATGGGTCTCGCCTTCCGGCATATACCCCTCAATTCCTCTTTGTTTTCATTCCTGTTCTTTTCCCCCTTTCCCTCATCTTTTCGCTCTTCCTCCCTTTTGACCAACTCCCATTTTCCTTTAGTTAAAGAGAAGGAAATAGACTTGGTATCTGGGAGTAACGAGATATACTGATGGAGGAAGAGATTCCCCTCTTCACCATCAGTGTTCTGCCACCACTGAAAGATACTAGAATGTTTGTACTTACCATTCTAATTTTTCTTCTCTCATTATCACCTATTTAATATTTTTAAACTGTAAAATATCACACACACACAGAAAATCACGTGTGTATGTTTGCTCAGTGTTTTCCAACTTTTTGCCACCCCATGGATGGTAGCCCACCAGGCTCCTCTGTCCATGGGATTCTCCAGGCAAGAATACTGCAGTGGGTTGCCATTTTCTTCACTAGTGTATCTTCCTGACCCAGGGATTGAACTCTCTTCTCCTCCATCTCCTGCATTGATTGGCAAGTGGATTCTTTACCACTGAGCCACCTGGAAGCCCCACATAACACATTTACTGTCATTACCTCTTCAGTTGATTGTTACCGGATTCTGCCTCCATCCCTCAATGATCCTGCTCTGCTAAGGGTCATCGTGACTTACCTGTAAATATTATATTGATAACTATATTTTAGTTTTCAAAGTTCTCTCTAGTTCCTTTTCAAATCTGCTTGATCCTTAAGTCTCCTATTTCTTGCTCACAGTTTAAAGCCTCTCATTGTATAAGCTAAAGTTTGCTATGTCTGCATTCTATAGCGATTCCCATAAGTAGAGTCTCAGGGAGTTTGCTGCTGCCCTTGGTTGTTTCTGCTGGCTCTTACTTAAAGTGCCTTGTGAGATCTTGTTCTTTGGAACTATATCCGTGGAAATTTTTTGAGGATGGTGTTAAGGTTGTATCCCTTCAGAGGGGATTTATGTTCATTCCTACCAACATTCTGCAACCCGCACTACCTAAATTGTCAGCTGAATGGTCTAGACAGACAGTAAATTCATATTGGAAACCTACACAAAGTCAGGCCCATGTTTACAGATTCTCAGGGAATATACTTCTGTTCCTCTCACCCAGTAAGAAGGTCAATGGGGGAGAGTTTTCTTGTTGCTCCTCCTGTGCCACAAAGTGAAAAGTGAAAGGTGCTTAGTCGTGTCCGACTCTTTGTGACCCCATGGACTACAAAGTCCATGAAATTCTCTAGGCCAGAATACTGGGTTGCCTTTCCCTTCTCCAGGGGATCTTCCCAACCCAGGGATTGAACCTGTCTCCCACACTGCAGGTGGATTCTTTACCAGTTGAGCCACAGTGGAAGCCCGCTGTGCCACAAGTTTATTTCTCATTTCTTTTCACTGAAGATGTTAAGTCTTTTGTAGTCCCAACTTTATGGGACCTTTTCTCCTTTCTCTCTGGCTTTTATTAAATAATTCTTTACTGTAGTTATTTGAGTGGATGATGCTGCCCCATGTCTTTATTGTGAAATGCTCGAGAACAGAACTTTTATCTTAATCATAAGTATAGTGCTCTGTATGGTATTGATTGATTCTTTCAGCCAATCTTTATTGAACACTTTCGTGCCAGGACTCTTTTGTATTCTGGATATACAAAAATTGTCAAGGCTTTCAAAGTCCTTGCTGTCCTGGAGCTTAAAGTTGTTAGGTTTCATTGGAGGTGTTACAAAAAAAGCACTAGTGAAACAAACTATCCAGTGATGAGTAGTAAGAGGAAAGAAGATATAACTGTCAGCCACAAAGGAGGGTAAGGTTACATTTACAGAAATAGCAGCAAAAAGGACTGAGAGAGTTAAAATCCGCTACCTACGGAGGCATTCTAGAACCAAATCTAGATTCAGAGTGTTGGGTAGGGCTCAAAAGGAGAACAAACTGGCTTAACTGGAATAGAAAAGTCTACAAGTAGAAAGCTAAGCAATAGCCCAGCAACACTTGTGTTCTTGAATGTCTTGCTTTTTACCACAGCCCTGCCATGTATACATACACCATTTAAGAGCACTTGCAAATAAGATCATGACAGTGGCTCTGAGGGGTACCTCCTCCTCCAAGCTTCTCCCTCAAAAGACGGGGACCCGCTCATCTCTGCCTGCATTTCAGTCCCCTATTTTTAGTCTTACTCCTTCAAACATTTACATGTGCTTCTCTATTTCCATTCTCTATTTTTCCTCTATTCTTTTAAATTTCCTAATTATTCTAAAGAGATGACTCTTTGGGGGCCCCTAGCTTCAGGGTTGGGGTTGCTTTTATTAGCAGCTTGGGACTTTCAGACCCATCTCCCAACCTTGGGGTAAAGGAAGGCACTGGAGATTAAGTTAATCATCAATGGCCATTGATTTAACCAGCCATCCCTGTTTATAGGATTAAAGCTCCATCAAAAGCCAAACTGGGAAACACATCCGTGTACCAGGAGGGTGGCCCACTCACCTCCACAGGGACAGAGGCTCCTATTCTTAGGACCCTTCTGGACCTTACCCTACATGTCACTACATCTGATTGTTCATTTGTATCCTTTAAAATAAAGTGTAATAGTACTTGGGGGGTTGTGGGAACCCCAGTTTTGTAGTCACGTCAGACAGAAGTGAGAGTAATCTGGGGTCCTGATACTTGCCACTAACATCATAAGTGAGGGCAGTCTTGTGGAGCTGAGCCCTTAAACCTGGGGGGTCTGGCTCTATTAGCTGGGTCAGAACTATAGGACATCTAGTTAGTGTCAGTCGGAGAGAACACTGTGTATTTTGGTGTCAGGAGGGGAAAATACCCTCCTGGCTCCTACCAAACTTGACACCAATACTGTAATCACACCTTCAATACACATCATGTTGGAATCATATTCATTTGTTACTAGAAGGTAATCTGCATTCCTCATATTTATTCCCCCGATTCCACTGAAGACTCAACTAACTGTTTCAATGGCAAGAATCCTTCCCAGTCCTCATCAAAATTTATCTTTGTCTCATATTTTATTTCTCTATAATGTATCTTTAATCACTTTCACAATCTACTTTGTGTTAGAATAGGCAAGGAATGCACAAAGAACAACAAATTATGGAATAAGTACAGGGTATAGGGACAGCGTACAACATACCTGATCACTACTCCTCAAAACTGTCAATGTCATCAAAACAAGTACATTCTGAGAAACTGTTACAGCCAAGAGGAGCCTAGAGAGATATGAAAACTAAATGTAATGTGATGAGATCCAGGAATAGAAAACAATATTAGGTTAAAACTAAGGAAATATGAATTAATTACAGAAAAACAAAAACCTATTATGTTAAGTTACATGGATAGAACATATAAACAAACAAAATGTGTTATTCTTAAATAATGTATAAATTTAACATAATTAATTCACATATAAATTAATTTTTAATGATTTATTTTTATATAATTTATTTTTAAAATACATAATACATTTTATATAATTTAATCTTTTAATGATTAATTCACATATAAATCATTAGAAGTTTGACCTATTACCCTATCTTTACTCCTAACTTAGTAAAACACAAGTCTATGCAAGAGCAATCAATAGCATTATGAAAAAAACATTTCTTAAGTTAGATTACCTTTTAAATATCTAACTTTTGTATGTTCATATAATATGCTTTTATTAAAACATATCTATTAAATGCAGTTTTTACGTATACCATTACCTCTAGTTCTATTTTCAAAAAAAGGCAAGATTTACAAAAAAATTTATATTTCATACAAACTTAAAAGATATAACTATTTTACATACCACTAAGAAAGACAAATGCTGTCAACTAACTGTAAGACATGATTGGTTGTAAGAAGTATCCCAGTTTTGCAGATATTAAAATGTTCATCTTTAGAATCAGTGAAATACAGTAGTTTTTCTCATGGTGGAAACATTTTTATTACACATTGTGCCAATTTAATCGGTGAGTATAGTTTATGGTACTGAATATTTGTGTAGTGCAGGAGAAAACCCTTCATTCTCTAGTTTTTATAGAAAAGTAATTTAGGTATTTCATATGGTAAGGTAAAATATCTTATTAATGCAATGAAGGGAGACACAAACTCCCCTAAACACTAAAATAAGTTAGCAAATGGCCCCCAAAATCTGATTTTGGGGGAAACAAAAATAAAAAAATGGAAATACTGTTCCCTACAAATTGTCCAACAATAACAATAATTAAAAAAAAAAAAAACTTTGCGAGTCAGCTTTGTTTCATGATTATTACATTGAAACAGCTTGCACTATGTTAGTTTGGATTAGATCACATAGATTATCAACATTCCTATTGAATTCATCTTTTAAGTTACATTTTTAAAAGCCAAAAAAGTAATCTAAAAAATCTGGGTTCTCTATCAAAATAAATTAACACAGCAAGTTTATATGCATTTCTCATTTAGAAAAAAATAGTATCTTTAAGATTTTATTCTGTTATATGACTTTGAAAAAAAAATCAATTGCTTCAATGGAATGAAAAAAAGAACAGTTTTCCTTAGGCTTTCTTTTCTTAGGTTCAAAGGTAACTGTGTTTTCTTGGTAAGTAAGTTCCAGATGATCAACATATTCTGAAATGTAGGGAAAATTTGGGTATCTGTTGGTCTTAGAAGAAATTACACATGATAAGTTCAGCTATTAAGGTTTCTCTTGAGAATAAAAGCACTCTTGGTAGTTACTTCACACATTGAGGCTGAGTGTTACAGGCAATTTTTTCTCTCCAAGAAAAAAGTTAAATGTTCCAAAATCTCACTGATTTCTTTAATATCTGTATAGTAAGTCTAATATATCATATCCCCCAGTGATTTAATTAGCTACAGTGATATTAGCCATTCATTACAGAGTCACTATGGACATACAAACACCCAAAGGTCTATGTTTGAAGTTCTAGGGATATTCATAAATTACACCTAAAATTCCACAAAGGAACTATGTATGTTCATATCCATCTTTAGGTTAACCAAAAAATGTGGAAGACAGTATGCCTTACATATTTCATTATGCATTTATAGCACCTTTTGTTTCTGGCTTTCTAAATATCCTAAACAAGTACTCTCTTGACATGGGTACACAAGCCAGACAAGTTTCGGGCAACCTAGACCAGGAGGAAGAGTAGAGTCAGGAACAAGGCTGGGCTCCAGTGCCTCCCACCCCCAGTGATTTCCATGTAGAAAGGATGTTGGCCACCCTGGTAACCAGAGGAAGGAGGCATGGTTGGATCTACTTCTTCCCCCAGATCTGATCTTTTGATCAGAAGAAAATTTAAAAGATGCCCTCATGATGACTATGCCTGTCAGTTGCATGGAGCTACATTGAAGGATTTTTCTGAGCCTGATAGATTTACAGTGATATGCAGCTGCCTGGGGAATGATGCTGGTGGATGCATTCTCTGGAATGACACACACTCAGCTAAAGGTGGTTTTAAGGAAGACCTTGGCGTAGAGCCTCATAGATTCCTGCAATCTGGATATCCGAGGGGGTGGTGGGGGGTGTAAAGAGGACCTCGTCTTCCTGCAAGTGCTGTGATCCCTGTCCTTGTCTCAGATAGCAGTGTTTGGTTGGGTCTCTGCCAGCTTCCTTTGGGAACTCCCTCTGAAAGGGGTATTATACATCCCCAAATTGGTATTAAGGATCACACATGCCTGGTACATAGTAGACATTCAGGACATGAACTGGAACACTCCTTGTCCTCCAGGAGACAGAATCTCAGTAAGGGTCCTCCCACCTGTATCTGGCAAGCAGGTGCTAGGTTGGACTCCAGCATGGAGTGGGATTGGAAGTGCAATCCAGCCCTCGGAGGTGGTCTGGAGGAAGCCCCTACCCGTGGCCACTAGGCCACACTGTCGGAGCCGAGAGAAGCAGCTTCTACTTCCTTCTTGGCCGCCTAGTGACTGTGTGACCTGGGGCAGATGAAAACCCCTTCTCAGGGTCTTGGTAGGGAAACCATCTAATTTCTCTTCTAAGCTGGGACATTTGAGAGTAAAAAGGGCATTGTAACACACCGGACAATCACATAAACCAGGGATGCTGCTGAGCAAAGGATCCAGTGACCCTGGACTCATTGTTACATGGGGACTGTGCCGATAGTGCTGCTTCCTGACAGGGTGCCAGTCTGCTCCTCCAGGTTCCCCCGTTTACACAAGCAGTCTGCATTTCTGCCTTTAGCATACAAGCTCATCATCTCACAAGCATGCCTTCAGCTGCTTGGAAGAACCCATTTCTCTGTGAGCCCTGTTATCCCAGGCCACTGCTAAAGCAGGGACTCCCCCGCCACCCCCATGTTTTGGCTGCTGGATGAGGCCTTATGGTGACGGATGGCACACAATGTATTCTTAAGGTTCTGAGGAATTCAGCACTGCCCTCTCACTTGTGCAGGCACCCCAGTGAACATTCCCCATGATAAGGCAGCGGCCTAGACCTCAACAAGGATGCTCAGGCCTCCTGGAGGTCTGCACAGAGCCACCATTCTCCAGGCCAAGCCTAGAGACCAGGGGTTGTCAATGAACAGCCCTAGGTGCCTAATAGTGGTGTTTATGAATGGTTGGAGTGTGCCCATTTAGCCTGCAACCCTTTTACATTATGAAGAAACTTGGGGTTCAGAGAGGTCTGGAAAGTTGTAAAGGTTATCTAAGAAGACAGAGAAGCTGGTATTTGGACCGAGGACCCTGGTGGGCTACACAGTCCATGGGGTCACAAAGAGTTGGACACAACTTAGCTACTGTGTATAACAACAATCACCCTCATTCTGCTTGGCCAGAGTTTCACAGTGTTGCTGCTCAGTCTCTAAGTCACATCTAATTCTTTGCGATCCCATGGACTATAGCCCGCCAGGCTCCTCTGTCCATGGGATTTCCCAGGCAAGAATACTGGAGTGGGTTGCCATTTCCTTCCCCAGGGGATCTTCCTGGATCAGGAATGGAACTCACATCTCCTTCAGTGGCAGAAGCTTCTTTACCACTGAGCTACCAGGGAAGCTCCTCACAAAGTGTGCCAATGATATATATAAAATAATCTGGGGTTACAGGTGGTTATTTTTTTTTAAAGTTTATATTTATCTGAACTAGAAAGAAACTGCAACTGGCACATAAGACCTATGATTTTGCTTAGGATGGAGCTAAAGCATATGTTTAAGTGAGAAAAGTTCAACTTTGTGAAAGTATTAGTAAGTGGACCTAGTACTCCTGAAGGCAGGCTAAATTTGGAATGCAGGTCCTAGCTTTGATTTGTAGTATGTTGTGCGGCTCTGGCCACAGCACTGGAGGCAGAGGGTCTCTGAGATCGTGACCTAAATAGCGGTGCCCTGCTTCATGTCTGCTGTGCCACTTAGTCCATGATCTTACTAAGTCGGGAAATGCATAATGAAGTGACCAGAGAGTTCAGTCTGAAGCTAGATTAAAAACAAAAAAGAATCCCAGAACAAGAGTGCCATTATAATCCTATAATTCTGCTTGAATTGACTGTGGCACTGATCTGGGCCTTGCCAACTCTATTATATTTACCGAGCATGCAAAGGTTTCCAGTCAACTCCTAAATTATTCTCTGAAATTGAATTACGAAATAGTAAATATTACCACTACACAATTTTTTTTTAAGTATACTCACAGTTGCCAAACACTTTCCATTTGGTCTGAGTTCTGTTAGTCTTACAAATCCTCTAAAAAAATAAGCACTTTTATAAATGGAAACTGTATCAACTTCCATTTATAAATTTATTTAAAAATAAATTTGTGGATTTTTTCTTTACAGTGCACAAAGTCAAATGAGAGCACATTATTTCTGGGCTTCTTAAACTAGGATACATATTAGGAGCATGAGGTGAACCAAGATAACACAATGTGTTGTCCTAGAGAATATAATTAATACAACAATACCTGCTAAAGGAAAAACTTTTTCGAATTACATTATGGAATTAGAATGCACCATTTATATCATTATTATGATAAAACAGAATTAAACCATTTCAATGTCATGACTGAAAGAAGTTTGAGTTTTTGTTAGCAAAAAAGCTGTGTGTGTGAAAAATGCAAAGCGGTATTCAAACATGTCATTTCCAGGTTTCAGAATTCATTCGCCTCCACGAAGACAAACAGCTTCAGGGCTTATCTGCATAAAGTTTCATTTCCTCAGGCCTTTTTAGAAGATGAAATATGTATTAATAATAATGTATGAATTCTCTCAAAGAAAATATCTTCTTAGAGGTTGTCTGAAAAGGCCTCTCTCAAACTTAAAATTTCTGCTTTGTCAAAAGGCAGAATTCTGAGCTCTAACAGTCCTCATGATGGACTGTCAGAGCTTCTAAAATCTCAAATCAATGACAACAAACCTCCCTATATATGGCTGAACCTAATTACTGTAAACAGTCTCCTGTGACATTTCTTTTGCTCTGATGTTCTACTGATCTGTTAGTTTAGTTTGATATTTTAAGTCTTCTGCTAACTGTTATTTTATCTGCTTTAGAGATATTTTATTACTTCAGTGAATGAGGCCAATATTAGTAACAGATTCTATGAACAAAGCTACTATGTATGTTATTAGCAGGCCTGGAGCAAAGAAATTATAATTCCATTCCCATTTCCTTTTATAATTCAAACTAAGATGTCTTAAATATGCCTGCATACCCCATTGTGCCTAGCAGTAGATGGTCAGGAAATGACTTCTAAATTGGATTAACCTTCCAGTTTTCACTGAAATACATTATGATAGTATTTCACCTGAATCTAGTCACTTGCATCTCTTTTAACTCAGCTCCCTCTAAAGTGTAGCTACATGAGGGATCTGCTGAGCACACTTCTGAAACTCATTATTCCTGCAACTCAGTAACAGTAGCTAACACTCCGAGAACTTATTCTGAGCCAGGTCCTTTCCTAAGTGTCTATGACTTTAAAGGGGTCGCAAAGAGTCGGACATGACTGAGCGACTTCACCTTACCTTACGACTTTAAAATCCATTTATTAACTCATGTACTCCTCAAAAATACTCCTGCAGGCAGGTATTATTCCTGTTTTACATATGGGTTAAGTAACTTGCCCTTGGTCCCTCAGCAGTGTACGCTGTTTCTCAGGTTTGATTTAATGTCAATCCATTGTTCGTGTGATGGTCCCACAAATGCAATGTTTGTTTATATTCCCAGTATTAATTCTTACAGAAAAAATGTGCTATATGAAAGCAAATGATGTACTGGGAAGCTTTAAAGTGTTATATCAAATAGCTTATTAAAAACTACTGACATATCTCTACTAATAAAGGATCAAAATGACAGATAATACAATTTAACCCTCACTCTCTTCTAACAGCAATGATTTGGAAAATGAAATCTATTTTTCTGGAAGAATGATGGCATTCTTTCCACAACTATGAAGGAACTCTCCCTACTGTCACATGAAATAAAAGTGAAGTGCAAGCCGTTTCCCTGAGGATGTTTTAACCTGATTTTCTTCTTCCCTCATTACATTCAGAGACAGCTAATTTGAACTGCTGGCTGTCCAAATACTGTCGGTACAGAATGCCATATTTCAGGACTTAAACTATTTCCTTAAGTTCTCTTCTTTCACAGTGAAATACATGTACTTCAAGTATAATCTTTGCTGCATTCTACAATTTTCAGCAGGTAGAAAAAATCATAGACATGGAAACTTACCCCCCACACACACACAACGTATTTCAGTTTGGAGACTGAAGTTCAGAGAAAGTCATAAAAATTCAATTTAAGAAGATTTATTGATTGCCTATAGTGTGCGTGGTCCTCTATTAGACAATGACATTCAGGCACAAAACAGACACAGGTGCCCTGGCCTCAGGTACCTTATGATCTAAATTAGTACAATACAGATTAGGAACAGTAGACAAACAAGGTACATGTCAACTTCCTAGAATCGACATTCGAGTGCAGTAATTTACGTAATCCAAATTGGCATCTAATTCTAAAGTCATTTATAAAATGCATTTGGCTTTGAAATCCACAGCACTTAAAATAAGAAATTAAGTTCCACTGCAGATAAAGTCACAAAGATGCAAATACACTGAAACTCTTAAGAGCCTTATTAATGACTTTTGTTATTCTGGATCTTCTGTTTTCTTCTTATTATGGTTCGAAGCCTTCGCAATACCAGTTTATCAGACAGAAGCATGTCATCTTGTTGTTCTAGATAATCTAGTAAATTTTCGGTCCATTCAAGTGCAGCTTTATGACTAATATGCTTCTCTGGATTCAGTTCTGTTTTTCTAGTCTTACTGGAAGGCTTGGTCTCAGCAG
This sequence comes from Cephalophus harveyi, assembly GCA_006410635.1. Lineage (NCBI taxonomy): Eukaryota > Metazoa > Chordata > Mammalia > Artiodactyla > Bovidae > Cephalophus > Cephalophus harveyi. The sequence goes on from SJYT01032750.1 coordinate 392,827, forward strand.
GCCTGGCCTGGTCCTCCACACCTTCACTGTCAGTTAGGACCTGACAGCTTGAATCATTACTCCGAGAGTCAAACCACTGATCAATATTTTCAAGGTCAACATGTTCACAGTCTTCTGTGTTCTGTAAAACTGTTGCTAAGTTAGCTGCTAAAATGGCTCCTTCATCAATGTTCATGCCTGAATTCTCTTCAGTGCCAGGGAAAAGTTTTTTCCACGCTTTGGTTATGGTACTTGACTTTATCATGTTCCAAGCTCTTGACACTTCATAAATTGCATCTAACACTGTCAAGTTCTTCCAGAACATTCTGGGGTCAATTCCTTCATCCATATATTTCTGGAGAAGTCCTGCTCGGTAGTATCTTTTTACTGTGGCTAGAACTCCTTGGCTCATAGGTTGAATGAGACTTGTGACATTTGGTGGTAAATATTTCACAATTATTCTGCCATCATTTGAACTCAACAATTCTTCATTTGGATGTGCTGGAGGAAAGTCCAAAAGGAGCACTGCTTTTTCTAGAAGCCCCTTGGATTTCAAATGCTTCTGTACTTGTGGCACAAAGTATTTTTCAAACCACTGTCTGAAAACAGAATGTTCTATCCATGCACTTTTTTGACTGAAGTAAGTGACAGGAAGATTTGAAAGGTCAGCTCCTTTGAATGCACGAGGTTTTTTTGCTTTTCCCACAACACAAAGATTAAGTTTGTGTAAACCAGTGGCATTTGCACAACACATAATAATGATTCTCTCTCTGCTTGATCTATAACCAGAAGAACTCTGCTCAGCTTCAAAAGCTAATGTCCTTGATGGTAGACATTTCCAGAACAATCCAGTTTGATCAGCACCATAAATTTGTTCTGGTTGTAGATTCTCTCTCTCAACGAATGCCTGAAAGTTACCACAAAACTCACTGGCAGCAGTTTCGTCTCCTTTTAATTTTGTTCCTTTACCAGCAGCCTTTGGAATACCATGGCGCTGCTTGAATCGAGTCAGCCAGCCAGAGGATGCATTAAAATCACCTTCCATCCCCAGAGCATCAAAAAAGAACTTGGCTTGTTTTGCACAAATCGTTCCCGACACTGGAATTCCATCTGTTTTCTGTTGGTTAAACCACTCTATCATAACTCTGTCAAGTTCTTCATATGTGGACGACTTCATAGATTTACGTTTGGATACCCCACTTGTAGGATCTGAACTGTTGGCATAGTTTATTATCCTTTCTTTGTTCTTTTTAATATCACGAACTGTGGATTCACCAATTCCATATACCACAGAAAGCTTTTTGAAAGAGATGCCCTCCTCCAATTTCTTAATAATGTCAAGCTTGTCCTTAATTGTCAACACCACACGCTTTCGTTTCCCCAACATTGTATCTAATATTTTAGAGGATTACTACAACAAGATCTTTAACAATGAGACACAATGAGATTTTTTAAATGGTGTTTTAAGATCCCTTTCCTGCCCCACTAGGACCTAGATGGACACTGTGTTGGCCAATTTCCAGGCCAAGCCTATGTGACTCTCTTCACTTTGCTCTTTTAAAATTTACAAAATTAAAACAACAAAGACTAGCTCCAATTAATCCTATCTTCTATCTTGCTTCTCCTAAGTTTAAGATTTTTTCATGAACTGTGATTTCAATGGTGATGACAACCCATACTGTATTAGCAAAGTCTCTAAAACAGTCCTATTGTGTACTTAATTGTTTTTGCCATCCTATGGGTGAGGCTCTATGTTAAAAGAACTAAGACACTGGTGGACGAATTCGGAGAAATGTGCTAGGGAACAAATTTTTTAAGACAGGACTTGCAAACTTAATAAGAAATTATAATGGGAAAACTCACCCCCTGACTGCTGTCCTTGTCAGGCAGTGCACTGTATGGAATGCTGCCTCCCCGGGCAAGGACTGCTACAGGTTATGCAAGAGAGTGATTATGGAAATCATAGGCAAGCAGGAGAAGGCAAGCTGAACGGAAGTGAGCAGTGCAAACAAGGGTGAGAGTGGACAAGCAAGAAACTCTGTACTTTAACACGACACACTTCTACCTAATGTGTTTGGCAACTGAAAAGGGAAAAGGCTGACCAGAAGTGGTGTCACATGATTAAAACAGAGAGCATTAAAAAAAAAAAACTTCATTGGCAGAAACCAGGACTCATGGTATGGGGTGGAAGGCTCAGTGAAGATGTTACGATAATCCTGGTGAAAGATGATCCTCGATGGGCCAACAGAAGCAGTTCCTGTCGGGGGCTGTATAGGCACTCCAAGTCTCCGAAAACCTAAAGGAAAATACCAAAAACATTTTTCGTTCAATATCAGGGTCTGTGGCATTACCCACACCTATCCTGCAACTGTGTTGAGAAAATTAACGCCTCCTATGAATGTGATGGCTAAATACAACAAACACTGCTTTGGGGCATTACGCACACAGTGTCGAGGAGCGGGACCTGAATTGCCTACCTCCTGAAATTAAGAGGTCAGAGAGCAGCCGTGTTAGCGAGGGCCTTTCCCCGCAGAAACGCGGGACGTCTTTGCTCATGGAGAGGGAGCCCGGATTCCTCCGTGGTCGCCAGCAACCAGGATGTCACCACCGAAGCCAGCCAGCGAGGGAGAAGGCGCTAGGCCCGGGGGACACCAGTCCGCGGGCCGGGGGCATTGCTCTCCGCCTGAAACCAGACCAACCTGAGAGCAAATGGAGTCTCCCGCGGGAGGCTGACACCGGCAGCGCGGCGGCGGCAAGCAGCGAGCGTCGCCGCCGGAGCCGGAAGGCGGGGGATTAGGGGGCACGCGCGCGCCCCCGCAGGAACGTTGTGTCGGCGAGTGGGCGGGGCCTGCGCGAGCGCGAGCGCGCGGCCCGGGGGCGGGGTCTCGGGCGGGGGGGAGGTGTATAAGAGACAGGAACGAAAAAGCCTCTGGATGAAAGGGAA